>SWKJ01000060.1:0-130383 GCA_019425465.1 Colletotrichum falcatum | reverse complement strand
AATATAAATATTATATTTCTAATTTTTACTATTTATTAAGTAGGTTAATATATATCTTATCCTTATTTAGTATTAGGATTATACTATAGTTATAATAGATATTATATTAGTTAAGTAAAGCCTATAGTTTTATAGTATATTTAAAGTTATTTATATAAATTTCTACCTTATACTAATTCTTAATAGTTAGGTAGGAATCTAGCTTAGATATACTATAACTTAGTATACCTCTAGGCGTAGCTTTTAGGTCTTAATTATTATCCTCCTTAGCTTAAAAGGTAGTATCCTTAGTTATAATAATGTAATTTACTACTTCCTCTAATAGGTTAAAGAGGCTATTACTACTAGTCTAGGCTATTTATTCTAGCTAGTCCTTAGTAATAGCTATTATTATATTATCTATATATAAGAGTATAATTTATATAACCTTAGTGCTTTTTTTAATTATAATAGGGAAATTTATTAAGTTAAAAATAAGTACTAGTTTCTCTAACTTATAATTAATAAGTCTATCTAGTATATATATATATTTAAAAATTATTCTCTATAGTAAAGGCTTTTTATCTTTAGTAACCCTTTTAGGTAAATTAATAAAGTTAATAGGAATCTTATAAATCTTACCTAGAGAAATAATAGTAGTATATTAGGTAGTAACCTTATATAAGACTAAAAAGTAATTCTTAATTAAGGCTAGTACTAAGATATTATATATTAATTTAAAAAGAATAAACCTCTTATTAAAGTCTACTATAAGACTATAGTTATTATAAAAGGGTATACCTAGAAGTAGTCTTACTAGTAACTAGTTAACTACTCTTATAGTAACTATAGTATATATCTTAATAGGAGTATCTTTTACTATACTAGCTATATAGAAATTAAAAGTAACCTCCTCTATTATTAAGAAAGATAAGCTAACTACGCTAATACTATATAGCTCTATAGGTAAAAAGCATAGATTTTTAGTAAATCTAGTAACTTAGTTTCTCTTAGCGAGGAGTATTAAGGCGCCTATATTTATATAGACTATTATATCTATAGAGTTTTTATTAGTATAGATATATATCTTAAGATAAGTATACTTATAGTAATTTTTTTTTTATTATACTTAACTACTACCTTAATAACCTCTTTTAGCTAAAAGGTAAAGTTTACTATCTCTATAGGTAAAGAAGAAGTAGCTAGGGGATTAGTTTTAACTAAGTATTCTTTACTTATAATTTTATTAAGTAGTATTATAGTAGGCTTATTTAAATATATAGCCTAAGTAAAGTACTCCTTAACCTTATCTTAGTAAAGTATATATTTCTCTATAGGAGGTAAGGGAGGTATATAAGAGACTAACTCTTAGTAAGGTATAGTAGGCGTAGGGTTTAAGATAAAGTTTATAGTATCCCTTAGCTCTATATTAACCTTATTAGTATCCTTAAAAATATACCCTATATTTATAAAACTATTAATAATAAAATATATATTTAGTTTATCCTTTTAGACTATATAAATATCTTTTTTACTATCTAGATATTAGTAAATAAATCTTATATTATATCTTTATCTTTTACCTTATAAATCTATTAGCTATAGCTATTAATCTCTTAACTTATAAAAAAAGTTATCCCTATAAAAGTAATCTTACTAGTTATAATAAGAATTACTTTATCTACTACTATAGCCTCCTACTATAAAATCCTAATAGGTATATTAGTTATACTAATTAAGGTTTCTTTAGTAGGTAAAATTACTACCTATAGAGAATATATTAGTCCCTATTAGGCTATTATTACTATAGAAGGTATTACTAAGGGCGTAGGCTTTATTATAGGGGTAGAATAAGGGCTATAGTCTATAGGTCTAAAGGGGGGCCTACTAATATACCCCCTCTAGTCTATAGAGTAAGGGTATTTTAAGGGATATTAGGATTATTTACCTAGTATATAGCTAATAGTAGCTATAAGACTAAGTAATCTAGCTAGAGGTAAATATTATTTATATAGTTCTACCTTAGGATATAAGTAGTGTTTTATAGTACCTTATAGTACTCCTCTACTAGGGTAATAAAGGAGTCTAAGAAGTTAGTTTCTTAGGGCTTATAAAGAAATTAATAAAGCTATAAAGTAAGGTTATTATAGAAATATATAAGCTACTAGTAAGCTAACTTATCTCCTTAAGCGTAGGAGTACTTAAAGTAATCCTAAGTAAAAGTATAGATATCTACCTACTTAATAACCTTATTTATAGAGAAGTAATTTTCTTAAAACTACTTTTCTACCTTTACTAACGTTAGCTTAAAGCGCTATTAAAAATACTCTACTATAGTACTTTAACCCTTTAAGACTAGTATTTAGTAGTCTTATTTAGTAAGGTAAAAGTCCTACTAGTTTTAGGTACTTCTATAAAAGTACTAAGATAAACTCTTTAAGATAATAGCCTATATATTACTATTATAAAGTAATATATCTATTATATTAATCTAAAGGTTAATATTATAGTAATATATTATATAATAGTTATAAAAGATAGAATTACTACTATACTTTTTTATATTTATATTTAGCTAAAAGATACTAACTAAGGGTATTAGGGTAAAATATAGTGTTAGTAGGGTATTACTACCCTAGTAAGGGGTGTTTTATTATAATATAGCTATAATTACTAATATAAATTATAAGGCTATCCTTTTAAAGGTTATTACTAAGGCTACTAGTAGGGAAAGTAATTAATAGAGGTATAGTTTAGCTAGTAATAAACCTACTAATAGGGTTAAATATCTTATCTATATTATTAGATTTATTAAAGGGGTAGGTGCTACCTATACGCTTTATTAGGTATATTAGACTATTTTATTTAAAGGAGTATTATCTATAAACTATAGTCCTTATAGATAGAAGATTAGTAGTATAATTACTAGTTATCTTACTAAGGGAGGAGAATATACTATTATAAATATAATTAGCTAAGGCTTTATTTAAGAATTTAGGGGTTACTATATAGTAGACTAAAGTATTAGCGTAGGTAGGTTAGGTGTCTCTATACCTTTCCCTTTTAATAAGATTCCTCTATATTCTATTAATAGGTTTACTAAAGGGCTAGTAATAACTATATTACCTCTCTAATAACTTATAGTTAAGGGGTAAAGACGCTAGGTATATAGTTTCTATAGTAGGTTAAGCTACGCTACCTTAGGGTCTCTTAGTAGTATAGATAGGGTATTTAATAATTAGGAGGTCTATAAATTTATTTATAAGAGGGGTATAGGGTTATTTAGGTTATTAAGATAAAGTTATAAGGTAAATTTAGGTATTTAGTATATAGCTATAATAATATACTTTATAGTACTAAGGATAGATTTCCCCTAATATAGGTTAATCTCTAGGTCTTTAATAATATTATTTAAGTATTCTTAGTTATTATAGGAGAAATAAGGTATATTACTATTAAATTTAACTATATAAAGGAGTTATAGATCCTTAAAAAAGTATAATAGTAGTTACTAAAAGATTAGTAAATCTAGTAACTAATTAATAAGTATCTAAAGTTACTATAAATCCTTAATTTAGCTAAGCTAAAGTTATTTTAGTAAGCCTATAGGCTATCTTATAGCTTACTCTCTTATTAGGGTAAATATATATCTTTACTAAGCTTAAGTAAAGAAAAGTTTTCTAGAGGCTATATTAAGAGGTTATACTACTACTTAATATAGCCCTCCTAGTAGCTATTTTAGATTTAATAGGGTAAATAAGCTATAGGAGCTACTAACCTAGAAGGATAGTAGTAACGTAAATAGATATAGTAAAAGAGTAGAGTTAAATAAGTAAAGTATTAGAATAGTAATATTATATAACTATATAATACTTACTTTAAAATTATAGTTAATATACAAAAGGTTATAGAATAGATATCTAGACCTTAGTTATAGGTGAGGGCTTAAATACTAGTTAGACCTAACTATAATTTAGGTACTAGAACAGAAGTGTATATCTATTTATATAACTAACAGTCTTATAGTTAGGAAAGATAGTTATAAGTAATACATTATGCCTCACCCTATACTTTGTTTACCCTAGTTATAATTATACCTAGACTCTTATAGATAGGAGAGAGTCTATTTAACACTAATTAGTAATTACTTAGATAATTATAGATTAGTAAGAGTAAAGAGACAAGGCTTAAGTTATATAATAGACTATTCCTAAGGCTACCTAACTATAGAAGGGTTTAAGGAATAATCTACTATAATACTACTTATACTACCTTCCCCTATATATAATAGAATAGGGATAACTATAAGGATCCTCTCTATATTATATAAAGTTCTAACCTAGTGTATAGTATTTATATAACTATTACTATTAACCTAACGTTGTATACTATAAAATAACTACTATTATAGTAATAAAAGACTCTTAAGATTAGTTAAAAGGTAATACTCTAGATAACTATATCTTTATATATAAAGATATATTAAATAGAAGTAGTATCTTAATTATAACCTAGAGATTATAAATATTACCCTAATACTAAATAGAAAAATAAAAAATTAACCTAACAACTATATAATAAAAGAAAAAAAGACTTACTACCTATATAGTATATAAACTTTACTAGATAATTTATATTAACTAAGATTAACTTATACTAAAATATATAATCCTCTTAGACTTTAAAGACTAAACCTTAGACTACTAGAAATATATCTATAAATCTTTTATCTAAGAACTTCTTAAATAAATTAGTAAAAAGGGAATCCCCTTAAACCTAGACTTAGAAGAGGAGAAATAGATTATTAACCTTATATAATAAATATAGGAGAAATACTCCTAGGTAAGAAGGTTACATACAATAGAAACCCTAAGTTATATATTAATAACCCTAGTATAACAGCCTTAACTAGTAGCTACCTAGAATATTACTAAATAAGTAGTAAAATTTATTAAGTAGATATATAACTTAATAGAGACTTATAAACTAACTATATAAGACTAACTAGTAGTTAAAAATATACTATTAGCCTTAAGATTTATCTAAGAGGTAAATAGTTTCCTAAAGTACTAAGGTTATATAATACCTCTATATTAAAAAAATAATATTTATAACCTCCTACTACGTTAAATAGTCTAAAATAGACTATATAAACTAACTCTAGTCTTTGCTTTCTATAAGGGATAAAAGAAAGAAAAGAACTATATAAGTAAGCTATATAATATCCTCTATAATAAGGTAAAGATATTTATTAGTATTTACTAACGTCTTAGAATTATAGAAGATTAATATTATATAATCTTCCCTAATATTTTATTAAGACGTATAGAAGAGTTCTTTCTATATTTTATTAGTCCTATAAGGTAATAGGATAAAATATATAATATACTAGATAAATACTTTAATACTAGCAATAACTATACCCTATACTATATAGATTAAACTATAATAATATTTATATAAGTTAAAAGGGAAAATCTAAAGAAGAATAATATAGAGATCTTAGATCTTCTCTTAGATAAGCTACCTATTATATAATAAGCACTAGGATTTAACTTTTAAGGGGAAATTATACTTTATACGTAAGTTATTTATATATACTAAGGAGTCTAGGAACTAAAAATAGTACTAAGTAACTTAAAAGTATACTATACGTATAAAGAATTTTTCTTTAACCTAAGGGTATCTATATAAGTAGCCCTAGATAAGAAATAGATATTATATAAAATCCTCTATATTAATAGGTAGTATATATCTAATTATAGGGATAACTAAAGACCCTTATATAAAGGAGGGATAAGCTTTAAAAAGCCTTAATTTAATAAAGAGAGTAATAGATAACTATTTTAGTAGAAAATATATTATATAAACACCCCTAAGAAGTATTTTATATATAAGAAGGAAGGCTATTAGTTAACTAACTATTTAGACAAAGAGTAGAATTAGGTAAAAAAGTAGTATATCTAAGCCTATAAAACCCTAGGCTAAGACCTAAGAGATTTTATATTATACATTATAAATATTAAAGGGGAAAACCCTATAAAAGAAAATAAAGAAGACTTATATAATAAAGATAAACCACTAGGTAATAAGGAAACATTATCTTACCTTATAGTATTAGTATTCTTCTATTATACAATAAGAGAGAATATCTTCTTAGTACTAAAAACTATAGAAGTAAGCTAATTTATACTCTAGGATCTATATATAATATTATACTAAGGAGAACTATAGGATATAGGAGTAGCTAAGTTCTTAATAGTAGGAAAACCCTAGGTGCTAGTATACCTAAGGGAGAACCCTTATGTAAGAATAGATTAAAAACTAGGATTAGTTAACGTATAATTTAAAGCTAGTATATTTATTACGTTTATTAAGATAATAGAGATAGAAAATTAACTTAGTAAAGTTATATACTATATCTTAGATACTTTAATACTATTCTTATTTTTATTATATAATACTAATTAACTAGGGGTATACTTTAATAATATAGATAATATAATTATATAAAAGGATAAATTCTAGATTCTAGTTATCTAAAAATAGAGATATCTATTTTTTAATCTAAGTTATATAGAGTTAAGTATATTCTTTATAGAGGAATAACTTAGAAGGCTTTATAGACGTTTTAAACACCCTTATATAGATTACCTATATTAACTCCTAAAGAGTATAAGACATAATAATATAGATATCTCTATTCTAGAGAAGATTTAGAAGTTCTATTATTACTATTAATTATATAACTTAGCCTTAAGGTAATTTAAATTTTCCCTAAAGGATAAAAGCTACTTTAATTATAAGATTATAGTAGACGTTATATAATTAAGGGATAGGAATACCCTATATATTATTAATATAGAAACTAGCTTTTAAGGAGCTATATTCCTAAAGTTACTATTTATATAAGATACCTAGAATACTTTAATAAGATATTAGATTAATATATATATAGGTCTACTAGACTATATTATATATAACCTAGGAACTAACTTTATATTAGAGGAGTTTAGAAATAATACTAAGATTATAGGTATATTATATAAAGAAATACTAGTAAAAGTATACTAGGTAGTTAGTAAAATTAAAAGGGTATATATACCCCTCTAATATATATATAATATCCTCTATAAAGAATTAAGGTATTATATAGATAAGAAAATAATCCTCTAGATAATAGTTAAGGCCCTAAATAATATAGCTAGACTATATAGTATTATACTAACCCTACTTATCTTTAGAACTTACCTAAGAATTAATAAGGATTTACCTCTATTATATAATATTACATAATATATATAGGCTATCTAGAAGGCTATACAGATACTATAAGGTATCTATATAGAAGTTAAGATTAATTATATAATAAATATAAAAAATAACCTAAACCTCTAGTAGGTTTTATCCCTACCTATAGGGAGTAAAGTCCTTATATAGAGGGAGAATAAGGGATAAATAAGACTATATAAGATAGATAGTATTAAAGGCTATACTATTACTATATAAATAGTTAATAGTCTAACTTAGTTTTATATAATATATATTAAACCTTATTTCTAAGAAAAAGACCCTAAAGAGTAGGATTCTAAAGTTATATAACTAACCTAAGAATAGCTAAAGAGAAGGGGAAGACTAAGAAAAGGGATAAAAACTACTATATAAAGGTTAGATAGGATAGTTATAGTATACCTCTCCTAGAAGGAGAAGGACTACTATAAACTAGCCCTAAAGCTAAGATAGGATAATATTATTATAACCCCTAGATTACTATACAAAGAATTAGATAAGCTAGAGATTAAGAATCTTATTAGCTAAGGTATATTTAAAGTTATATAATATAAGGAGTTAAAATATAGTTACCTATAAATCTACTTTATATATATAGTATAGGAGTTAAAAGGGTTACTAGATAAGGTATATAAAAAATCTAGACTTATAGTATAAGGCTATAAAGACTAAGAAAAGAAATTCCTTCTTATATAAGCACCTATAACCTAGAGAATAAGCTAGAGGCTCCTAATCTATATTAGACCTACTCTTATATAAGATTTTAAATACTAATATAAACTAAGGGATATTACCTAGGCGTATACTTAGTTAACTAATTACCTAACAAGGATAATTATTATATAACTCCTAAAGGAACTCTAGGAGAAATATCTAGAGGGTATACTTCTATATATCCTATAACCCCTATATAGATTAGTAGAATTAAGACTTTACTAGTATAAAATATACTTAGAATATTATAAGGTAGATTTAGGAATACTAAAGTCTATGTATAACCCCTACCTCCTATATATAAATATTAATAAAGATATATTCTATATAATAGCTATATAAATAGATAATATATTAATATTTATAATACTAACGTTCTTTAAGAAGAAGAAAAAGGAATTAGTAAAGAAGGGTCTTTATATAAAGCTAAAGACTATCCTCTCCCTAACTTAAGAGATTAACTTTAATAGTAGAAAGATTTATATAGATAGTAATAACATTTAGTTTATATAGAAAAGCTAGATTAGTTAACTTAAACTTATTAACTTAGATATATATAATACTAAATAATAATTTATTTTATAAAGAGCTAAAGTAGTATATATAGTATTAATCTACTAACTAGAGGTATTATATAATATTACTATAGTAGCTTAAACTATAGACCTAGGATAAGAAGATATTAATATATTAAATATATAAATCTAATAGTAAATTAACTATTTAGAAAAAAGACTATACTATATACCTTTAGACCTCTAATATATAAAGATATATATCTTTATAGATAAGTTATTTATAAATAATATAGACCTATCTTTATAACTTAGTTTTATTATTATACTTACTAAAGAGATAGCTTATATAACAATAGATTTTAAAATTAAGGGGAATATTATCTACTAAAGCTTAATAAAGTATAAGAGAGTTATATAGAGTATACTAGTAAGTAAGCTATATAGAATAACTATAGGTTTTAATAGTAGGATTTCCCTAAGTATAACCCTAAATAAAATACTTTATACGCTTTAATAGCTAAATATTCTAGTAGTTATATACTTAGATTTAAGATCTCTCTATAAATATCTTATATAACTAGGAATAACTAATAAAAAAAGACTTATAATTAATATTATAAGTCTATAGGAGTTATATAAAAAGAAAGAGATATTAGAGGTAAAATAGATTAATAAGAAAGATAACCTAGCTAACGCACTTACAAAGAAAATACTAAACTTAGCACTAAAGCACCTAGTATTATATAATACTCTAAAGATATATATAGAAGTATACATTAAAAGAGTAAAAAAAGAGATTAATTAATAGTTAAAGGCCTATCTTCTAGGCTTACCCCTATATAATAGACTAAGACTACCTAATCCTTAAAAATAGTAAAAAGGTATTATATAATAAAACTAAAGCTATAAGAGAGGGTAGACTTATATATAACTATGTTTAAGGAACCTAGCTAACTACCTATATATCCTTAAAATACATTAGTATACTATAATTATATAAAACTAAAGGAAGTTAGATCTCCTTAATAATACCCTTAATTAACTAAGGGTTATAAGAGGAACTAAGGAAGAAACTAGAAGTTTTAATATTCTTTCTAAGGTAACTACTAGGCATATAAGGGTTATAACCCTTAAAAACTAAAGGTTTCTAATAGTTAGATAAACTATTATTATCTAAGTTAAAACTATTATTACTACTAAAGGAGACATTATCTTTAGTACTAGTATAGTTATAGTAAACACTATATAACTACTAAATATACTTAGTGTAAGTACTATTCTAATATCTATAGAGGTAATAATACTTAGTAAATTAAGAAGTAATATTATTATTAGTATACTTAGTAGTATATATATAAACATAATAACTATATAACTAAATAAATATTACGTAAAAGTAACCCTTATAATAGAGGAGCTTAGTAATAAAGACTAAAACTATCTTATTAGCTAGAAGATAAATTTAGATATTATATAAAGGGAGATTAATAATATAATATTTATTATCCTAGGAAAGGAGTTAGTATATAGACTAGAAAATAAAAAGAGATATATATACGTTAATAGTAAGGAATAATAAGAAGTTCTAATTAAGCGTAGAGCTAATAGAGACATTAAGGAAGTATACGCTACCCTCTCTATTTATAACACTAATATTACCTAGAGGGGTAGTATTCTATCTAGCTAGAATAAGAGACATTATAAAGGTTATATAAACTACTAAACTAAGAATATTAGTAAAAAAAGAAAAAAAAGTAAGGGTAGATATATATAAATCTAAGCTAAGAAAAATTAAGTTAAGAAGTAGGAAGAAAGACTTAAAGAAGACCTCTATTATATAGAGGAAGTAAAAAAGTAAAAAGATAATTTATACTATATTATAAAAAGAGTTAAGTTAAAGAATTAGGTATAAGGAAGAAAAAAAAGAAGAGAGAAAAAGAGGAAGAAAAATAAACCCTTAGGTAGGAAGAAAAAGTCTATTATATAGCTACCTAGCTAGGTAGAAGGTAAAGTTAAAGAAGGGAAAGAGCTTATATATATACGTAACCTCTATAAGCGTATCTACTAAACGTTAATAATTACTATAAGGAAAGAAGGAACTATACAATAATAAAAATAAATAAAAGGAGATATATTAAAGTTTAATTTTACTAATATTAGTAGGCTAAAGGATATTAAATTATATAAACTAGTAGTATAACTACTAAGGAGTATATAAAGCTATTTTAAGAATAATTAGAGTTACTTAATTAGGCGACGCAAGGGATTATATAGTTATAAAAAAAAGTTATAAGTATTAGAATAGTAATATTATATAACTATATAATACTTACTTTAAAATTATAGTTAATACATAAAAGGTTATAGAATAGATATCTAGACCTTGGTTATAGGTAAGGGCTTAAACACTAGTTAGACCTAACTATAATTTAGGTACTAGAACAGAAGTATATATCTGTTTATATAACTGATAGTCTTGTAGTTAGGAAAGATAGTTATAAGTAATACATTATGCCTCACCCTATACTTTATTTACCCTAGTTACAATTATACCTGGACTCTTATAGATAGGAGAGAGTCTATTTAACATAAAGTAATAAATAATAAGGTAAATAAGTAGGTAATAAATAAATAGTATAAGTAATAGTAAAACATAGGTATAATAAGGTTAATTTTAGAGAACTTAGCCCTTAAGTAAAAATACCTAAAGGTACTATATATATACTCCTCTAGGAGGTAGATCTCCTAGTGGGTATCTATAGGGTTATCTATCTATACTTATAATAATAATTACCTTCTATAGGTACTAGGTAGAAATATTTTTTAAAATTATAAAACCTCTTTATATACTTCTAAAGAAGGAATCTATCTTTAAATAGGGTTCTTAGTAGATTAAAGCTATAATAATACTAAAGATAGCCCTTATAATAGCTTTAATCTTAGTTATATTAGACTATTCTCCTAAGGCTAAATAAATTATTTTTACTATAGACTCTAATAGTAAGGGATAAAGGTATACCCTTAGCTAAATTATTAATAGTAAGTAAGTAGTAGCCTAATATAAAAGTAAAGTCTAAAAAAAACTAAAATTAAATTATAATATAGGTAAGCTAAAGATATAAGGTATACTAATAAGCCTTAAATATCTTTAGAATTATCTTTTTAAGATTAATTTCTTACTTAAAACTAACGCTTAGGTCTTAGTTACCTAGATTAATAAAGCTATAAAAGACTTACTATCTACTATAATAACTTAATAGCTTTCTTAGATTTAACTCTTTAATTTTAAGATTAAGTATATATCTAAAAAGAAGAATACTACTATAGATATATTATTAAGAAAGCTAGTGGGGGTTTTTAATCTAAGAAAAGTAAAAGAAAAAAAAGATATTAAAGACTTTATTAATATAAGAATCTTTTATATAAAAGTAGCTAAGAATTTCTTCCTTATAGTATATAAATAGTCTAACTTAGTATTTAATTATAATAGGGAAATAGTTATCTTAACTAAACTCTTAAATAAAGATAGTAAATAGTTAAAGTATTTAAAGTAGATTACTTACTTTCTATTAACACTAAAGTAGCCTCTAGGAATCTTAGCGTAGTAGTTCTATTAATTTTAGTATAATATAGTCTAATTTATAGTTAAAGATAAATACCTCTTTTAATAAAGAATAATAATATAGCTAGCTTTACTCTAGGTTATTAATAATACTATAGAGTAAATAACTTTAATTAAAGAAGCTTATATAGAATTAGGATATTAAGGATATAAGGCTACTTACCTATAACTAGTAGAATAATACTTTTAGCCTAGGATATATACCTAAGTTTAGTTATTAGTAGTATCTTATAACCCTTATTAGAAGGTAAAATTAGCTTAACTAAATAAACTATATATTTTAACTATACTAAGATTATAGCCTTTTTCTTATATAGCTTTTAATATTTAATATATTAGTAAATAAAAAGTTATAAAAGCCTAATATAAATTTACTAGTTACCTAGAGGCTTAAATACTTAAGAATATAACCTTAGAGAATATAGTAAAATTCCTCTAGGAGGATATAATCTACTAGTATAAAGTCTATAAGACTTTAATTATTAATAGAGGATAAAAGAATTAGGGTATTATAACTTAACTAAACTAAAAATATAGATTATAGAAAAAGGTTATTTTTACTTATAACTTATAAGCTAATAGACTCCTAGAGAAAGAATATTAACTAATTATATATACTCTTTATATTTAGTCTAATAGAGAAAAAAAAGATATCTAACTAATACTTTATACTATACTATTTACTAATTATATAATAGTTAAAGCTTTATATAAGTTTATACCTTTCTTCTTTAACTATAGATACTAAGTAGTTACTCTAATTAAAGCTAAAACTACCTTATAAAGAGTCCTTAATTAAGATAATATTTATACCCCTAAAGAAGAAATATAGCTATACCTCTATACCTTTACCTAGCTTAAAGAAGACTAAGTTAAAGCTACTATAATAGTTACCTAGCGTTATATATAAACCTAAGATATATTTAATAGACGTTATACTTATACTTTCTAAAAAAAAAATTAGAGATTAGGGATTTAGTTTTTATCTTTAATATATAGAGAAAGATTAATATATTAACGTTATAAAAGCTTAATTACTACTAGCTTAGACTATATTAGGTTTACTTAGTTACTTTAAACTCCTTTTTATATTAGCTTTAGACCTTAGTAAAAGATCTAATTATAGGTACTACTTATACTAAGAATTAACTAAAGAAATTCTTTAAAGGACTAAATAACTTCTTAACCTCTAATAATAACTTTTTCTCTAATAATATTACCTATAATATTACTAATCTCTTAAAGCTACCTAGGTTTTTTAAGATAGGATTATAGCTAATTAATTTTACTAAACCTAGAGATAAAGAGACTAAAAACGTTATAGAAAAACTAGCACTAAGAGAAACTTAATCTTAGTAGTAAGTATATCTTAAGGCCTAATAATTAACTATAAACTACCCTCTAATATTTCCTTTATTTATTCTAATTTATTTATATTTAAAAAGCTACCTTAGATTTATAGAAGGAATATTAAACTAAGGATAAGCTTAAGCTTTTATTCCTTTAATAAGGAGTTACTTCTATACTATAGACTAAGATATAGAAGTAAGGGGATAAAGAGGTAAAGAAATAAAAGCTCTTTTAAAGACTATTAATTAGCTATCCCTTACTATATATAAATATAAAAAGAAACCTAACCTAGATAAAACTAATTAAAGAATAATTACTATTCTTAAATTTATTTCTTTTTACTTTAACTATAACCTTAGCCTTAACTACTACCCTAACTAAGAACTATACCTTTTTTTTTACCTTTTACCCCTAATAACTTATTTTTATTAAAATTAAAGCTATTAATAGTATTTTTTTTAGTAATTTATTATAAAATAATTAGAAGATATAAATTAGCGTTTTAATAAATTTTAGTATTTATCTAAATACTATCCTAGAGTATAATCTTAGTACTATTAGCCTAAGGGGATAAATTACCTTAATTAAACTTATCTACTATTATCTAGGTAAAAGCTTATAAAGAGAAAGTTTTATTATTTAGAGATCTAATATTAAGAGGAACTAAAGAAGAAATCCTACTACTACTTACTTACTACTACTTAGAGGCGCTAGATAAAAGTAAATTAAAATTAAGAATAGGCTTTATAATACCCTAATAGTTAGGATTAGAGAGGTTATACTAAGTATTTTTATAAAAAAGATAATTATTATAGTAATTCTAAAATTATCTAGGAAGAGAGATATACTTAGTAAATAGTTTAAAAGTATAAACTTTAGTTCTAATTATACTAGTATACTTATAAAAGTATTAAGAATAGTAATTATAAGGTACTTTATTTTAAATACACTTTAACTAAGCTAATAAACTATTTACTACTTAGAGATAAGACTTAAAATACTATATAAGGGGTCTAAGATAACCTATAAAGTCCTTATAAATAAATATATACTAATTAAAAGTTATTTTATTAATTATATAGTCTTAGATAATAAATATAAGATAAGAAGCTATTTAGAAAAATAACTAAAAGTTACTTTTAGTCTACTACTTATTTTAGTCTAATTAAGCCTAATAAAGCTTAAGTTTAATATAGATTTATCCTATAGGGTCTAGAAGATTAGAGAAAGTAATAAGCTTTAAATACTATAAGTAAATAATTAGTAACTAAGGGAAGGGGTAATTAAAAAAAAGAAAATAAAGAAACTATATAGTAATAAAGCTTAGGCTTATATTTTAAAACTTAAAATTAAAAATACTAAGACTTTTATTCTTACTAGAATAAGGAGTTAACTAAAACTAAGGATACTAAGTAACTTAAAGAAGGGTATTAATATAATACTAGTTTACCCTCTAGGGATTAAAAGATAATAAAGCTATAATAAAGTAAGAATTAAAAGAGAATTTAATATATAAAAGTTAAAAAAAATAGATATATAGGGGAAGAAAAATTTAAAAAGCTATAAGGGAAAAGAGTATCCTTTTATATCCCTCTTCTACTAAAATAAAAAGAAGATTAAAAGAAGCTGTTAGCTAGCCTAAAAAGAAATAATTTACTAATAATAGCTAAAATAGAAAGATTAACTTAGCTATAAAGAAAGGTATTAATATTTACTATAAGTAAACTTAGCTAGTAGTAATTTACTACCTTAATCTTTTTCCCTTTAGTTATATATACCTTCTTACTAAGGTTAAAGGCTAACTACCTATAAAAAGATATATAAATAACCCTTTCTCTATTAGTAACCTTTTAACTTTCTCCTTTATTAATAATAAATAAATAAACTTACCTTAGTATTACTTAACTTCTTTAATTATTTAACCTTCTTTATAACTTAATATCTTAAATATTCTCTTTCTCTTATATACTTAATTATATATCTAATATAACTAATTAAACTCTTTACCCTACTACCCTAATTACTACTACCCCTCTTCTAAGACTATATATTTAGAGGCCTTATACTATTAATAACCTTAAATAAGATAGTATTAGTTAATTTAGATAATAAGACTACTACTATACTATTAACTATAATTTAATACTACTATAAGTAATTAGAGCTACTAATAAGTTATAATTTTTTAACTTATTAGCTAAAGACTACTTTTAAAGAAGGACTCTCTTAAACCTATATAAAGCCCTACTAAGAGCTAACTACCCTTAACTAGTTTTTATACTAATTACTTTCTTAGATTAGCTTATATTTAAAGATACTAATTTTTTCTTTAATAAGATTAGCTTTATATTTAGATAAATTAAGAGTAAAAGGATATAGGAAAATATAGGATATAGAGAAGCTAAGGAAGTCTTTATAGACTTTTATTACTTATAAGGTAAGTTAATTTATAAAGATTAGTTAATAAGAAAAGAAATTAAATTAGTACTTAAGATTATATAAAGGGGACTTACCCTAGTTTAAAAAGTAGTAATTATAACTACTACTTAGTAAAGCTTTCTTAATCTTAACTAAGAACCTATAATCTTTCCCTTAATAGAGTATATAAAAATATAAATTATATAAGGTACTAATATAGTTCTCTTTCCTTTATTTTAAGATAACCCTAGATACTTTACTAATATAATTATAGATTAAACTAATAGGATAGTATATTAGTATAACCTAATATAGTAAAATAGTTAATTAAAGTACTTATTTATAAATAATATTAAGGCGTTAAAAGTTTTTTATAATATAATAAATCCCTTAATAATAATTAAAAAGCTAATAAATATTAACACTTATATAGTTAATAGCCTATAATAACTTAAAGAATAAAAATATAGTCTATTTATCTTACAATAGTTTTAATTAGTAATATATAATAAGATAATTTACCCTTAAGTTAATCTAAGCTAAAATATCCCTTAAATATAAAATCCTAAGCTAAGTAAATACTTCTAAGTAAATTAGATTTAGTAGATTAGTAAAGAGTTTAAGTTTTTAAAACCTTATTAGTATAACACTATATAGCCTACGCTAAAATAAGACCTTAATAATACCTACTAATATTAGTTTTAGTATAGTAAATTTACTCTAAGTCTTAATCTTTATACTATTAACTTTAATATTAAAAGTATAAAGAAGCTAAGTATAAAACTTTAGTTAGGGAATAAGAATTAAGGTATTACCCTAAATATACTAATTAAACTAAATAATAATATAACTCTAAGAGCTTTAATATAATATACTTAAGGTCTTATACTTAGTACCTTAGGTTTTAACCTAAAGATTTATAATCTATAAGATTATAAGTATATTATTAAAGATATACTAAATCTTAGTACTAAAGTAATAATTAAAAGGCTTCTTAATATAGTTAATAAAACCTTAATATTTACTAAGAACCTATAATAATATATAATAAGCTTACTTCTTTCTCTCTATTTTATTATACTAAGTTACTACTAGCTAAAACTTACCTATTAGGAAAAAGCTTAGTAAAACATAGAGATTCTTATAACTACCTAGTATTATATAGTAATACCAATTAAGAAGTCTCTAAGAGTAAGATATTTATCTTAATCTTTATTAAATATATTAATTAATAAGAGTACCTCTAAGAATAAGTAGTAAAAACCTCTTAGAACTATATTTAATTAGGTAAAATACCTCTAATATTAGGAGGCTTCCTCTAAAGGTAAATTAGAGAACTTAATTATATAGTACTAACTACTATTAAGAATAAACTATAGTGAATAAGGATTAATTTAATCTTAGATTCTAAGGTCTAGATTAAAGGACTTTAGGTATATAACTAATAATAGTATATAGAATAACTCTCTAACTTTAAAAGTCTTTAGTAAGTAAATAAAATAAATAAAAGTCTACTAAAAGCTTTTATATAAAGAGAGATTTACCTAAGAAAAAAATAAGTTACTTTAATAAAAAGTAACTTACTAATATAAAGTAGTTTTAGCCTACTAATAAGAAAATAAGTAATTAATTATTACTAAGTATAGCTAGGTATAATAAGTTAATTAGTATAATAATCTAGTAGATAAAGTAGCTTACTTAATCTAAGCTTATACTCTATAGATTCCCCTAAGTAAAACTTAAAAATAAAAAAATAAGTATATTATAATATAGGTCTAAAATAAAATAAAATAAATATAAAAAGGAAGATTATTAAAGGTTAAAGATAAAAGTAAACTATAGTAATAATAGCTTTAATCTAAAAGAAAATAGTTTTTTAGAGATTTATAAAAACTATTAAGGATAATTAAAATAAGGTAGGGTACCTATAGTAGATTAAAGGTAAGCTAAAAGGCTAAGATTATAGATTTTCTTTTTATTTATCTAGATAATAGATACCTTAATTAAGAAAGATATAAAAAGATATCTCACCTTAGTTAGTAGATAAATATACTAATTCTTATATATAGTTTTACCCCTATCTTTAAACCTTAATTTAGTTAAACTAAAGCCTTTTATCTCTAATTTATAGTCCTAATTATAATAACTTAAGAAGACTAAGAGTCTTTATACTACCTTAATTAGAGTAAGAGTATCTTCTATTTCTAACCTATAGATAGTAATAGTAATACTCTTAGTCCTTTGATTAGGCGTAGTATCTTAAGTTCTTTAGTAGAGGGTGGTTATATTATTTACGTACTATACCGCTAAAGCCTAATATACCCTATATCTAATTTTACTATAACTACGTTTTTAACTATCTAAATGCCTTTATTTAATAGATATATAGCTAAAACGTTTTGATGGCCTTGTTTTTAATTTAATAGGCGGCTAGCTAGAAGTTAAGATAAAATATTAGTAACAGCAAGACTAGAATACAAGATCAATGTGTTTACCTGTTTAAGAAGTTGCATAAGCATTAAAGCGATCTACACTAGACTAATTTTGCAGGGAGTATGTGCACGTTTCTCCATTAGAAACCATGAAGCATCTTTCAGATTCTAGGCCCAATTTCAAGAAAACGCACATGTATGCATCTTAGTCATACGTGTTGTCTAGAGTCAAGGCCCCAGCCCCGTTCACTAATAAAGGCAGCGCTACAACCCAATCAGTCAGTCAGGCCAACCCCCCTATATCTAACTAACTAATCAACCCAAGAGCCTATATCTAACTAACTGACAGATATCTAAGAAATCTTATCGGTAATAGTATTACCTAATTGGGTATTTCCCAATTAGGAAATAGTCAAGCTATTTATAAAAGAAGGAGAAAGGGCGCCATAGGCAAGATCTTTTTCTAGAAGACCTACTCTAGCCCTTTATTAGTTATTATCCTTAGCTAGTCCCTTAGTTAACGTCCTTAGTTAGTATATCTATTTACCTACCCTTTCTATTAATCCTATTAATCCTATTAGTCCGGCGCTGGACTAATAATTTTCTAAAAGCCTCCAGATATCTAAGATATCTCAGTTAGTCTGCCCTCTATATCTCTGATTGAGTGAAAAAATCGCTGGGTTGTATCTGACTGTTTGAATGAGATAAGTGGGGCGCTATCTGATCGCGTTGTAGCGCTGGATAAAGGTCGAGCATATATTATCGTCAGCGATGCAGTGTTGTCGTTCTTTCCATCGAACACAGTGATGACACTCTCAACCACAGTAGGGTTTGACTGCATCGCCCGAGTTGAAAGTGCGCATTGATATGTCTACTAGCAAATTCGCATGGCCTGTGAATCTATATTGTCGTGTTATCGATAGGCGCTGCAAGTTTTAAATCAGCAAGATCAAAGGGTGTACAACGATCTCAACAGAATTTGCAAACCTAAAGTGAAAAGAAAGACCAGAGGACTCTCAAGCCGACACCAGTACCAGCAGCAGAGTTGATAAAAACAATCAAAAGCACCTATATGCCGACTATTAAAGGGAGGGAAAAACCGTCTCCTTCTTTAGGCCCTGGAGGCCGAGGTCTCTGGCCAAACGGCCGAACCGCCGGGCGTTTGCACACGCTGTGCACCGGGCCCAAAAGCCCCCAGCTGAGTGAGGTCCCAGGGGTTATTGACCGTTGTTTGCATCTTGTCTCTAAGTAAAGGTCGTTTATGCTGTGATGACAATGGGAAGAGGAAGAGCCCGAAGAACAAATCCGGAATCCTGGAATCTCCGGTGCTGTCTATGACTCAACGCTCAAGGCTTTTAACCTTCTAGCAGAGTTTAATAGGGCGTTGTGTGGCTAGTAAGCCGTAGTTAAAGTAAAGTCAGATTCAGCCGTTGCTCGATGTTATTAGGTAACATCTACTATATTAAAACATTAAAATGTAGCATAGGTTAGAGGTGCTTGTACTGGGCTTTAACGTATTGTGATATTATATAAGTACTAGGTGAGCTGCGATAGACCGCTTATAAGGGTTTAGAGCAAACTAGTACATTAATAAAAGGGAGGGCTTATACAGTGCCATTCTATCACATTGCTACTGCTACTACTTGACTCTTAGGTGTCTATGGAGAGAAAGTCTCAGAACGTTATCACTGGCAGGCAGAAGTCAGTCAGAGTTTGTCAACGGGCTGGTGTTAGCTAGCGAGTTTGAGCTTGAGTGAGGGGCTTATGTTTGTGGATGAAGGAATCTAGCTTGGGCGACGCCCAAGTAAGTTATGAGAGCGATGCAGATCAAGGAGACCATGAATAGAGATTCAGTAAAATAGCCAATGCTGATAAATATAATAAACATCTTGATTAGGTTTCCTGGATGAAAAGAGCGGCTGTTCACCCCCCGAGTTCTCATGCGGAGCTTTCATAGGATTTAAGGAGCAACATGGCTTAACCACGGGCTACTGAGATTAGTGAAGAAACTTGCTCCTTTGACTTCCGTTGGAGCCCCAGGGGTCGTAACGTTGCAGTTCTTGATCCAGTTGCCCTGAGCTTCCAGCTTTGTGACTATATATTGCTTGTAGTCCTTTAACAGGCATGAGGAGCCGGGCCCATCCCTGCAAGACGGCACCGGATATACGGCATCGTTGAGACGGATGCGCACATATGTCACATTGTGAGCGCCTTGTGCTGTGAATGAGGGCACAGAGCTGGATCTTCGAATGGGTCTAGTCAATTGTGTTTGTGGAATGGCATTGGAAGACGTGCCGTTGCCAGATACGACGCAGTTGAGCCGTTCAAAAGCAATCGTACCCCTCATGGTGGTGAATCGAGAGCTGACATATTGGCGGTCGTCATATTTTTCGGTACTGGATAGGGGCTGTTGCTCATCAAAGACTCCGGAAGCAGTTATCAATTGGTTGAGCTGTCCATCATTGAGGAAAGACATGACAAGCTTCGGTAGGTTGAAAGATCTTCCATCTTCGCGTGTGCCGTTTATTGAAGGACCCGCCTCCAGAATACCCATCAGAGCGTTGAGGAAAGGGTCATCATCTTCCCGGGGATGTCGGTGCCAGGGCCGACACCGTAGTAATACCGAAGGTCCTGAAAGTATTCATACTGGAGGAGCTCGTCATCCGTGAATATATCGCACCATGGCGATAGACGTCCTGCGATCTGGCTCTCATAGCCACATAGGTAAGGGATTTGAGAAACATCGCCAGGCGAAATAGTGAGGTTGCCCTTGATGAGTGCTTGCAGGCGTGTTTGAATAGGAGGGATGTAGATGCTGTTCCACTGAGTCACAGCATCACCTCCCTCATTATCCTCGAATGTCGGACACATGTCTGATGGCGCCAAGCTGTCACCAATACCCCCGGGAAAGCCACGAGACGTGACAGCTATAATGTCTCCAAGCAAGGTAGCATTTGTCCCTAGAAAGCCGCGGACGAAGAGTTGTGCAGTTTGAAGAACCCGGGAATAGTTGTTGGCCCAAACCATGAAATCGTCGCCTTCAGTGTACAGATCCGGATACCTGCATCTCGTCAGTTAACTCTTCTTGCAGAAGTGATAATGCAAGTGCAATTACCTAGTTCGCAGGGCGTAACCAAGGTCATGGGCTTCCTTATATCCAGTCGGGCTCAGATTTGAAATTTGGGATGAGGGATTGGTCAACACTGTTTGCCATTTTGGCAAAAAGCTAAGACTTCCCGATGCAGTATAGTTTCCAGCTTGGAACTGCATGGGCTTTTGTTAAAATTGTTGTGGCGGCCTTTATAAGAAAAGCATTGATGAACTAACTCGTTGCTGCATCGAGATCCATCCATTGTAAGCACCGGGGTCAGGGTATCGTGACCCATGCCGGAGGACGTAAGCTGCTTGGTCAACGTAGCAGTTTTCGGGTATGTCTGAAGAGATATCATTGACGTTGGGTCCTGGTGCACCAATGTTAAATAATGATCGGACTCAGTTTTGAGGGATGATCATGCATACCTGCAAACCAAGGACCGTTAGCACCTAGATGCTCAAGCGGATGTGCGGCGGATTTGCTGGCCGGAAGGTTGATGTCTTGAACTGGGGCGAGGAGCTTCGGGCTTCCTTCGACCAGGCTCGCCGCAAGGCAAATAATGCCAAATCTGACTGCCGCCATCGTGATCATTTGTCGCAATGCTAGTTGACGGAGAGCAATACCATCCTCCTACTGCAAGATACCGCCGAGGTACCGGGTCCTTCACTATATAACGTTGACGCTGGGTGTATTCAGTCTACATTCGGCCGACAGTCCTGCTGCTGCGGGCAATGCGATATTACTACCAAGAAGCACGTGAGAAATGCGATTCACTGATTCGGTGAGATAGACAAGGTTGTGAAGAGACAGCGGGGATGTAATGCTGGATAAGGTGTTATGCCCGTGATCGCTTCCACTAGCGTTATCAATCAATGTCACCTTCGGAACCGGTCCGAAGACAGTCCGGAGATAAGGACGACGTCCAGGTTAATTCAATGTACCATTTTTCATTTCGACTGCATTTAATTAACCGATCTAGTTAGCCCAAATCAACACAGAAACAACACAACCCCTGCGTAGTTCAAATGAGCCCTCCCATGTGACATGAGGGATACTAGTCAGAGGCTGGTCGGCAACCAAATCATTGCTTTCAGTACCATCAATTCCAATTGTGTTATCACACACTTCTCATGTTCGAGTCCTTTTGCCCAGGATCTGCCATACCCGATTCGTATTCAGACAGCAACCTCCTGATGCTATACGTAGACACTTGACGATGCAGTAGGCAAACCTGCTCTAGAGGACAACACAGGGCTTGATTTAGCTCGAAGCTGACCTGTACTGCAGTTGTTTGCTACTGTCATTGTGACTGAAAGTTTTTTGTTGCGTGTTGTAATGGATTGGAAATGGTATAGGTCGTAACGCAATATATACAACAAATAGGGAACAAGACATAATAGCTAAAATGGTAGATTTAATGCTCTCTAAATGTAAGGACCGAGATCGATATGACCATCGCCATCAAGAAGTTGAAAAAGATTAAGATCACTCAAACTATTGTCGCCATCATTTCTTCCGTCAAGCGCGGCCAGGTCTGGGGTTCGCGGCAGAGACGCAGAAATATCGGCAAACGATGCATCTAAATCAGCAAACGACGGTGAGCCTAAACCCAAGTATCCAGAAAACAAGCCGTTGGATTTCGTATTGGATGCTCGGTCTGCGCTTGTAGGTGTAGCATGGTTGTTTGTTGCAGGATGGGCGCCCTGATCAGCTAGGGTGTTGTCGCGGGGCACAAGGCCAAATAGCTGCGAAGAGCTCTCTGTTCTTTGAGTTCGCTCCTGTAGCTCCTTTTTTTCCAAGTAGTCAAGAGCAGCTTTGAGCAAGGACTTTGCAATAAGAGAGTACTGTGAAGCATGAGCATCACCTTTGGCAAAGTGCTCAAGGACCATAATGGAGTTGCGAGTGTATTTCTCCAAAATGCGGCCGAACGATCCCAGTAATCCGACGCCCAATATAAGTGATGAAGCGAACAACCATGATCTTTCTTAGTCAGTAGAGGAAGCTAAATGTTCGTAACTTGAGCATACTTACACTATCAGCGGCATGTGCCCATTTAGATATTCTCTCTCTACGAGACCCACCAAGATATCCACCATGAAGCTTGCGGCGTCGATGCAGGCATCAGCAAGTTTTGAGTTTCCAGACACAAGTCCCGTTTTGCCAGTGGGGCCACCCGCAGAACTGCCGGCTAGGCGCTTGTGCAGTTCATACATCAGGAAAGGTCGCGATACTAAGATAACGGCTGAAGTAGGGTCAGTTTCAGGCAACAGATAGTCCGGCCACGATAATCGAGTCTCACCGTAATAATAAGAGCAAAGCACTTGGCAGGCCCCGGTTATCTTGCTTGAGTCATCCTCGGTTGAAGAAACGGACAGAATGTCTTTCAGTCTTTGCAACCAGCGCATCGACCAGTCTCGTAGCTGCCGTGAGATGCCCTCAGTCAGCTGATATGAGACCTTCCTCCTCGAATAAACCTCTATAACGATGCCTTCGGTGATTAGGAAGATCTGCGCTGACGCATTGAGTAGATCAAATGTTTCGTGCCCGCCTTCATTTATTGCTCGATACGGCACAGTGCAGTCGACGTCCGATGTTGCGGGCGGGCGACCCATCGATGTGCTTAAGAAGAGATCCAGTACGCGCAAACTCTTCCACAGTCGATCCCTACGATAAATAGTCAGTAACTATAAATCATAATATGATGTGAATAGAAATCGGCACCTTGCCTTTGTCTGTGTATCTCGGGCCCAAATCGACTGTTGATCTCCGTGCGATGTATCCCGATTGAGTATGCTGCTCTGACTGCAATGCCTGGAAAATAATATTAACAGCGAATTTCTTGGATGCTGCTTCAGGTCCTGTGTTCAAATTACCAAAAAACAGAAACGATCCATTCATTTGACATGACCCGAGCATGTAAACAGTAACGAGGATGAATGACTGGATAGTTGGAACGTTGATGTTTCCACTGAGGTTGGCTAATGCAATGTTGCGTGCGTATTCAAAGTAAGCCGAGGCACGTTCTTCATCGGAAGATTGGTAACCTATGGCAAGGACGAGATAGAAAGTTGCTGATGATGCATCCTGTAAGCGAGGGGTTTGCTGGGCCCAGAATCCCACCTCATCCACAATATGCGCATGGTCGAAGAGATCGACAAGGCCACTGGTCTGCGGTAAATGTCGCACGGTCATCAAATATGCTCTCACAGCTGGGAATCCCGAACTCTCTTACAACTTCATGATAGGTAGAGATGGATTTTGGTATCGTTGCTATATATAGCCGAGGCTCATCGTTGCTGGAGTAGTGAGCGGGCGGTCTGAAAGGGGGGTTTTCACTTTGATGCGCGAAGACATGTGGATCCACGCGTGTGTTGACCAGTTGGCGAACGGTCTGGAAGAACGACAATGGCGCACAGTCTCCAATGAAAACTACGTTGTTGTCTGTCAGCCGGAAGAGCCAGCGTGGAAAGAGTAAAACGTACTCAGCTTTCCTTGGGCATCGCACAACAGACGTGCCTCCCTGGGGACTTCGGTCTCCTCTTCAGCCAAAGGATCGATTGTAGAGGCCGACTGTCGGAGGTCGGCCTGATGACCCGGTCCATTGTGTATATGTTCAGTAGTGGGAGATGGGGTTTTTGGTGTTGGAGCCGGTGCTCTTCGTCTCTGCTGTGGCGAGTACCGGCAGGTGGAAGGGCGTTGACGTCTCGAACAGTAACCACATGGCAGTTTCCCATCGCATTTGACTACATCCGACTGTCAGAGCCGGGATCACGAGAATCGCGAGGGTATATTAATATGCAGAATAAGATGTAACTCCGCCATTGCTCCCTGGAACTGAAAACGCATTGGCGGGTTGTTCAGAAGACAGGTGGACACGATACCTTTTCGAGCTTTACAGCTGTCGCACGCATTGGCAACTCTTGTGCGAACATAATTGAGCGGCGATGACTGCTGAACCGAGAAATCCTCCATGCTGGTGCCGCCACTATGACCTTGTTGCATGCACACTCGGAAGGGAGAAAGTCGGACGCGGAGAAGCAAACCGCAGGTGCCGAGGTCAAAGAAAACTTTCGGAATTCGGAACAGATCCTACACTAGCCCTGATTGGGTGAGGGCATTACAGAAGGGACCACACAACGATAACACTGCATAGTACTTCCGAGAAATCGCACGCTGACGGCTGCACTGTGTCGTTTGACAATCCGAGTATCCGTATCTAATTACCTACTTGACATGCCCACGGCTCCAATCACTGTTTCGCTACTTTAAAATACCCTCCGTCCATAGCAATACATTTTTCCACAACACACTATAACGCGTATTCTGTATGTGCAACAACCTGATTGGCCCCATCTCGTTACTAGTATTCGTGTCGATCCATGGAACCTGACTATACACGAGTGAATGCCTTCCATTAGTTCTGCTGAGCTGCGTGATCATCTTCAGCTTGATGATATTTATACTAAGCCTACATTGGGCCATGACAAGACCTAGCCGAAGGTTTGTCTAAAACAAACCAACCCGGTGGTAGCCGAAGTTACTGGAGATATTTTGTAGATGTTTAAAATAACAAGTGCTCTAATTAAGTCAACGTACCCACATCTGGGCCACGCCCGGCCGGGGTTTTACACTAAAATTACTACTTCCTACCCTACCCTTCTGATAATATAGAACTTAGTTCTAGGTATAAAAAGAATCTTATAAATTTTATTCATCCTTCTATTTTAAATGTAAAATAGTAAAAACTAATTGCTTATTATTATAGTTAGTTTATAGCTTAAAGTTTAGTGCTCTTATATGTATAATCTGCTGTGTGCAGAGAGAGCCTGTCTTGGACTTTTTAGTATTAAGCTCTGCTTCTCTATGACTAATAGGAGGCGGACGCAACTTTCCCTATTAGTGGAACCGTTTACTTATGTGTGGAAGCATAGGGCGGCCGTTTTACATGCAGCAATTGGTTGTTCCATTTGCATTAGCTGGGACTTTTCTCGAACTCATGCCTATGTCATCGGCAGCCTTATAAATTCATAAATCGTGACACTAGAGCAATTTATTACTTTCGTGCCTTCTTCTCTAACTGGCCAGCTTTCAGAGTCTCGTCCCTACTTTGTTTAAGGAATGGCATCAATCTTGTTCCTCCAGTCCCAGTAAGCTGCTCATCTTTGACTGCAGACGTGCTTGCCAAATCAATTTTGGCGCCACTCTGTGCCCTTTTTGAAGGAAGGACGATGTAGCGTGTGACAATCTGCAAGTGCTTACTTCTGAACTCCGTCATGGTGTTGATTGCAACTTCATATGCCTCCCGGAGGCGTTTTTGCTCTGCCGTGGAACTCGGCAACTTGGCGAACTCGCGGATGCTGCCCATGCGAGAAACATGTTCAAGAAATCGTTTGTGTGGCCCAGGCATGTAACTACGTACCTCCTCGTGGAATCCCAGCGCTTGTTTTTGATCGGGTGTGCTTTTGGTGGTGTGCGGGTTGCTGTTCCCTTCTGATGTATGCTGGACACCCAACACAATGTCAACAAATTGAATAAGGGAGCTCTGGCCATTGCTACCTCCCCGAAGTTGTTGCCAACTACCACGGCCATCTCCCTCGTCGTAAAATAGGCCATTAGGGAGACCGGCCGCTGCCATGTTTTTGCTGCCCGCTAAGAATGGGCGGATCTCATAGAAGAAAACCATGGGATCACAGTGCTCGTACATCCTCTCCAACAGCGCACCGATCTTTCGAATATTGGCTGACAATCCATAGAGTGATTTGGTGATGGCTTGATAATCCCTTGTCTTGATGGAATCCAGTGCGTTAAGAGCATCGGTGATGATACGGGCACCCTGTGCTTCCATGGCCACTGAAACAAGGTAAAACCAAGCTTCATCTTTTGTGCCAGTGAAGGTGTGAAGAGCCCCTAGTGAGTCCAGATCGGTGAAGTCATTCGCGCTTGACCAGAAGTTCCACAGGTTTAGCCCAGCGTAGGTCGCAACTGGAGGAACTTCCAGGTTTTTAGAAACGGTTAGAAGAGGCACTGATACAGCCGGCGGCAAAACCTAGTTTAGAAATGAGAATTTGAGACACTGATTTAGGAAATAATCAGTTACTCACCTCTTTTGGGGTTTTTCCGCCCCAAACGTAGGCATGCGCCAGAAAAACCAAAATGACATAGGCTCGTCTACACTCGGCTTCGTCTCGTAGATTCTCTATCGATAAGACGGAAAGAGAATCCACTTCTCTCCTCAGCTTTCCAGTTTTGAGAAGTTCTGGAAGGTGTTGAATGACTCTTTCCCAAGGTGCAAAATACACATCCGAAAGGACTCTGAGAGGTGGGTCGGCAGGGAGGAAACCGTTTGGGGTGATGGCGTACTTCCTTAGAGGAATTCCATCAAGCTCTGCCGCCTCAGCAGATGAGGGCAAGGCATGGGGAGACATTGATACAGAAGAGGCTTTCAAAACCAGTCGTCGTCGGCGGCTCAAAAGGTCGAACAAAAGTTTGCGCACTTATTTATGGAAGAAAGGTCCGACAAACTATTTAAAACGGTCTGTATGTCGAGAAACAAACTCAATGCGAGTCAGCAATGTTGAGATGAAGAAGTATTTTACGCAACCACAAGGCCAATTTCTGCTCCTGCATCACTCGTTCTTTGTTATACACACGCCGAGGAACAATCCCGAGGTGTAAGTGGGTCAAACCGAAACCCATCTGTATCGGTTACAGGCGGATGCGCTAGGCTTAAGCGGAAGCGGAAGGCGGATATTGGTGGGGCCGCGCGTGGATGGACGGAGTGACGATGCGCGCTATTATATCAGCTTCCGAGAAAGATGCTGAGTACAAAGACAAGTGGAGTGCCTAGAGTTTTTGTGAATCTGCACCACATACTAGATTCTGCGTTCATTAGTTGCAGTTGAGAAAAGCCCGTCGTACGGTTCAAGATGGAATTTACTACCATTGCAGAGCAGATCCGATCCGGTCACCCAGCCAAGTTCCCTGCTAATGCAACTAGCTTTGAATTCGCCCAGCAACTTGACGCACAAGACAGTCTCAGGGACCTGCGTGATGAGTTCATCATCCCGACCAAAGGTTCTTTGAAGAAAAAGTCCTTGAATGGCGACTTTACCAGTGAGTACTCAAGAAAGACTGCAACATCATGCAGCTCAGTTTGCTTTTATGGAATCGTTTCTGACGACAGGCAATACAGACAAGCAAGCACTTGATGGACGAGCAAACGGTGTGAATGACATTAAATTAGCTAGCGAAGACGATGAAACCCCGTCCATCTACTTTTGTGGCAACTCATTGGGAGTTCAACCCAAGGCAGTGAAAGAGTACATCCATGCTCAACTGGAGACCTGGGCCTCAATTGGTGTGAACGGCCACTTTCAGGGGCTCAACAACTCGCCATTGGTGTGCTGGCAAGACATGGCTGAGGATGTGGCAAATAAGTGTGCGCACATTGTTGGCGCTATGCCTGGGGAGGTTGTCATGATGAACACCTTGACGGCCAATTTGCATTTTTTGATGGCTAGCTTCTACCGACCCACAGGAAAAAGGCACAAGATCATTCTCGAATGGAAACCATTTCCCAGTGATCATGTAGGTTATCCTCGTCATGGCATAAAACGAGTTCTATACTAACGGAAGCAGTATGTCATCGAGTCTCAAATACAATGGCATGGTCTTGACCCTGCCAAATCAATGGTCCAGATTCAACCCGATGAGAACTTCTATATTTCCACGGATTCGATTTTGAAGACGATCGATGATCACGCAGAGGAGACTGCCTTGATCCTACTTCCGGGTATTCAATATTACAGTGGACAGCTTTTTGATATGTCCCGTATTACTGAGCACGCCCAGTCAAAGGGTATCATAGTTGGCTGGGATCTTGCCCACGCAGCTGGTAACGTCGAGTTGAAGCTCCATGACTGGAACATAGACTTCGCGACTTGGTGTACCTACAAGTACCTGAATGGAGGGCCAGGATCCATGGCTGGCGCGTTTGTACATGAACGGCACGGGAAGGTTGACACAAGTGAGGGCAAGCCACGATTTCGACACAGACTCACTGGATGGTACGGAGGCGACAAATCCGTCCGATTCAATATGGACAACAACTTTCTTCCTACCGTCGGTGCTGGTGGCTTTCAAGTGTCGAATCCCTCAGCTATTGACCTGGCATCACTTTCAGGAGCTCTTTCGGTTTTCAGCAAGACGACCATGACCGAACTGAGAACAAAGTCAGTAGTTCTGACGGCGTACGCAGAGCATCTGCTAGACACCATGTTGGGGGACGATACCGTCAGTGAGCCATCCTTCCGAATCATTACACCAAGAAACGCGCATGAAAGAGGCTCTCAGCTTAGTGTCTTGTTGAAGGACGGTCTGCTGGACCGCGTTTCTGAGGCTTTCGTCAGTTATGGTGTCGTTTGTGACAAGCGGAAACCAGGTGTCATTAGGGTTGCACCAGTGCCTCTGTATTGCACATTCCAAGATGTATGGAAATTTATGGACATCCTCAGAAGTGCGATTGCGTAGGGGGACAATGTTAACCTAATCACCGACTAGTTCACTGAGCGTTTAGCTCATATCTCTTTACAGCTGTCGTGATATGATATATAGGTCCATAGACCATACGCAAAAGCGTAGGTCCACATTTTGTCCCATCATCACAAGAACTGGCGCTTGGTCATCACATAAAATTGGAGAGGCTTCATGGACTAGGGGGAAGCAGCGTATGCATGGTAGAGCTTCCTGAAAACGTGCAACCTGTCGCAACTTTTCGCAAAATATGAACACTGATTCTTGAACAGTTTTCTAGAAAAAACGCAATCCGTTCATTTATGAGACAATAGAGCTTAAACACACCTCGGCAAGAATGGCATATTATCAAGGATATTGGCGTAGTCAGAATGGTATTATTTTGAGTTATGATACGGAGAAGTAGTGACTGGGTTTATTGCTTACCAATCAATGCCGTTCTTAGAAGAGAAGAGGGATCCTTTAATGTATAGACTAACCAGTTAAATCCAGAAGAGAGTTCAAGACTTTCTGAGAGAAAACTAGAGTTTGAAACTTTTCGACATACATGTCTACTTACTAAAATCTTGACCTCCAGGTGGGCCTTGGGGGTGAGATGATGGCTAGTCTTACACCCTACAAGTGTGGAACGTTAAGACTTTGCATAAGCATCGTCACGAGGCTGAAAAGGCCTTCCCCTAAAATAAATCCAGTTGCGACAGAGATAAGAGGTGACGTCTTTTCGTGTCCCCAGTGCCTCAAAGCCGCAAAATGAATCAAACCACCGATTCCCTGTGCAAGGATCATCTCCGGCATTATGTACATGCCTGAGGTGGTCAGTAAATGTACATAACAAGGGAGAGAAAATTACACGAACCAGCAGCCAGAGCAACGCTAGAAGGAACCCAAGAAGATAGCCTTAAACCTCTATTCTGGTCCTTGAAAATCTTGAAACTGGCGGCCAGGCCTGATGCGGTAAGGCCAAAACCAATGACGCCCGGGGAAGACCTTTACCATAGATAAGTCGGGCAGTAGAAACCAATATGTGAGCCGATGGCATTGGAAAATCATCGTTGGGGAAATGAAAGACCGTAGTGTAAAGACGGTACACCAACATCGATATCAAAGATCCCACCAGTGATCCAATAAGTTGGCCGTAAAAAAGCGATTGCGGCGGCGTATTGACAAGATGACCCATTTTGAACTCGTCCATCATCTCCGCAGCTTGCCAAACACTAGCCTCTACTACCCCAGCTACAGCCAAGCTGAGCAGAATGGCATTAGGGTCGGAAGATGGTATCATGAAAGCGAAAAGAAACTGTGGGATTTTTGCTTAGATTGTGTCAGCATTGTCTTGCTAAGATTAAAAAAAAGGAAAAGAATATCAAATATTACCGATGTATGCTGCACCTCCAGTTCCTGTCTCTCCGTAACAGCGGATATTCACGTGGCTGAGGGGGAGAATGACAAGAACCGCTACAACCAGAGCCACGACGGGAACCGAAGAGCCGAATAGTATGAACATGGATGCAAAACAGAATATCAACCCAATAGAGATCCACCAGAAATAGGTTTTGGCGGACCATCCGTCGTCTTGGTACGACAAGAAACTGGTTTGAAGAAATATTGAAGATGGCTCTGGACAACCCAATAGCGGCTCTGCGTCGTCCTCCTGTCTGGAATGCGATTTTCTCTTATACAAAGAAAATGAGCTGCTTATGGAATTCGGAAAGCCGGCAGCATATGGAAAGACGTAATCGCTGAGCGTGCGTAGCAGCATGGTAGACACTGTAACAGCCGTATCGCCTAAGATCAATGCCACAGCAACCCACATGATCCAACCTCTGGAGCCTGACTCCCAGTCTGATACTGGTCCAGGAGCCCAGCCTCTTGTACTAGCTATTGGCGATAAAATGCCCCACCCGACTATGCAGCCAACAACGATCCAAAGTGTTGTAAGGGGAGGTACAATCAGGCCAATGGATACATAGCCGGGAGATGTCGAAAGGGAAAAGAGCCACGTACGAGCCACATAGCTACCGAAGATATTGACTGTCCGAATCCGAGGTATGAAATATGCGGTGAAAGCCTGAATCTATCATCAGCAAGGCCCATAAGTGGAATCAAATGGCTAGCGCCCACATAGAGAGCCGCAAGACAGAAAGATAAAAAAATGAGTTTGTTGCCAGTCCAATCACGATAAAGTGATTCGTCGCTGAACTCTTCTGTATCTTCGCCATTGGAGACATTTGCTTGGTTTCGAACGCTATCCAGGTCATTCTGGGCCCGGAGAATGCGGTCGGCAATTTTTGAGTCGTGATGCAAAGAGCCTATCATGGCGGCGGATGATGTGCCAAAGGGAAAGGGCAAGAGCTCGTGGACTAGAAAGGTTTTTCGGAGTGGCAATGTTACAGCAACACCCAGAACGCTGACGCCAACAGACCAAACAAGGAGCCTAGTCCAGTCAAGGTGGAATGGCCCATTCTCTGAAGAGTCGGTAAGAAATTCCATAGCAGGCAAGATTCCTACAGTTCCGATAGTGAAAGGCATCAATCCTAAAGAGCTTGCCACCACAACCAATACTGTGTGCTCTTGCGGAGTGAAAGGTACTTCTAAGTGATCATGGATCATCTTAAAAAATGCGAATCCCAGGATTGTGGACGGAAGACTCATAATGGCGATGAATCCAGTTCTGAGTCCAAAATATGTGTTCGATAAACATATCAGTGTTCCAACCACGGTACCAACGACCGTTGAGCGGAGGGTAAGACAAGATGGCGGTTTTGTTTCCTCAACTGCGGGCGGCCTGGTGGCAGCAGTACCCTGAAATTGCCCAATGACCTGTCGGAGGTTTGGCTCCGCCATAGTAGGCTATAGCGACAATTGACAAGAAGAAATAAATGCGTAGAACGGCTAATCACAACCGATCTAGTCATACGAATATTCAAACTGACAGAAGTTGAACCAGGGTGCATAGGCCTGGTTCCAGGCTTAAGCGAATGGCCGCAGGTTATATAGAAAGAAGCAAATCTTAGTCACATGCTTACAGTCAGGTTAGGATTGCTGCACTGCATCGATATTGTGCTGGTGATATAGCGCCTACGTCATCGACTTTGCCAATAGCACTGGGAACGAATCAGGTTCACAGAATACATATCTACTTTTTGAGAATGAGCAAATGGTCACTGGATGTCAGCAGTTAACTGTCTTACATCTGTTAAGCAGCCATCCTATGAAAAACCTACCTATTTGTGAATTATTTTGATGGTTAGTCTTACGTCTTGTTCATAGGAAGGAAGGTGAAGGAGATGTCTCTCCTTGTAGGGCGTAACGGCCGACTGATGTGGTAACGAAAAGAGTATGGGCGCTGTAAACCGAGGCCATTCCAATAATCGCTAGTCTTCTAGCACAGGCTGCATGCAGCCTGTTATCTTTTAGATCAACTCCAAAAACTGTCCATGGTGCTTACAAGAGGATAGGTACGGTATATCTAAGATAAAATATCACAAACCCGAAACCATGGGATGTCCAGGACACACAAGCTAATAGTGTAGGTAATTAGGAAGGACAAGAACATCGACAGAAGGCCTATCTGTCTGAGACGAGAAATTAAAGGCGATTCGAACGGCAAGTCTACGGTTTATAAATGATATCGTAATCGAGATACATAGGAAGGGAAGGTATATACACGCGCACAGAGTTACAATTTTCCAAGTAGTAATGACTACGTTCCCCAACCCACCTAAAACAATTTAGTAATACTTGAATTCCAACCTAAGTAATTCGACTTGTATGAATACATCTGACCGTTACATAATTAATTTATTATTAGTAGTAGGAGTTTAGAAATTGTGACTCTAACCTTGTCCCCTCTTTCTTCTCGGCTACGCCAGCCTTAGCTCTTATCTAACGAATCTTTTAAATTCCCCTTGGCTCTGTTGTAACTGCATCTATCCCGGTCGGGTATATGCTAACTATATCTAGTTGGATGGGTCGTGCTACAAATGTGTTTCTATGACTCGTGTCGAATATCCTGAAGTCACGGAACTTCTCATAGGGCCCTATCGTATTGATGATGCTATTACAACCGTTAATAGTAACATCAACAAACGTGATGATATACCGAATATAATCGAGACCTCCAAAAGCTTTGCCAGCAATGACATTCTTAGCCTTGCACTCAGTAACACCTCGCTGAAGCCAAGTCTTCAAATGCCACATTAACCTCAGGTGATTTGAACCAAATTTTGAACGCATTGAAAAAGGTTCCTAAGCGTTACAAGGAGACTCTCTGAATATTCAAGGACACTATGGATGACCTAAAGAGCACCTCGCTGCAGGATAGTGACCTGTTAAAAATAGCCTTTGAAGACATCAGCTGGCTGATGTGATCTTTAGCGGGCTGAAACTGCGACTTAACAAGCAATTCGAAACCGGTATTATCAGGATTCTGGACCCAGACCACCAGAATACAGCCTACCAGGCATTGGTCGTTTTTCAACATGTATCAGGTGGTTTTATGTAGGCGACTATGTCGTAAGGTGCTTCCTTACAAGAAAACATGGGTTTCCCCCACTTATTGCTACCGGATTGGGTTGTGTTATTACCTTAGAAGATCTGGTGGAAACATATCATGCGGGAACAGTAATGCTTGTTTTTTAATTATGTATATACTTAACTGGCGCGCCTCTATGCACTAGAGTCATTACTCCCATCGAGATGTTTCAATGTGCACTACATTACAATATAATTTATAACTATAATATCTTTTCGACCATAACTTCGAAGCTCTCTCGCTGTTTTCCTCTATTTATGCTGGCAATGTCTTGTGGTATAGGGCTGCAAGAAAATAACCAACTCAAAGCATGACCACCTAGCCATGTTTTTGACCGAATTGAATAGCGGTATCTGGGCTGACACATGTTAAGGGCATAATTTGGTATGCTTGGCATTGACCAGTATCAGCTGGACATTACTGGCTCGCCTGCTGTTCACCGGTCGACTGTGGCAGGATCTCGATGATCTCTTCGGGCATAGCGCAAAGGCCAAGGTGGTCAGACGACTCAGAGGCGTGACGTCACCAACAACCCCACTGACTGTATTAATTCCGCTAGGCACCCACGGCGTGAGTAGGGAATTGGCTTTCAATGTTCATTGCCATTCTGCCGCTGCCATTAAATCCGTTCCACACGACCTGAGACCATCTCGATTCTCGCCACGATACAAAGAATCAACAACACCATGAAGCACAACGCCCTCCTCACCAAAATTTTCCTTCAGCTCTGCTTTGCCTTGCTGGCTGTCGCGGCACCTGTTTCTGGCCCTACGTTGGGGACAGAAGCCCACGGCAACACCTGGCAGTATGGCACTGGTGGCGGTATTCTTGGATTTGTTGTCCTGGTGTTGGACATCATTGTCTTCAGTACGCAATCTTTGTTCACGCCGGGCTCAGTGTTGTACTAACTATGCTCCGCGTCTAGTCGAAGTCCTGAAGTCCGACCGGCCTGTCAGTCACAAAGTCCTTTGGTGTCTCGTGGTCTTTCTGTTTCCGATCGTCGGTATGGTCATCTATTGGCTGTTTTCAAACCGCGCTGCCCATAACTCCCGATCTGGATATGTGGCCGTCGCCTGAAAATAAGAGAATCTCCCCTGATATCGACATGAATAAGCTATGTTCGCAATGGTTAGCGGCAGTCAATCCTACGATCAATATTGAATAGGGGGAAGGTGCTGGTCACACTTGTTAGGATGTGGCCTATCACGGTGCATGCGTGTAGTTTCACAGCCAACGCTTGTAAGCTTATACCATGATATTACTAGGAAGGTCCTTTGATTTGAAGATGCACGGTCTGAGAAACAGAGTTTGAATATACCAATCTTGTACTGGTGAGCGAGAAATGTTAAATCAGCCCAACATCATATCCAAGCTTTCGAGCTTCTGTCAAATGGCGTATCCTAGTCGGGCGCCTGCAAGCTGGTTACTCTAGATAGGCTGTAGCGATTCCCTACTAACCCCCCCCCCCTGTTGCTGCGCACCCCCGCTTTCTGCGCGGGGTATGAAACACTAACATCGTCATCACCACCACGTACAAAGTAACATAACATTATCCATTCTTTATTAAACAACGCCATTTTTTAAGGTTATATTCTTTTTTATATTATAAAGTAATATAGTAAATATTAACTCTATTAGGCTCTTATAGAAATTAATAATAGGTAGAGTATCTAATATACTACTTATAAATAGGGGGTCCTAGAGGCTACCCTATAACTTTATTATAAAGGTACTTAGTCTAGAGATATTACTTAGGCTAATTATTAGTAACTTTCTTAGACCTAAGAGGGTATTTTAGCTACCTATATATATACTTAAAAGTCTCTTAGTTACTCCTTTATATATTAATAAGTTAAAGGACTAGTAGAGTATATAATAGGTAATATTAGTAATACTAGTTATTCTCTAGGTAAGAGATAGATAAAGTACTTTATATAACGTAACCTATTTATTAAGACTAAGAGATATAAGGTAATAGATTCTAAGTAATATAAAGTATACTTTACTAATATTATCTAGGCCTAGTTCTAATATATCTAGAGTATCCCTATTATCTATAATATCTATTTATCTAACTAATAAAATATAAATAAAACTAGTATTATAGAGGGTAAAAAATATAATAGGTTAATACTAGGCTTTACTATATTATATTAAATCTAAAAAAAGTAGCTTAGATCTAGGGTATAGATTTCTCTAATAGAGTATATATCTACTACTAAAGTATCTTTATACCCCTTAGTTATCTATAAGGGTAAATTTATTTAAATATAGTAGTTTTTACTAAATCTATCTCTTTATAATAGATAGTAATTTATATACTCTAAAAATAGCTAGATAACTAACTATACTACTCTTAAATAGCTAAAGAAGGTCTTTATCCCTTAAATTAGTCCTAAGAATCTAGACTAGTATTAACTATTAGTTATAGATAGGTATTATAGCTATATAACTATAGACTTTATATAGATAGTACTTTAGTATTATATCTATCTTTTATATCTACTACTATATATATCTACTATTCTTTAGCTTTTTAATATAGTAGTCTTTAGCTTATTAAAGTAGGCTTATAAAAAGGAGGTAAGATATCTAAATAACTAGTATAGTAACTTAATAGTTATTAGTAAGAGGATATTTTTAGCCTACTATAGTAAGGCTTATAAGGCTAAGTTATTTATCTAAAATATTAAAAGTAGCTAGAAGTAAGCTAGGTTATAGCTAGTCTCTTAGTAATACCCTCTATCTAACTCCTTAGTTATTAAGGTATTATCTAGTTAATAAACTAGCTAGTAGACTAACTAATAGACTAACTAACTATCTAGCTAGTATTAAGATAAAGTTAAATCTATCCCTTAGTTAACCCCTTACTAGTCCTCTAAGTTTTACTATTAACTATATTACTTTACCTAGCTAAATAAAGAGAACTTTAATACTTATACTATTTATTACTTTACTAAAAAGATATAAAAGGGATAAGATAAATAAAAGACTAATAATATCCTTCTATAGTAAGAGAATAAAAGATATAAAGACTATTAAGAGAACTAATAGGTACTTAAGAAAAAAAAGGTCCCTATATTACCTAACACTACTTTTATAAATATACTATATCTAGAGGGGATAAAGAATACATCTAGTAATAATATAAATACTCTAGATATATCTATATATAGTCTAGATAGATCTAGCGTATTAGAAATATCTAGTGAGGCCAGCAGTTACATATGGGTTAGTGGTAGAGATAAAGAAATAAGTGGTGGTGGTGATAGTGATAGTGGTGGTGGTGGTGGTGGGGATGATGCGCAGGATGCGGGGGTGCGCAGCAACTAGGGGTAGGGAGTTACTTCGGCATTTCTAAATGAGGCCCGACTAATGATTTAAGCAAGCCACCTAGTTGAGGGGCGTCGCATTGTAACTATCACTTTGATCGATTACATTACGATATAATATATGCGAACAGAGCCCCTGTGATACGACTACAGCCACCTTTGATTGTGCGATGGTAAATGTCACAAGGGCTTCAGATGCAGCGACCTCGCCCAGTATAACTTCCCAGCGGTTGATGAAGTTGCAGCTCACCTTGGGTCGTACCATAATCATCATCACCATCATGTATCTAACTAGAATTAGTATTGATAACTTGCTTAGAAAGATACCAATTCCAAATGTGTCTTTAGTAATCTCGTTCCAATTGTGCATTCTTCTTGATATATGAAGAAGACGCTACTATACACGGTATTTATATAAGTCAAAATATCTTAGAATGAAACTGTCTTTTGCGCCGTTGAACTCTTGACCCGGAGATGATTAACGCTGTCGAAGGAAACGTTGTAGGTGACGCTTTTAATCTTACCTTTCCCAAGGCCATGACCAGAAGTGATTTCTCTGGATAGATTCGAACCGACTCTCTACAGATTAGTGGATTGATAACCCGCTCCTCAGATACCCACACAACGTAGCTATACAACTCTCTTCCCTGCATCTCCAATCTTGACAATAAATATACATACCTTAATTAAGGCCCAGTGTCTCAATCTTGTTTCGCAGCCGTCTAAGCCTAAAGCATAGCCCGGTCCTCACTGTTGATGGAGGTTTTGGCGTGTCTGTTGTTTGACGATGGGACGTGCGTTGGTATTTGGAGTTCACTGAAATAAGCAATCCCATGCGACGACATGCTCATGAAACGAATCTACGCAAGCGAGCAACGCCTCGGCTAAAATGCCGCTTGGGTCCCAGACCCTACTTCAAATCTCGTCATATAACATATCCGTCACAAAAAGAACTTCGCCTTTGCAATACACTGACCTCATTGTTCGTGTTAGGAATTGATTCTGTTCGCACAGGCTTTCCGACGGAAGATTGACGTTTCTTACACTACTATGGAGTCCAAAGCCGACGACCGGCAGCCTTTTCTAGGGTTTCGAGAGGACCCCATTGCACGAGATTCAGCGAAGGACAGCGAGATGGAAACCGGCACTTCTTGAGATGCAAAAGATACGCAAACCGGATTTCAGAGGAACATGGTCTTCCGCGATGTCATGGTATCTCTCGCGACATCGGCGGTTTGGGCCTTAGCTTTCTTTCTCTTCATGCACAATACACGCGGTAGCTCATTCCGCAACATGAGCAGCAATGGCACTCAATCCATCGGCTACCTCGCAGCATTCCACAATGTCACGTCGACCGCACAGTATATCTCATGCGGCAACTCAACGGCTGAGGCGAAAAGAAACGGATGCAGGTATGATACATTGTTGAACTATTGGGTCCACGAACGGTGTTTCGACCAAGAATTTGAGACAGAATATCAGGATGATGATAGTTGGGCTGCATTTACCGAGTATGTTCCTGTTAATCATATAAAAAGGATTTACTGATCATATTCCTTCAGCCGGAACCTTTCAGATCGCATTGCACCGGAAGTCATGGGCGACCAAGAGTTTTATTATACCACAATCCGGGATCACTTGAACCATTGCTCAATGTTGTGGAAAAAGCAGTTCTGGACATTGTTTGAGGACCGAACTGCCTTCGACGGTGTGATTGTCAACTCTTTCCACACAGAGCATTGCGCAAGCTTTCTAAAGGACATGTATGGTTCAAACCGAACAGAACCAACACTTGTAAGAGTTGGATTTTCAGGATGCTGGGTTAAAGAACAGAATATGGTCTTGCGCCGCGGTAGAAATTGATGTACAGATTCGATATCAAGTTTAAGTTAGCCGAGGAAACAGTTCTGTTGTACCTTGCTCCCTGCTGCCAATGCACATAGGCTATCAACGATCCTACTTAAAGCGCCGGGGATAGCTTTCGACATGTGTGCTAGGAAGCAGCTGTCGCTCTGCTGAGCAACTGTATTACATTCACTGTCCATAACTCTTCAATGTTGGGAACACTGAGCTTTGAATCGATTTAGAGAATTCGAAACCCTAGGTGCAGGCTTCACCCGTGTTCTGTGTCGAACCATTCGCATCGTCACATGCAAGGTCAAAATTTCTTTGCGCAACTGCGTCTGAAGTGCTGATACAGCAAATCTATTATTTAAGGATTAGTATGTACATATCGGTTGCAACCAGAACTGTAGTAAGCAGACTTACTCCTTTGCCTAGCTCCTTGCCACCAGCACCCGTACAGATACTAGGCGTCTGAATCACGTTGTTCCCGACGTCGTTACAGAGAAACGTGGTGGACTGGGCGATAGCCAGCGTAGCAAATAGCGTAGTTACAGTCAAAGTAACCTTCATCTTAAACGTAGTAACGGCCTGATCTTAAGAGGTGATAGAAACAGTGAATATGCAAATGCTAAAATGACGAATGCCTGATAGGAGATATATCAATACGATGTAGTTTAACAACTAAGAACAATCTAATTGACCAACCAAAGGGACAAGTTATCCTTTTTATATATGATTCTAGAAATAAGGACAGTTATACTACAGTAATTATCACTTGTTTCAGGAGTTCCTCAAGTGATTCTGGAAGCCAGCCACAGTCGAGACAGCAAGCCGGCAGCCACTGATGTAACATTTTAAGGGGCTAAATAGGCTGAAACGTGGTTTGAAATACAAACCTTACGCGTATAGCTCCTCTTTTTACTGTATAGAAGAAGGTGCTATGGATGGTACTCTATCTACTACGGAGTACCTAGTTATGTCACCCAGGAACTAATGGTTGTTACATTGTGGCCGTGCCCTCAGGCGATACGTACTCCGTAGGTAGACCATTGTAATCTGCCCAAAGGATACAGGTCTTAAAGTCAACCACGCTAAGGTGGGTCATGTCAGCACATGCCCAGCCCGCCACGTGACGATAGATCTAGTTGAATCCCAAGCTAGCCACTTATAAAGAGGAAACTACTAACTTTTCCTAGCATGCCGGCTCTTATTTAGAGCCTATAATCACTATGTGGACTCTTGATGAGCAGCATATACATTGCCTTACGTTGGATTTGATTCATGGATTGTCATGATGTGATTGATATAAGCCACGATTGCAGCACGTCAATTATGAGTCCACTTTTGTGCCACTGCGTCTGATTTCGTCACTTAGACATAGGGTAGTTCTAGGCCTTATCAATTTACATAAAGTTTTACAAATGTATCGGATTAGTATCAGATAAATTACTCCTATATAAGCAGAAATTAATAGCCACCACCAGTACGGAGTATACAAACTCTGATTAAGAATGTCGGATTTGATTGCAGGTAAAATTATCTTCTTAGATCTAGGACACCTTCTAGTAGGGCTACGTTGATAGATCTACCAATAGTACGTCTCATCAATCAATACCACAGGAATAGATGCCTTGAGCGCCAGCTCACCAACGATGCATCGCACATTGTCAGTCATCGCTGCTGGGCCACTGACAACGACTGCCGTTTCCCCTTTCGCTTTGGCTATTTCGTCTTCCAAAACGTCGCGTAATTTGAATCTTTTCCCTACCAGGATGTCACTGTCAATGTGATCCAAGTCAATCATTTTAACGAGACCGGAATTCCGACTCGACCAATACAGTTTCGCGTGTCCCTGATGTATGCGTAACGCTGGGGCGACGGCGGTGATAGCTACTCCACCAACGACAAGAACGATATTTTGATACTTGGTGAGGTCAGGGAACGGCAGATAGCCTGCTTCGACAAATACTGGCATCCGGCTCTTGTGACGGAGCATAGCAGTGGCGCCGCTAAATGTCCGAATGAGGAAGCAAAGGCCGACGCGGCGCGGCTCGTGGATCGTCCCCATGTCGGCAATCGTGGAGCTCGAGAGCTTGGGAGCCGAGACCGTCACCTCCCCCGTCGAGCTTATGAAAGAGGACCGCGGTAGGTTAGCCTTGACCCTGCTTCCCATGATGGAGAATGGGTGGCTCTCCCACACTCTCCATGTCAGAGTCGGGAAATAAAGGTAGGCGTGGCCATAGCCACTTGCTCCTTCTACCTCGATTTGAATGTAGTCATCGTCAATGACAGTAATGGCAGCCTGTCGTAAGCCATTTTTGACCGTTCTGGCAAGGCGGGCAATTCTATCAAAACCCCAAGCAGCCAAGGCAACGTACATCCATACTTCGTATCCCCACTGATGTTCGAATCTGCGTATGATGTGCAGATAGCAACCAACAACTGAGAGTACGGCGAGAACCAGGTGCAAGAAGAAAAACATTTCATACATCTTCATACGGAATGGAATGACCGAAGCAGGGAGGAGGAGAGCCATCGCAAGCGTAGCTAAAGTTCCCCATACCCAATAAGAATGTTTCGACTCCGTACCATGCCACCCAAGCACAACGTATATGCGCAGCCATAGAAGAGAATGAACGATCGCTTGAAGCGTGCATATGTAAGCAGTCCAACGGTGCATCATCATAAAGGTTGCTTGCGTCCAGTCCGTTAACCAATACAAAAAGTTATTTCGACCGGCATACAAAATGAGAAGCGGCACATTTGCGAAGCTGAGAACGCCTGTGCGGTTGGCTACCGAGGTAAGAACTTCTTGCAACTGGTTGTGCCACCACCAGGCATTGGGTTGAGCCGACTGAATGTCGACTACGCTGAGCACAATATTGATGATCACGACATGCGCGATAAGTATCGCCTGACCTCGTGTCGGCATGATGAACATGTTGAAGTATGGCGCTTTATGGCGGCTGCCGAACAGCGGCGGGTTTATGACAGCGGCGCTTATTCTTGCCTTCAGCAATTTCGGCAATGGGATAAAGCGAAGCCAGGAGCTTGCCACAGGGAGAATGACTCCCAAGGCAATCAGTACCAAGCTTTGTCAATTTTTAGCAACCTTGTGGCACAAGCTTAGCGTGAGCTACTCACCCATATTTCTCATGATTTATTTCCATTCTCTCAAACATCTCCATCGTATCATACTGAAGTTGGTATTGGAAGTCGTCGACCAGGGACGTCTGGTAGAGGCGTGCTCCTTTGGTCAAGATTGAGGTAACATTCCCTTGGACTTGGGCGAGAGCCTGCTGATATGTCCAATTCGGAGCCGGTGGTTTCGCGACTACATAAACACCTGGTTCGTCAAGTCGCCGGTGACTGTTGCGGATACCGGCTTCAGTCTTATGCCAGTAATTTTCGATTTCCCATGCAGGCATCTCGACACACCGCTATGTTTAGTCAGCGTAAAAATCGATATGGCTCTCATAAGATGAGAAACCCACCGATTGCAGACACAGGGCAAGGGAAGTCATAAAGGCAGAGTCAATTGCAAAGCATTCTGGAGAGGTCTGAAACATTGGCAGGCCACCCGTAACCTCCATTGTGCTGCAGTTTAGTGCACTGCTTGAGAGCACAACTCGGCAGGAGTACGCACAGAGGGGCTAAGATGTATCAGCCCTGAGCCTCCACTTGCAGTTGATTAGTGCTCACCTGGTACATTGTGATACCATAGCCAATCAGCCCACGGCCTATTTCTCCCACGTCATTGGCTGTACACAATTTCATATGCCCAGCAAGTAGAATGGGTACCAGGAGTCTCTTTACTGGTGGGATCATAACGTGAGTGAGAATAGGGTCAAGTGATTGTGGTATATTACTGTGTCTGAACCTGGACTGCTTTGTGGGGCTCTTTGAACTTATCTAATCCGTTTCAAAGTTCGTCAGTTTAGCAGGAATTGGGACGCCTGACGCACGTTTGATGCAAAGCTCAGAGGTGATTGGCCTTCTGAGGTTTTGTAATCCGAGTACGGATACAATGGGCTAATTTTTACGGTAAATGGTTGCCGAAGCCAGTTTATTACCCGGCCAAAGTGAACAACTCCGATTGGCGATTCGTTCCCGACTGCGTCATTTCCGAGTCTAGCGCATCTATCCGTACAGTCTCATCTTAATGGTAAGCGATTTGCCTGTACACATATATCAGTGCGTGAGAAATAAGCGCCCCACTTAATGAATAATAATTGTTGTATCCAGGTAGTACTTTTGATCTTGCTTGAAATTCTTCACGGGTACTGCAAGATAAGTTGGCATACCAGCCTCCTGCATCTGGAGTATTCCATGGTGGCCGTGTATACACATGGGTTTGAGCTTCGCTTGCAATGAGTCGCCTATTTTGAATGGTGACGCGTTGGTGGGGAAAACAAGAAGAGATTCGGTTTACTGGAGGATTCTAAGTTCTATTTCGTAAACCAAGGTGTTGAACTTCTCAATAGCAGCGACACAAGGGTTTGTGAACATCATTTATCAATGATTGCATCAGACCGGCTATTATATTGGTGTCGGGAGAGGAAATGGTGCAGGATAAGGGCACCAGCACCCCGTAAATGAGGAATGGCCGAAAGGCAAATTAATCTAGTGGATTGAAGTCTACAGGTACTCTCATCATCGTTTTGTGGTGATACATACACAGTCTAAAGTATCTTCGGCCATGGCTAACCAAGAGTTCTCACACCACCATAGTTTCAGTCCAACTGCAGCCAAAATGCTTCTCTGCTTATCACAATTTTGAACACCCGCCACTTAGAGTGTTTCAAAAACTATTAATGAGACGCCTGTTTGGGTAAGCATAGTTAATCTCGTAGGGTAAGAGGTTTCCAATGCTCTGTATTGATAATAGGTGTTTTAAGATTCAATCAACTTTTTGATCCGATCCATTTCCTTCCGATTTTACCCTGCTCTCGTTTTCTGTCTGATGTCCTTCCATTCTACAATGAGACCGAACGGAAACGAGATAGAAGCCAGTATCAAACCAAGCATAAATGTCCTTGTGATAGCATAGTTTGTCCCGTTCAGCGCATCATCGTATCCCGGAGTGTTATCTCCTAGCATGGCCCTAAGCTTCGCGCGCAGGTCTGTAACACCTTCTTTGCGATAGACAGCACTTGCAAGAGATGATCCGAGTGCCTTGACGAGCTCTTGTTGGACAACGTTTTGAGCCACCGGAACGGACAGAGCAATCCCTAAGAGCCTGGTGAATAGCGTCAAGCTTGTACCTTTGGCAACCTTTTCACTTGGTAGCACAGCCTGTACCGCAACGTTCGCTTGCTCAGCGCCGGCTCCAACACCAGCTCCTACAAGAATCTGGGCGCCAATCCTTGTAGCAAGTTGTTAGCTGTCCACCCAAGACAACGCATGAGCTGGAAATCAAAATAAATCTTACATCATACCAAGCGAAGCATTGGGATTGATGGCCATGCACAAGGCCGATCCGGCGGTGACCAGCAAGGACCCGAGGATGATGAACGGGTTGTAAAAGCCAATTACAACAACTAGACCGCCAGCAACGACTGACGAAAGAGCAGTGCCAACACATAGTGCTATTTGTTTGAACCCTGATGTCTGTGCACTATCTTCATTGATTGATTGGAACCTGGGTTTCGTTAGCAGAGGAAGACAACCAAGGTTCTTAGGTGACATACCAGACCGGGAGGAAGAAGATGAATACACCGAATGCACCGTTGAGAAACAGCAGGTACAGGCTCGAACCTGCAACAGAGCGATGACTGACAATGCTCCATGGCACAGTAGCATCATCCCCTTGGAAGTATTGCAGGATGATCCACGGAAGGGTCGTTGCTGCAAAAACGACGAAGGCAGCAATGACACTACCGTCACTCCAGGCAACTTCACCTCCCCCCCACTGTAGAGCCAACATCAAACAAACCAGAGAGGCCAGGAGCAAACAGGTGCCCATCGGATCGAAGCGCATGATCGTCTGTTTCCAACTCGTGTGCTTCAGCGTCACCGACGTTCGTCCTAAGGAGCTTGGTAGACAGAAAACAATCGTAGGAATTACGACTGCCCCTATTGGAAGATTGACTATGCGAATCAGTACCAGATGGCATCATATTTTGGTGTTCTTAAGAACTCACACCAGAAGCACCATCTCCACGATGCCCTAGTTGTTATAGCACCACCTGTTACGACAAGTTAGCATTCAAGCGTAAAATCCAACCACGGACAAATAACCGACGCACCTATTATTGGTCCAATGACACTTGCGATGCCGTATGCGGCTCCAAAGAGCCCAGCAAACAAGCTCCGCTTTCTGAGAGGAGTCACATGAGCAAGGACGATGAATGACCCGCCAAATACTCCAGCCATGCCAACTCCCTGAATAACTCTTCCGACGACCAACACGGCAGAAACGGGGGCAAATCCGCCAATAGCACTACCGATGAGGTAAATCACAACAGAAGCCAAAAACGTCCACTTGTTGTTGGCTAGCGTGTATGCTCGGCCGAACGGGAGTTGCATCGCGACCGCTGTGATCTGTTCGCCGGTGCTATACCATGCGATATCGTCGAAGCTTCCGAAGGTGCTTGTAATGGTTGGGATAGCGGTGGCAAGTACCGTTTGACTGACGGCGACGATGAAGACAGATACAAATAGAGCGAATATGATGAGCGTAAATTGGAGCCCGGATGGGTACTGCGATTCGTCCACGTCTTGTTCCCAGTCACCTGAACCAGATTGTGTAGTCGAAGCATCTTTATCGGGACTTTGAATTCCGCTAGATTTCTTTGAGGGAGATGTACCGTAATTAGAGCAAACAGGAGATTCTTCTGTTGAACACCCGTGTAACTCGTAGGAGCCGGAAGATTGCCGTGAGGATGACATGATTGGATACTGCTGAGTAGCAATCAATGGTGAAGAAAGAGAAAGAGGTACTCTGTAATCATAGAACAAACGTGGAGCAAATTCGTTAAAACAAAGACCTCTTAGAGCTCTCTGGGAGTCTTGATAAATTGCTGTCGAAACGTATGAGACGTATGATATTTATCTTTACGTGAGACACTCGTTCGAGGACTGTAACAGCTATCAGAGAAGCTGCGGCCATCATTCCGCGCCATTTGCCGAACAGTATATGTGTGTCGACGATGCACCGTATCGCTCAGTGGATCGCCGTTCGCCGGACGGTTTACAATCCATTGGAGAACTCAAGCATGATCAAGTGATCTTGACAATATGGGACGAAGGACTTTCGAAGACGCACAACATCAATGACTATAGAACGTGGTAAACAATATTTATAGTTACAATAGTTTGCAATAGAGTCTTCTGGTAAAACCGAGCGTTGTGAAAAGGATCGTCCTTTCATATTTATCTTGAAGTTTGCATGATCAACTGACAACCTGAATAAGATCGTCCTCCATTCCAACCATTTTGAGAGAATCGGTCCACAACTTCTTTTCACCATCTTCGTCAAAAGCCCAAGACTTGAAGCCGTAGCCGGCCCAGTTCAAATCATCCGGGATTGGCTTGCTCAGCCCGCAGTCTTCCATGTAGATTCCCCCGACTCCATCAAGGTCTTTTCCCACGGCAGCTAACGTGTTCGTAGCTGCGCCTTGCTCAATAGTCTTCCAGATCTTCTTGATATGCGGCATCTCAATCATCTTTTTCAGCATTGCTCTGCTGCCTTCCTCTGATGAGTCCATCAAACCGCTCGAACAGCCTCCTGGCTGAATGCTTATAGCATGCAGACCCTTAGACCCGTACCGCCGCTCCAGCTCGTTGCAAAACCAAATCCTAGCCGTGTTTGAATGTGCATATGATACACCTGGCTCGTAGCCTTTGCCATTTGGGCTGGCAGTGTCATAGCTGTTATCCGGGAGCACTGTCGAAGCTGTGTGTGACGTGCTGGAGGTTGAGATGATCCGCACGTTCACACCAAATGCCGCTGCTGTATAGAGTAGGAGCGGCTTGAGAAGTTGAAAAAGGTAAAAGTGAGCGAGGTGATTGACCCCGAACTGCTGCTCGAACCCCTCTTTGGTGAATCCGTGAGGAGTGGCGGCGATTCCTGGCGTGATTTAACCTTGTTTAGCGGGGGCTTCCTACCATGGAGTGTCTGCCGGGGAAATAATGATTGCACTCACCCGCATTGTTCATCAAAACGTCGAGCCTATTAGTCTTGCCCAAAACGAATGCGGCACCTCCCTTGACACTCTCCAAGCTCTTAAGCTCCATCTCAACGACCTCCAGCTTAAAGTGAGCATCATTACTTTGAAGCATCGCTTTCACTTTCTGACCCTTGATCGGATCGCGCGAAGTGAAGAACACTCTCATGCCGGTCTTTGCCAGAGTGCGAACAAGCTCGAGACCAATACCATTGGTTCCTCCAGTGACCAGCGCTACCTTATGGCTTAGCTTTCCCACAAGACCCTCATCTTGAATGATCTGCAATGCTGTGGGACGAGCGTCGCCTGCACCTTGGGGATTTTTGTGAGCCGCAACATACCGGTTGGGAAGGTGGGGGGTGCTAGGGGTGTAGCGCATAGTGACGGTTAAGTGTTGATGATTGTTTGATGTTAAAAGTCTGTCAAGGGCATAAGCCCATAATATCATGATGGGTTGAGAAGGAGAGTATAATTAGGTAGACCAACCTCGAGCTACTGGATATTTGACTGCCCCGGTGCCCTGCTCGTATGTCGGTTGATGCATTATAGAACCGATATGTCAGCATTCAACCCTAATGTATATAAGCACCGGGGAATGGCGTGGTAAACGTCATTCCCTTGAGTGAAAGATTGAACCCGTATCCCAGGTCTATCGGATTATGGTTCTTCTTAGAGGCAACGATTTTTACAAGTGAAAGGGGAGTCTTTTGCTTTCCCCGCCGCCAGGAAAGGTCTCGAACATTACGATCCCAGAAATCAACGGCCAGAGCGGCTAAGGTTTCCATGGTTTGGGCTTGCTGCTAGGTACCTAACAGCCAGGGCTGCCATTGCGGTGTAATTGGGGCCTGCTATTGCCATTGAGTACTGTGGAACATGTACAGCAAAGGTTCGATGGTTCCTAGAGGTACATTAGTTTTTAGGAGACAGGCGGGGCGGGGAGGTCGGCGAAAGGTCACCGAAGTGGGACAAACGGGATGTTTTGATTTCTACTCCACCTCGATCCTGTCGCCGTCGGGGTGTGCGTGCCACTGTCAACAATGTGACGATCATGGGCTCGAAAGAGACGCTACTCCATTGCACTGATATAAAGAGCATTTTTGAAGATGTAAACGAGTTTCACTAGCAATGATACGACATGCTAGATATTAAAAGAGTAGCGAGAAGAAGTTGATTAGTGGAATGAATGTAAAATACTATGTGACGGTTATTAACTTAGTTCTATGTCAAGTTATTTTTGGTTCGTACGGCAAAAGAGGGACCACAGTCACCGGTTGAAGAAGCAGCGGTTTCATATCGAGACAAATTTGACTGTTGTTCTCCGGTACTCCCTCCAAGAACTAGACTAAAAAGCCTCTGGGAAAGTGTCTTGCATGTTGTAATGAACAAGGGTCAAAGTGCATAATTACAAGGCAGTAATTGTGACTTGCATGGCTTCACGACACACGCCTAAAACGAACATGCCTCACGTCACGAAAATACCCCAGTCCGTCAAAGCTTACGTTAACTACCACCTACCACCACCCGGAGGAGAAAGTTATCCTGTGCAATACATCGCAACGGTAGGATTCCAGCGCGCGAAATACGACAAGCAGCTAGTCGACGTCATCGACAGCCGTACATCTCAGACGGATTTCAAACTTGATACTCATGGCTTTCAATGGGTTGAGAGCAGCATCAAAGAGAAAGAGTGGAAAGGCGATTACAGATTTATACTACCCCCACAATTACAAAAAGACGTTCAAGATCTTCTAAAGCGACAGTAAGTCGATTGTCCCAATCTTAGATTACGACGCATGACGCTCATTCCAACGCAGCACGGGGGCGACATACGTACATCCCTTTCCTCCTCATGTCATTCGTCGAGATAGTCATCAGAAGATTCTCGATATTCAAGACAATGTCCCAGACATTGCGCTTTTGAATATGCAGCCCCCTGCGATGTTCGTTCACGTGGGTGAGTAGCATTGAGATCCTGCAGAAAAGAAGACGACTTACATGAGCTAGATCAATCGTATAACGGTTCAGAAATGATTCTCAATAGACTACCAGAAGCAGATATGCTTCGTGCGAAGACCAAGCACCGCTGGGGAATCATTAATATATGGCAGCCTATAAAGCCTGTGAATAGGGAACCTCTTGCGGTGTGTGACGCTCGCACTGCCGATGAGTCCGATCTTGTTTCTGTCACTACACGCCTTGTCATCGGGAACCCCCCCAGGACTAGGAGTATAGATAACGAGCAATGGCATATGAAGGCAAGTCCCAAACACCAGTGGTATTACGCCAGCAACATGACGACGGACGAAGCGCTGTTGATTAAATGTTTCGACACGAAGCTGGATGGTAGATCAAGACGGACTCCACACACTGCGATTCAGACCCCCCATGACTTTGGTCCAGCTCGTGAGAGCATTGAGATTAGATGCCTAGTTTTTTGGGAAGACCAGGAGAACCAGTAGTTCGTTAAATGTTGACAATCTTGAAACAATTAAGTATTCGTTAAAGTGTGAGACTACGTAACAAGGAGTTAACAATAATACAGTAGTCTACGTGGTTGGATGGAAGTTACGCAAGGTATCGAGTTGATGTGCGAATATAAAGGGGACCCATAGTAAACAAGACCTGGGCCTGTAAAAAGACTGGAGTGGTATCATGGATTAAGGTAAGGAAACATCACTTTCTCCGCCTCAAAAGCGGTCGTGCGCAGTTCAGCAAACGTTTGTGCAATGCGTAAAAACCCGACACGCAGCAACTCTGACCTGTCTGGTACCACATCTCAACCGTTGGTTAAGGTAGACTAGGTATCATGGAATAGGCTTTTCAAATTCCTCTTTATATTGATTTCATGTTTCTGCAAGACCTTGAAGAAGCGCAGGATACATTCTGCGAAGTGGAATCGGCGCATGCCGCAATTACTATGTGTAGATAGGTTATGCTGAATGCATGATAACGTACACCTCACATTACGGCAGATACAAAGGCTTGCGCCAAAACGTTCAGCTCACTGCCTGCTGTGTTTATGCATATGTAGGCAAACGACATGCTCCTAGCGGACGGAAGAGTCTACCAAAACCTCAAGCGATCAATCTAGAGAAGAATACATGATCAATTGGTCATATACAACATGCCTACCATGGCTGCACAGGTGTGCCGTACGGCGCCATGTTACAGACTTTTCCAACATCCTCATCCCTTTTACCCTCAACGACATCGGCCAGCGCCTTTCCACCAATAGCAGGATCGCCAGCACCCATCTTCCTCATGGACTCTGGATTACACTCCCCAATATCTGTTGCAAAGAAACCGGGGGCCACACACCAAACTTTGACCCCGTCATTCTTCAACATTCTCACCCACTCAAGCATAACCATGTTCAACCCAGCCTTGGCTGCTCGGTAGGAGATGGTACCAACGGGCTTTGGCGATCCAGAGGGAGGAGATTTATAGGTGAAGTGTGACGAGTCCGCAGCGTTCACTAAAGAAGACACACCGCTGGTATTGAATATAATTCTGGGGTCTGAAGATTTCAGCAGCAAAGGTAGGAAGGTGGTCGTTATGATATGAGGTCCTGTGACATTGATATCCCATGACTTGTTGTAAGCCTCGCGCGTGGTCATTTTTCCGCGTTCGATTTGCTGGTCGAGCATCACACCTAGGGTTCAGAATAAGCGTGGTAGCTTAGTGTGTGGTTTGGAAAAACAAACCGGCGTTGTTGATAAGTACATCGACAACATCACATTTGTTCTTGACGGTTGCAAAAGCCTTCTGGATGGATTCGTCACTCTCCACGTCGAGCTGTAGAGGCTCCACGATGCTGTGAGAGTCAAACTCCTTACGTGCCGTTTCGGCAGCATCCTTTCCCTTACTCAGATCACGGCTTCCCAAAAAAATGTGGTATTTCTTGTGGGAGCCCATGAGTGTCTTCACAGCTTGGTAGCCTAGACCCTTGTTGGCACCTGTGATAACGACAACTCTGTGTTCAGCCACCGCAGGCATCTTCAGTGATTGTGAATAATATCGCGGGAGCAGAAATCTTAAATTAAGCGGGAGGTGTTCATGTAGACACCAGGAGCTTGAGAACGAGGGGTGATGTGTACGACGTACTGGCCACAGAGATAGGACCTAGCTTTGACTCGTCGGTATATAGCAACTCCCACTTTATTAATCTTAAGCGACTGCATCGGTAACACAGGAACGCCGATACCCGTAAAGTAAGCTGATGCTGTGAAAGGCTCTACTGGATAGAGCTTAATGAGGCCAAAAGGCTGTGCATTCTTTACGAAATAAAGGGACAGACGCCGGCAAAGAGCACACTTTAGCCGCGATAGGTACCCGATCTAAGTACTACTTGTGCCCCATCCCTGGGACTTGAGTTCCGGGCCACCCACGTCGCGGGTGATACTGAAGTACATACGGGAGACCATAATGCTTATTTGATTCAAAATTGAATTTTATTAAATATGTTGCTCGATTTTCCTCGTTCTGGTAGAGAAGTCTTGGTTAGATACACTACTACTTCGCCTACTGTTTCTTATATGCCCCAGCGACTAATGTTATTTTGCCCTTGTCCATGCTCCAACAGGTCGCTACTACTATCCCATTGATTGCGCCTGGACCTCACATCCTCGGGACCCACTTATACCCACCTTTTCCCCTCATCTCAAGGGATACATAGTAGTACAGTAGTAGTGTAGTAAGGCTACTACATAGTTGTTGTGCCTTGATGTACAACAGTACCTTCCGCACAGCTAAAATATATAGAGAGTAGTTGTATATTAACACTATTGGTGGGTTGGATATAGTCTTAGGTTCTAATTGGTGTTACCCCTCATATTGAGGTTATGAGGTCCAGGCGCAATCAATGGGATAGAGTGGTGACGCGGGTAAAGGTAGCCGAAAGTAACAGTCTTTGGGTGGCGCGGGGCACGGGTAATATACCACTCCGGGGAAGCCGTGCAGCGACTTATCCTGCACAGCACCGACCATACATAGTATAAACTGAGAACCCAAGGAACCACATTGCTCAGTGGAAGATCTTGGTATACTCCACTGGAAACCGTCAAGATGGGCTCCAATCAACAGTCCAAGCGCCTATTGGCCTACCACATCTATGTCTACAGGAAAACAGACATGAATGAAGAAAGCCACCACCACCACCTGGAACACGTCAACAGCCCGATCATAACGTCACTTCTCAAAAGATACGGCGCAATCTCCTATAGTGTGGTATAATTGAGCCCCAGTAACCATCACAGTCAACGACTGACATAACTTTAATCAGACACACAATGACTCTGCTTCCAAGGCGGTTTTCAAACGTCTATTTCACAATGCGCCCGAGGCCACGTTGCTGGACTATGATAGCGTGATCTCGATGATCGTCCCGGGCATAGAGTGCATTGAAAAAATGCGCGAAGATTCCGACTTTACAAGAAAGTTCATTCCGGATCACTTCAACTTCGCTGATACGAGCCGTACCAGGTCGGGTTTCTTCCACAGTATCTCGCTGGTCGTGATGTTGAGCTGACGTTGTCGTCCACAGGTGCATTGTCGGTTGGGTGGAAAACTGCGATTTGCAGTAGAGGTATGGGTGACACAGAACACAGCATTGCTGGTTCATTTTAATGAAATATATCCAACTCTAATTATGCTGCTACCTGATTATTTTAAAAGTGATAGTGACGAATGTTCACGTCCTATAAAGTTTCCCTACAGTGTATGGTCAATTGCGTACCTATGCCACCTCAAGAAGGTCCACCTTGGATACGTACCTTTGCACCAGTAATAAGTTCGGCGTCCAGTTACCGACCGAACTACTCAATTGCTACACCGGAGTACCCCATTCAAGCTAACCACAGACAGGTCCTTCCCATAGCATATATAGACGGGACCTTACGCTGAGCTTAGCAACGCTAGATTCTTCCAAGATCAAACAGAACAGATTGATAACTCAAGAGCACATTATTCAATAAGCCTTGTTGTTAGTTGTCACTGGCACAGCGCCGACCGAATGATATAATGCCTACGCTTGAGCTCAACTACGCTACAAAGGACGACCTTGCTTTTCTGGACACTGATGTCCAGAGAAAGCTGACTCTTTCTGGAGACACTATTGAGTACAAGTCGACACACAGGATCGATAAGGAGAATGAAGCCGAAGAGCGAGCCAAGCTTGATAGTATTGACAACCACAACGTCTCTACCTACACCGTGAAGCTAAACTACCGTCTCAGCCCTACTAAGGGCGGTGATGAGATGATCTGGGGCGGCACCTTTGCTCAAATGCGACGGAAGTACGACCCTTGCGAGGTCGTTATCGAGAACGCCAGGGGAAAAGAAAACGAGTTCAGCTTAGATACGACTGGATTCCAGTTTGAGCACTTCCCCACTTCCTACAAATGTTTTCCGTGGAGCCCGATTGATGAACACCTGAACAATGTCTACAATCCAGAATGCGAGGAATTCATCAAGCAAATGTGAGCCGACTTTAATTACCTCCCACTTGATCGGCAGTTGAACTAACCTCACTGTAGAACCAAAGCTACAGATGTCCGACTGATTTCCCACATCATTCGCCAACGCCAATGGGACAAGAACGACCCCGAAGAAGATGCCAAGAAGCCAGACATGGCTATGACCGACGGTGGTCTGTTGTCCGCTAGATTCGTCCACGTCGACCAGTCCGACTTGGGTGCTATTCGCCGCCTGTACGATGACTTGCCCACTGGTGAGGGAGCCAGGCACGACGGCAAGCACCGATGGGCCATTATCAACCTCTGGAGGCCCTGGGATCAGGTTCATCGCGAGCCCCTGGCGCTCTGCGATGCCAGATCTGTACTGGATAACGAGCTGCACGACACAATGCACTGCGTGCCCTTCCAGTGGCCGCGCAAGCCAACCGAGAATCACATGTGGCAAATTGCTCCACCCAAAAGCCCTACTCAGCACAAGTGGTGGTTTCGAAGCGGCATGACCAGAGATGATGTCATTCTAATCAAGATTTTTGATTCCAAGAAAGACGGCAGGGCACGTCGCACACCTCACACTGCTTTCCCGACGCCTGATGATATAGGCCCTGCTCGTCGCAGTATTGAAACCAGGTTTTTCATATTCTGGGAAGACCAGAGCTGTGAGTAAATAGGATTGATGGTTTGACTAGCTGATCCATTGGAAAATGTGTCAAATAAAACCTAAGAATATTTAAATTAGAAACACATCATTGTTGCAAAGACTGTGATCTGTAGAGGTACAAATTGTGACTATACTGACTCCAACTGTCAATGCAGGATCGCTCACTTGATCCACACATTGCTCTCTGCCGTTTCCAAGGTTCTCTGGGATGAGATTTTAGAATTGTATTGCAGGTGCTCCCCCGTGCCTAATCCCGAATATACTTGTTGGGTTCCTTAGATCGCCCTTATCCATATATATTTAACCTTGATTAAATCAGTCCTAAAACACAGTGACCGCGCAAAAACGTGCCTATATCTTTTCCGTACCTACCTGCGGGCTAATTATTTTCACGCATTTACAAAAGCATCTAGCAAAGACAAGGTTGATGCCGATGTGGCTTGGCAAAAAGAAGTTCACATACTGTATCAATGGTCTACCCATGACATCATATCATCATAGGATAATGAAAAGTACAATCTTTTACTTTCTAATACCACTATAGGCGCGATCAGCATTTCTAGCAAAACCCCAGTATTAGCTATACTCCAGTAATAAAATACATAGGGGTAAGGTTAGTTAAGATTTAATATAATATAAAAATATAATTTATATAATATACTCTAGCTACCCTTAGTTTTATATAAATCTTTACTACCTTCCCTTTTTTATATAATAAATAAGGTTTTTTTTCTTTTATTTTTATTATTATTACTATCTTAGATTATTTATTTTTATAATTAATTATTATAACTAATTACTATAATTATTTTTTACTACTTTACTATTATAAATCTATAAATTAATAACTTTAATATTTTTAATAGTAATTATATTAGAGAGAGTTTAGTTTTTATTTAAAAATTAACCTTAGTTTTTACTAATAATAAAAGAAAAACCCTACTATATTAGTTATTAAAAAAGCTAGTAAAGTATAAGTAATAGCCTAATAAAGAAAAAGTTAATAAAGAGAAGGTTAATAATAATAATATTATTTAAGATATTATTAAAGTTATTAATAAGTTTAATTTTAAATTTAATACTAAATTTAATATTAAAATTAATTAATAAAAAGTTAAGAGTAGTATTTTACTTTTCTTTAAGGATACTTAGTAGTTTACTAGTTAATTTTAAAAAAGAACTTAAATAGTTTAAACTATAAACCTAACTATATACTTTATAAATAAACTTATTATTCTTTATTAAAAGAAAAAGCTTAATATAAAAAAAAATACTATATAAAAATTAGTTTTTAAAAGTTTTATAATAAAAATTAATTTAAAGTCTAAGTTTACTAATCTTATTACTAGTATATAGATAACTAATAAATATAATACTAAGAAAAAGAGGTATATAATTTAAACCTTTATTACCTATAAGTTAAGTAATATATATAATAATAATAATAGTATAGTTTTCTATAGTAATAAAGTAAAAAAAAGGGTTTTAAGTAACTACTTAAAGTATAATTAGGTTTTTAAGAAAAGATTAAAACTAACCTTTATATACTAAGAGATATAAAGTACTTATATTAAAAAAAGTAATAAGATATAGTTAGTTAAAGAGATTTTATTTTAGTAGTAAAAATTTAATTTACTTAATAAAAATACTAAAGAAAATAACTTTAATAATAAAAGCCTAAAAGATTTATAATAAAACTAACCTTAAATAATACTATTATAGTTATTAATATTATTTTTTAGTATTTTAACTATTTTATACTATTAGTAGTTTTTAAAAAAAAAGACTATAATAGTATATCCCTTTAACTAATAGTATATATTATAAAAGATACTTATAAAGTAACCTTAATATTACTATATAATACTACTTTCTAGAATAAGGTTATATTTAAATTAAGGTATAAAGTAGTATTTAGAAACGCCTTACTTTAGAACCTTTAGGAGAGAATTAAGCTACTTTTAACCTAATAAATTACCCTCTATATAAGATCCCCTTTATAATAGTTATAAGCTTAGCTTTAACTTAATTATAAATACTATAATCCCCTCTATTATAAAGAAGGGTTTTATATAGAAAATCCTTTTTAAAAATTACTTTTTTTTTATATACTTATACTCTAAGCTATAAATAATTACTATATACTAAAAATTATCCTATAAAGCTATAGCTATAAGCTTACCTTTATTACTATATCCTTAGATATATTAATTAGTTTACTAACTAATTAAAAGCTATATAGATTAGCTACTATATATAAAAACTAGTTTCTATAGTTTATAGTATTTTATCTTTTAGTAACTACCTAAGATATTTAGTGCTTTATTAATCCTAATAAATATAAAGAACTCTTATAATACTTAGGAGACCTTTTACTTATTAAATACCTTAAAGAGTAAAATAATAAGTAAATAGCTAATTATTAATAGGCTTTTTATATTTAAGATACCCTCTTTATAAAGAATAAGACTAATAATAATAAGCTAATAAAACTAAAAAACTTAATAGCTAATAATAAAGCTATAAAAAATAACTAGCTAGTTATAATAAAAGATACTTTATTAAAAAAACTTTATATATATAAATAATATAAAGTAAATAACTTTTTAACCCTTTAGGTTACCTCTATTATTATAAAAGATATTATAAGTAGTATATAAATATAGCTCCTTAATAATAAAAATAACTTTATATTTTAAGTAATAATTTAAGCTTTTTAAAGATAATATACCCCCTCCTATAATAGTATAAGTAAATTTATATATAAAGAGTATAATAAGGTTTTTTTTATATTACTTTAACTAGAGATCCTATAAAATAGTATATAGACTAATACTATATACTTATAATAACTAAGGCCTTTAAGATCTCTAAAATTAAAGGTACCTTTATAATTAAGATATTCCTATATATAATTAAGTAATAAATAGTACTATTATAGGTAGTAAATAAGCTAAATACTATCTTAAAAATTAAGCTTCTTAGGGGATTCCTTTTAACCCTAAGAAACTATAGAGACTTACTTAGCTAAATTATCTTTATAACTCTACTAAGAACCTATAAAGTAATAGGGGTATATATAACCCTTACTAGTAAACTAAAACCTTTAGCTAATAAAAAATAATATTATAAATACCCCTATAGAAAGTTAAATTATATATAAACACTAAATAAGTATAGAATAGTTAAATATATACTCTATAGTTATAAAGGGTTAGTATTACCTTCTAATAAGTATATAGTAACTTTATATAATTTATCTAAGCTAAAGAGAGAGAGACTAAAAAGAAGTAATAAGTATACACTAATTATAGAGGTTTTATATATATATAATTTATATATACGCTAGGCTTACTTTAGACTTAAGTAAGAAAGCTATAGTAGGTACTACCCTACTATACTTACTATAGTATAGCCTATAATATATACCTTTCCCTCCTAGGTAGGTTACCTAAGGTTATAGCCTAACTAGTTACTAGTAGTTATATATATAAAATTAAAAAAGTTTTACCTATAACCCTTTTTTATAGGCTACTATTATTTTTATTTTTTTATTTTTTTTACTAGCTTATTTTAAGATATTATAAGTATTCCCTTTATTACTATTTTATTATATTTCTTTATACTACTATAGTTACTAATTATATTCTTTTAGGTATAGTAACTTATTAAATATTATAACTATAAGTACCTATTTATAGAATCTATATACTTATATATATATACATATAATTAGTCTTTAACTAACTTACTTTCTCTATAGCCCCCTACTATTAGTAGATCCTTATCCTTAGTAGTTCTTAAGGACTATAAGGTTTTTAAGCCTATTACCCCCCTCTAGCCTTTATTACTACTACTACTACCTCTCTTATATTTATTATAAGTTATTTCTATAATAGGATTATAAAGCTAAGTTAACTTATCTTAAGAGGATAAAGATAATATTACTACCTATAGGTCCCTACCTATAAAGAAGCGTTAAGTTAAGCCTAAGTATCTACCTACTAAGTATAGTACTAAGTAAAATATCTTTTACTAGTAATATATTTATTACCTACTATATAAGCCTAGTACCCCCTACTATACTAATAACTTAGTAGCTAATAGCTACTACTATACTTATTATACTAAAATTAGTTATAACTATACCTTTATATATTTTTATTACTTTCTCTATATATTAATTACTTTACTTATATAATATAAATCTTAGTATACTCTCTCTTAGCCTTCTAGGCTATATTTAATACTATTAATACTACTATTAACCCCTCTACTAGTAAGGAAAAAGTATTAGCCTACTACTAGGCTACTAAGGCTTAAGAGGCCTTAATAGTTATAAAGTATATAGTCTATAAAGCTAAAAAGTCCTCTATATATAAGTTTACGCCTACGCCTATACCCTTACTAGTACCTATACCTCTTTTCTTAGCGCTTACTACTACTACTACTACTACCTATGCTACTACTATTACTATTAGTATAGTTTATACTAAGGTAGCTCCTTACTTTAGTAGTCTTATAGCTACCTAAAGTAAATACTTTATTATAGCTATAGAGAGTATTACTTACTTTCTTAAGACTATTTATATATTTACTTTTTTACTACCTTAATATTACTAACCTTAGGTAGTTTATAGCTTTTATTACTACTTAGCTAAGCTTTAGTCTTTCCCTTAGCCCTTATAGCCTATCCCTTAACCTAGGAGGCCCCTAGTAGGGGGTCTCTCTATTATATACCCTATATACTAGTTTTATATAGCCTCTTTACTTTATACTCTATAAGGCTTAGTTTATTTTTTTAAGCTATAGCTTATTAATAGAGTTTTATTTTTAGCCTTTTTTATATATAATTATATTATTATTTATATATTTATAATATCCTTATTATTTTTAGTAATAGGCTTATATTTAGCTTTAAAATTATTAAGGGCCTCTATATTTCTTAGTAGGTTTACTAGCTCCTAGGTAGGGTTTATAAACCTTTCTTAGTATATAAAAACCTATTATATTTTATTTTTACCTTAGCCTCTTTATTATACTCTTATAATTTTACTTATTTACTACTCCTTTTTACCCTACTTAATTATTAGTAGTAGTTATATATTAGTTATATACTAACTAAATAAAAGGTTATCTAAAGTATAGTATAAGAGGTTAATATAAAAGTAATTATAGATCCCTCTTAGTATATTAAGTTTAACTATAAGAGAGCTAATAACTTTAGTAACTTAGTACTTATAGTATAGCTAGTCTAGCTTTTAGTTTAGTCTTAGTAAGTAGTAGTTATATATAGAGAGCTAGACTTTATTACCTTTCTAAAAGCGCTCTACTAGGCTTCTTTATCTATTTATAGAGTCCTTTATATACTATTAAGCTACTACTATTACTACTTAAACTATAGTAGTTACTTTTATTATTCTCTTTATTAGTTACTTTATAACTTTTTTATAAGCGTTATATACTTTTAGTATATTTTTATAGATAGTAATAAGTTTAATATAGTAACTATACTTTATAAAGAAAAGGCTTAGTCCTACTATAGTAGCTAGTTTATTATTAATTACTAGTTAGGCTACTAGGGTCTAGTAGGCTTAGTTTTTCTATAAGTAGCTTATATAGGTATATAGTATTACTTATACTTCTTAGTTAAAATACTTAGTTATACTATTACTTTAGGGGTAATATAAGGTACTTAGTTTTTACTTTATACTAGTAAGTATATAAAACTTATACTAAAATTTACTTATTTAGTTACTCCCTTAGTTACTAACTATACTTTATAGTATACTATAAAATTAATAGTAGTAGTTTAAAAACCTTTTAGTATAGGCCTCTACTTCTATAGTAGTTATTAGTTTAAGGGTTACTAACTTACCTAGGTAGTTTATAATTACCTATAAGTATATAGCACTATTAAGACCTAAAGCTAAGAGATCTATAATAAAGTTTATTAATAAGTTACTTTTTAATTATTTAGGTATACTTAGGGGCTATAAAAGCCCCTTTTTTACCTTATATTATACCTTACTACTTTTATATATATTATAGTTATAAATAAAGTATTATACTATATATACCTAGCCTAGCTAATAAAATCTCTATAAGAGTATCTTTAAGGTATTATTTTTACCTAGGTACCTTATTACTAGTAAGTTATAACTATACTAAATTAACTAGGTATATAGATAGTTATTAGGGGACTCTAATTACTATTACCTAGTACTTATAGTCTCCCTCTCTAAGTAAGCTACCTTACGTTATTAATTTAGTAGTCTATAACCTAAATATATAGTAAGAGAGTAGGGGGTAAAAAGTACTTTTTATCCTTAACTATATTATATACTACCTAAAATACCTTATCCCTATCCTATATAGTATCCTATAGACGTTAGAGTTTTTTATTATCTAATATTACTATATATAGTATAAGTAGTATATCTATAGTATAGTAGATACCTATAGGTTAGGCTATATTAAGGATTATTTATATTATCTACCCTTACTTATAGTTATTAATATCCCCTATAGTAGGTATATCTTACTTATACCTAGAGAGTATATTTAGTATACTAGTATCTTTACCTAGATAGTAAACTATATAGAAGTTATATTTTACTAGCGTCTCTACTTATTACCTTTAGTATTCTATTAGCCTCTACTTTATTATAAAGTACTTAAGGGACTTATAGTTAACTATTACTATAAAGGGGCTTTTTATATTCTAAAGCTTTACTCTCTATACTTAAAGGTAATTTAGTATTACTAGGAGCTCTTTATTATAAATTAGGTAGTTATACTATGTTACTATAAGCTTATATAAGTAGAATATAATAGGTTAGTACTCCCTATTTTTATTTTCCTATATAAGGGTATTACCTAGGGTAAATCCTAAGTAGTTAGTCTTAATAAAGGTAGGCGTATTAGGATTAAAGTTTCTTAGTAATAGGGCTATAGTAAAGCGCCTTTTAAGCTTTTTAAAGGTAGCTATATAGTCTATAGTCTATATAAAGACTACCCCCTTTTTTATAAGCTAGGTTAGTAGCTTTATAATTTTAGTATAATTAAGAATAAATATATAGTAATAGTTAGTAAACCCTAGGAAGCTTTTTACTTTTTTAATAAACTATAGTATTAACTACTTATAAATAGTATATACTTTCTTAGGGTTTATAGAGATACTTTTTCTTACTTTAAAGATAAACCTTATATATTTTACTTTTTTTACTAAGAAGTTATTTTTACCTATATTAAGGCTAAGCCTCACTATATAGAGCTTTTTAAGTACTTACTATACTTTTTATTTATAGTTTTCCTTTATACTATTTAAGTAAATAAAGATATTATCTAGGTAGGTAGTAATAAAGGTATTAAAAAACTCTTAGAGGGTACTATTAATAAACTATTACTAGCTTATAGGTGTATTAGTTAAGCTAAATAGGTAGATAAGCTACTTAAAGAGTTTATATTATATTTAAAAGGTAGTTTTATATTTATTACTCTCTATAACTTATATTTTATAAAAAGTAGCTATAATATTAACCTTTATATACTATTTTACTAATCCTATATAGTAAAGGGTTTTTAAGATTAAGGGTAGAAGATAGTAGTCTTTTTATATAATTATATTTAGTATATAGTAGTTATAGTAAAACTATAGCCCTCTACTTAGCTTTTAGATAAATAGTATTAAAGTACCTACTATAGAGCTACTTACTTAGATAAAACCTTTATTTAGGAGGTCTTTAAGGGTCTTCTTTAAGACTAATAGCTCTTCTCTTAAAATACTATAAAGAGAGCTCTAGAGTAGTATAGTATTAGGTTTTAGCTTAATATAATAGTCCCTTTCCTTCTACTATAGGGGTAGAGTTATAGAGGTATCTAAGTTAAAGAGGTTAGTAAATTTATTATATACTTATTATAGTAGAGCTATAACCTCTATAAGCTATTTTACTCTTTTATTTATAACTAGTTAGAGGGCTCTTTTTATATTTACTAGGCTTACTACTATAATTTAGGAGAAAACCTATAAGTCTTTATATATTTTTTACCTAGGTAGGTAGTAGTAGGCGGTGTATTCCTTATATATTACTTTATAGTATATAGCTATAAAGGCTAGTACCCTAACTATATATACTACCTAGATTTTATATACTTTTTTTAACTTATATTAACTAACTAAGCGTAGTATAAGGTATATACACCTATAGTAAATAGTTTATTTTATAGTATTATATATTATATAGTTATACTCTATTTAGGGTTTTCCTAAGAATATATCTATATATATATATATATATAATATATATATATATATACTAGTAGTAGCTACTTAACTTAAAGTTAAATACTACTACTCCTTTAGCTATAATACTAGCTAATTTATTTATAAATCTTTTAAAGGGGATTCTCTATTATAAAACATATAGGAAGCGCTATATATATATAAAGTTATAATTTACTATTATATAAGTATTATAACTAGTATCTATAAGGGCTTAGGTAAGGGTTTCTTTATTAATATAGGTATTTAATAGTATAGCTAGTTTAACTATTCCCCTCCTATATTAAAACTCCTTCTATTTTATACACTCTTTACTTATTAGCTTTAGGGCCTAATTTTATCCTAAAGCTATTTTTTTTTTAACTTCTCCCTACTTATAGTAGTATTATAGTTATTTTTACTACTAGTAGGCTTCTTTATAACTATTATTATTTTTACTATATATAGGGTATCTTTTTTATATAGGTAGTTAGCTTTAATATACTTAACCTTCTAATAGGCGTAATACTTATAGGTATCTAGGCGTAGTATTTACTACTTAGGCTAGTCTTTTTCCTTTATTTTATAAGCTAACTATACTATTACTCTACCTATTATTTATATATTACTATTAGTATCCTTAGACACTATTATTATAGCTTAGTAATAAGTATATTTAGTATTATTTACTAGCTTTTTTACTTTCTAGGTAACCTTACTAATTTAATATATAAAGGTATAAAAGGTTAATAATAGAGAGACGCTTATAAGTATACTTCTTAAGTATAAGGGTAGTATATTACTTAGTAAGGCTATATAGGTCTTATTAAGCTAAAGGTAGCCTCCTACTTTAGCTAAGGTCTTTTTAAACTTTAGGAAGAAGGTTATAAATATCTTATTCTCCTTTATCTTAATACTTATAACAGTAGCTAATGTATAGTTCTTTATATTTAGGTTACTATAAGTATATTTAAGGTATCTTAGAAATTCCTTAGGTTTATATTTTATCTTAGGGCTTATAATATTATAATATATTAATATAGTCTATTATAGCTTTACGTTAAGGTAGAAGTTAATTAAGTACTATACTTCTTAGTTAGATATAAAGAAGGTATAGTTAATATATAGTTTATTATATATCTACTATACTTATATAGGGAAGTCTTATCTTTACCCTAAGAACTTTAGGGGATTTAGTATAGGTTTCTATAAGGGGTATAGGCTAGCTCTAGCTATAGACTAATTAGCTATAGGCTAGTTAGCTATAGGCTAGTTAGTTAATATTATATTAGTATTAGGGGTAGAGGTAGTTTTAGGGGTACTTAAGGCTTATATATTTAAGACTTTAAGCTAGTATACTATTTTACTTATAGTATACTATAGTACTATAATTTTACTTTTAGGGGATCCTTTATAATTATATACTATCTTAGCGTCTTATAGTTACTCTATTACTTAGTATAATTAGTAATAATATTATAATTTATAAGCTTAGATATATAAAGGGTTAGTATTACCTTTTAATAGGTATATAGTAACTTTATATAATTTATCTAAGCTAGAGAGAGAGATACTAAGAAGAAGTAATAAGTATATATTAATTATAGAGGTTTTATATATATATAATTTATATATACGCTAGGCTTACTTTAGACTTAAGTAAGAAAGCTATAGTAGGTACTACCCTACTATACTTACTATAGTGTAGCCTATAATAAATATAAGCCCTCTTTAACACTATAACTAAATAATACCTATTAAGAAAAAAAAGTATAGTTTAAGTAGTATTTTTATTAGTAGGTATTAGTATATATAGTAGTATTATAATATAACTTCTACCTTTATTAGGGATAGATATATATATATAGTTATAAAGCCTACTTATTAAAGGGTAACTATAAAAAAGATTTTAAAAAAGATAATTTAAAGTTAAACTAAAAGGATATATTAAATATTTAGTAGGATATTTATAAAATATATATAACCTATATAGAATCTAAGTATCCTTACTTTAGTATATAATTATTACTTATAATATATACTTTAATAAAATAAAGTTCTTCTTAAAACCAAGTAAAAAAAATAAAGTAATTACTAAATAAGAAGCATAAGGGATAGTTAATATTATTAAAGATACTAAGTATAAATAAGATATACTAATAAATATATTAGGGGTAATAAATAAAATAATAAAAATACTAAATATAATAATTATAATACTATAAGTATAAACTCCCTTAAATATAAGTACTAAGAAGAATACTTAAGATATTAAGTAACTTAATTAAAGTATTATAAAATAAGGAAAGAAAAGGGTTTAGACTCCTAAGGTAATACTAATACTTAGTAATTTAAATACTAAGGTTATATTTAATAAAAGTAACCTAAGCTATAAGGTACTTAATTAAAGTTAAGTAGTAAAACCTTAATATAAAGGGGATAATATTACTATAAGAATAAGAGAACTAGTATACTTTAACTTATAAGGAGGCTAATAGGCTACTATATAACTAAATAATACCTAACGCTTTAAAGAGACCCTAAAAGCCTAAAATAATATATAGCTATATAATTAAATTACTAATCTAATCTAGGGAATTAATAGGGGGTTACTATATATTAATATAGGGGTACTACCCTTATAAGGGTACTACTATCTATTATTTTAATTAGCTAGAAAAAATAGTATATTTCCCTAAAGGTAGTAAGTATAAATACACTAATATTATAATTCTACTATTATATTAAGCTAAATTAACTACTTAACCTATATTACTATAAGAAATAGGCTTTAGAAGGGGCCCTTTTTATAGCTATAAAAAGGGCCCCTCTAGAGCTTATTTCTTATAGCTATAAAAAGAGCCCCCTCTAGAGCCTATTTCCTATAGCTATAAAAAGATCCTTCTCTAGAGCCTATTTCTTATAGCTATAAAAAGGGCCCCCTCTAGAGCCTATTTCCTATAGTTATAAAAAGGGCCCCTCTAGAGCCTATTTTTTATAGCTATAAAAAAGGCCCCCTCTAAAGCCTATTTCCTATAGCTATAAAAAGGGCCCCCTCTAAAGCCTATTTCCTATAGCTATAAAAAGTATCCTTATAGCTTAGTTTTTATAACCTTTCTTATATTACTTAACTACTTCTTATAATACTTATAATATAGTTATATAGATTTATTATTACTATATATTATTTTTTATTTACTTTATATCCTCTAAATACTAAGCTATATTAGCTATTTACTTATATAATTCCCTATTATTTTTCCCTTACTAAGAATACTAAATTAGCTTTTTATTTATAGCTAAGATAAGCTTAATATTTAGCTTTAACTTAGCTAACTTACCTTTTATATAAGCTTAGCTAGTATTAACTTATTTTTATTTTTAGTAGAGTAGCCTTATGTTTTTTTACCTATACCTTAGCTACTATAGGTAGTTTAAGCTTAATTAGCTAGCTAGCCTTCCTTAAGTAAAGCTAACTATAATAAAACTAGCTATATTATATTCTTTAGCCTACTATAGAGAGATATTATAATCTTTAAGTTAAGGATTTAGTAATATAGATTAAAGGAAAATATCTTTTAAAAATACTACTAAAGGTATATCTTTTACTTATTAAAAGTAGCTAAATTTAGTATTTTTAAGTAAATCTTATAGTAGTATAAAATACTTAGCTTAACTAAAATAGTATAGTTTAAGTTATATTTTCTAAGAGGAGTAGAAAATAGCCTTTTACTAGAGGGTATTACTTTTTTTACTAAGTAGTATTATTTTTTAATTAATATAAAATACTTTAAAGAAAGTATTATCTAAAGTTTACTTAAATATTTAAAGTAAAAACCTATATATTTTTAGCTTATAAGTACTTTATTTTAAGTATAAGCTTACTTAAAGTATAGCTTTTAATTACTAATTATATTTTATATAATATTAATAAGTTAATATAGGTAACTAAGACTATTTAAGAGATAACTTTTAATATTATTATTATTTAACTTTATACTAAAGGTAATATAAATACTAAAGTTTTAATACTTTTAAATAAAGTAATAGGCTTATTATACTTTTAAGGGTAAGTATATTTTATAAAGGTATTAAAAGATTAAGTATTAGTTATTAAACTCTTTATAAAGTTTTATCTAGGTTTTTTTAAAAGCTTCCTTAGTCTTAGTAAAAATAATATACTTCTATATTATAAGAACCCTATAATATATATAAAGAGGAGCTTAATTAATAAATATATTAATATAGGCTTTATTTTTATTACTAAGTATAGCTATTACTTATATTAGTAGCTAATAGTCTTTATTATTAAACCTATAACTATTACTACTATAGCTATAATCTTTAACCTACTTTTACTTAGCCCTAAGTATAATATTAAAATTAATATAATAGATATAAAGTTATTACTAAATATCTAGAAACTATTTATTTAGTATAGCTTTTATTTACTTATTATAGTCTATAATAATAATAGTAGAGTAATAAACTAAGTATTAGTCTATAAGTTAGTAGATACTTACTAAGAGAAACTAAAAACCCTTAAGTCTTTTATTATTAATAAGACTAAAGGTAGTATTATAAATAGATTTAATATAGGTCTACTTAGTAGCCTAAAAGAGAGGGAGCTTAAAGTAATTAGTATTATAGGTATTATTAAAGCTAATTACTTCTAGGAATTACTTTTATATTTTAAGATAGTAAAAAAAGGTTTAAATAAGGCTAATAAGGTAGTTTAGCTTATTATTTACCTATTTTACTATATATAGGATATCTTACTTATTAAATAGCTTAATTAATACTATAGTTAATAAATAATTAGCTAGTTTATCTTAGTTTACTTAAGCCTTAGTGTTATAGATATCTTATTATATAAAGAAAAACCCTAGGAACTACTCTTAGATAATAGTATATATATTATATACCTAAATACTAACTTATTAGCTAGTTATATTAATTATATTTACTATAAGCTAAGTAAGCCTATAGTAAGAAAGGTAAGTAAATACTTTAAAAGTAAAGCTATAGTTATATTAACTATACTATAAGTTTTAATAATAGTATAATAACTATTTTCTCTCCTCTTAAGTCTCTATAATAATTATTTATTTATACTTACTTTTCTAAGACTTATACTATTAAATATTATTACCCCTTAGTAGTCTAAGGCTTTTAAATTAATTATACTAAAAGGTATATTATATAATTTAGCCTTAAGCTTTATATTAATTTTACTTTATAATATTAAATCTATTAGCTTTTATAAAGGTATTAACTTAGTTAAAGAGAGCCTTAGGGGTAGGCTTTAGATTACTAAAAATTAGTAGGTTTAAGATTTTAGCTATAGGAGGAGAAGAAAATTAGTTACTTAGGGTATAGTAAGAGGCTATAGTTTAAAAAAATATTTTACTTTAAGGGGGAGATTACTATAGAGGAGAAAAAAGTAGTAGTTTAACTTAAAGACTCTATATATCTTATTATTAATAAGAATATTCTTATTAATAAAAAAGTACTATTATAAGCTATTAATTAGTCTTAGTAACCTATTAAGTAGTCCTAAAAGCTTATAAAATAAACTTTAAAGTACTATTAAATTACTATATAGTAAGTTAAGGAGATTACTAAGATTCTTTACTAAGAGGAGAGGGGTTATACTCTAGAGAAAGTTATAAGAAAGTAGTTACCTAGGTTTTTATTATTCTATAAGGAAAATTATAAATAAAGTAGAGTCTAGGCTTTAAAGTAAGGTATTTACCTATAAGAGGGTATATATTTTATAGTAAGTTAACTAGGAGCTTTATAATAAGGTTATATAGCCCTTTAGGATTACTAACTCTATAAAATTAGCTAACGCTAAGGTAACTACTTTTAGATAAAGAAGATAATAGTAGTTAAGTAAATAATAGTAGGAGGCTATAATTAATTAATAGTTACTTATAGGTAATATAACTAATAGTAGGAGAGTAATAAGGTTAAGGTTAATATAGTAGGTTATCTTTCTCTTAAGGTTTAGAAGCTATAATAGATAAGTAGTATAGTTATAAAAAGGATAGATAATATAAATAAATAGTAAAGGGGAGATAAAAAAGGTAGAATACTTTATATAGGTCTAGTAGAATTTTATTATACTAATAATAATTTTTCTAGCTAATTAGAATAGTAGATAGTAGTACCCCTATTAAGGTAGTACCCCTATATTAATATATAGTACCCCCCTATTAATTCCCTTAATCTAATAAGAGTAAAGCTAAATAATAAGAATAAGCTAATAATAGTAATAACTACCTAAAAGACTAAGTATAGTTCTATATAGTAAACTAAAATGCTATTTAAGTGTAGGCTACCCCTCTATAAACTTAAGAGGTAAATCTAGTATAGAGTAAGCCTTCTTTTTAGCTCTTAGTTAAAAGTAAAAATAATACCTTAATAAGTTCCTTAATACCTACTTTAATAATTAAGAAGAGGTAATAAAAATATTTAATATTAGCTACTATATAGTTTATAAAATTATATATATAGTAATATATAAAGTAATAACTTAATAAATAATCTAAGTATTTAATAAATAAAGATATTATTAAGAGAATCTCTTATATATACCTCTAATATAATGTAAGCTTAAGAAACTCTTAGTAGATATTTAAAAGATACTTAACATAGTCATAGACGTTAAGATAACTAAACTTAGGTATCTTAAGGTATTTATATATATTAATAATTTAAATATCCTACTAGAAATAAAGCTATTACTATTAAAGTAAGTATAAATATATAAATAGGATCTTAAAGGGTTTTTTAAGTACTATAAAGCTTAACTAGTTACCTAAGGGGATATATAAAAAAAAGATCCCCTCTTAAAGATATATATAGTAATTTTTATAATATAAACCTTTTATATAGTAATAGTAATTATTACTTAATTTAACTTTAAAGTAAAATAATTTAATATTATAAATATATTTTTAAATATAAAATAAAATTCCTTTAGTAAATTAATTTACTATTAACTTCTAATAGGATACTAAGATAAAGGTAAACTTATATTAATTATATAAGCCTTATATAGTTTTTATAATACTCCTTTTTTTTAGTTTAAAGAGTTCTTAAAAACGCTTAAGTTACTAGGACTTTAACTAATAAAAGAAGACCTATATTTATTTATTATAATAGATAGCTTAATATATATCCTTTTTTATATTAATAATATCTTAGTTATATACCTAAAAGAGAATTAAAATAAAGTAAAGGTAGTTATTATAGGTATAAAAAATACTTATAAAATAAAGGAGATAAAAGACATAGAGTAATATCTTAGGATTTATATTATATATAATAAACTTAACTAAAAGATATATCTCTACTATAACTAGTATATCTAAAATATAGTAGTAAAATTTAACTATAATAATAGTATTTAACTATCTATACTATTATTAATAACTAACTTTATTATTAATAAAAGTATTATAAGACTAATAAATATTAAGTTATTTTAAGAGATAATAAGATTAATTCTATATATAGTAATTATAATTTACTTTAATATAGCGTTTATATACTTACTTCTCTTAAAATTCTTAATAAACCTAAGTATATATTATATTTATACTATAAGATAGTATATTTAATATCTTTTTTATATATAATACCTAGCGTTATACTTTAGTATAATAATAGAAGCTTAATTACTTATAGTTAGTAATACTTTATTTAGAAATAATAAAATAACTTAGTGCTTATTATAAGGATATATTATATTTCTCTTTAGTATACTAATTTATTAGAAAGTAATATAATAAGTAATAATTATAATATTAATAACTAAAGTAAAGCTTTTTACCCTTAAATATATAATAAAGAAGCTAATAGCTTTATAATACCTTTTTAATAATATCTCTTTAAATCTTAGAAAAAATATCTAAAAAGTATACTATAATAATTAATAAATAATTTATTTAGTTATATAAAAAAGAAAGAGAATTATAATATAACTTTAATATATTAATATTTAAAATATATAGCTTTATAAAGTATATATAAATAGTAAAATAAATATAGTATATCTACTAACTAATAAAATACTAATAAATAAACTTACTAAGAATCTTTTATAGGTAAAGTTTAAGTATTTTAGAGTAATACTTAACTTATAAAATATTTAAAATATAATAAGATAAAAAAAAAAGTAAAGTAAAAAAAAACTTAAAATTAAAAAATAGCTTAAGGGCTAAGGGGCCTAAGAAAAGAATAAATAATAAAAAGCTTAAGGCTAAGGGGTCTAAGGTAACTAAAAAGAAGAATTAAATAGCCTATAGACTAAGGAGCCTAAATATATTCCCTCTTAAAAGTATTTAGTTACCTTTATAAAAAAGGGTACCTATATAAGTATTAAGAAAAGTATTAAATATAGAGTAAAAACCTTAATTAGGGAGTACTTTACTAATAAAGCTATTAATATTAATATATACCCTATATACTTAATAATTAATAATACTAACTAGGGGCTTTAATAAAGGCTTATAGGTATAAGCCTTATAAAGTAAATTACCTTTACTTTTTACTTTACTATACTTTTCCTCCTCTTCCCTATTATTACTAGGGGGTATAGTAGCCTCTCTCTTTTTTAAAGAGAGTAAGACTACTTATACTATAGCTTAAAAAGCTATAATACTTTAATATAAAAATTAGTAATATAAAATATAAAGGATTTAAAAATAATATATATACCTTTTAAAGAGTTATTTTTTTTACTAGACTAGCTAAAAAATAGTTAGTAAAGGTAATAAGCTTAAGAGCTAAAGGCTTATAAGTATAGTAGTTTATAGAGTATTATTTATATTTAAGCTTACTACTAAAAAAATATAACTTATTAAAGTAATCTATAAAAGTACTATAAAAATACTACTTATAGGGTTTTATAATAAGTATAACTAACTTTTTTTTTACCTCTTAGTAGTTTAAGGTATTAATAAATATATTATTATTATAGCTTTCTTTTAGGTTACCCTTAGGAAAGAAAAAAGCTTATTTTTAAAAGTAAACTTATTAAAAAAAAAGTAAAGTTACTTTTTTTAATTTATTTTCTATAAAATAATAAGTTAATATAAAAGTATATAAAAAATAATTTAAAAGTAACTTACTAAGTAATACTAAAAGAGGGCTATTAATATCTTTTTTTTTTCTACCTTTAGTATACTTTTAATTTATTAAATAATACTCTTTAAAATATTATTATTTATATAATAAGTTAATAGTTCATTTATAAACTAAAATATAAAAATAATATATAAATAAGAGAAAGGGAGAATAATTATTTACTAGCTAACCTTAGTTACTTAATAGAAGCTAAAAATAAAGTTAGTTATAAAGTATAATATTAAGGAGAAAATATAATATATAAGCTTTATCTTTAAGGGGGGACTAATCCCTTAAGGACTAAGTTAAAGGCTCTTCTACTTTATCCTCCTCTATAAAAGGTAAAAGTACTTACTTTAAGGGGTAAGCGTAGCCCTAGGGGGTAAGCATTAATAGTAAGGGTATATAAGGCCCTAGGAGAGCTAATAGGATATAGTACCTAAAGGTAGCTATAGTATATATATAACTCTCCCTAAAAGTAATTATTTTTTAAGGTATCTATAATTAAAAAAAAGAATTAATACTACTTTAAAGCCTTATAACTAACTAAAAAATCTATAGTAATTTAATAGACTTATAATTAAGTTAAGTTATTAATAAAAAAAAAAGGAAAAAAAACTAATAATATAAGGCTATATTAAGGATAACTTTAACTATAAAGAGTTTTATATAACTATAAACCTATATATAGACTATTTAACTTTATTTATTAATTATAAATACTTAGGTAAAATAAATTAACTTTATATAATAATTAGTTTATTTATATTAAATTTTCTTATATCCTTTTTTAAGTAAAATATAAGTACTATAGTAGTAACTATAGTATTACCTAGGGGGTATATCATAAAAGATACTTATAAAGTAACCTTAATATTACTATATAATACTACTTTTTAGAATAAGGTTATATTTAAATTAAGGTATAAAGTAGTATTTAGAAACACCTTACTTTAGAACCTTTAGAAGAGAATTAAGCTACTTTTAACTTAATAAATTACCCCCTATATAAGATCCCCTTTATAATAGTATATTAATAAAAAGAAGACTTACTCTTACTAAGTTAAATATATATATTAGTTAATTAATTTAATACCTTAATAGCTAATATACTATAAGTAAAAAAGAAATATTAAAACTTAAGTTAAAAAAAGATAAAGAGAAAAAAATTAACTATTATAGTATAAAATTAAAGTAACTATAGTAATAAGGGATTTTATAAGGTTTAAAAATAAACTTAATTATAAAGTATTTTTAGTTATTTTATATTAATTAATTAAGAAGAATAAAAAAGTAGTAATATTATAAGTAAAGTATTAAAATTTACTTCTAAGTAATAAGCTAAAAAAAGTATATTATATAGAGGTCTATAAGGAGGAAACTAAGGAGGTATAATAAGGTATTTTATTATTTATAGTAATCCTTTATAGTAACCTTTTATTCTTTAATTTATAATTTTTTATATAGCCTTCCTTATATTAGCTTTCTTTAACTCCTTTTTTTTCTTTTACTCTTCTAAAAAAGCCTTTTTTTATATAGTAGTTAAGGTAGTCTTTTTTTTCCTTTAACCTATCTTCTCTTAAGAGGGAGGGAGGGGGAGGATTAGTATAAGTAAGTATTTAAAAGTCCTTTAAAGAAGCCTAATTATAGTATTAGTTATTACCTATTAGCTTAGTAGCTATAAGAATAAACTTAATATAATTAAGGTTTTTTTTATAATTATAACTTTCTTAGTATAAAGAGTAACTAGCTAAAAAGCTAAAGAGAAATATTATTAGTAACTGTTATAGTAATTAATTATAGTAATTAAAATTACTTACCTTTAAATATTATAGTAAAATAAGTCTTAGAGACCTCTTAGAGAATAAAAATAGTAGACTATTAAAAGTAAATATTATATTTTTAAAAAAGATTTACTATAATCTCTCTATAAAGGTATTAAAATAGGGCTTTTCTTATTAAGAGATTAGTAAACTTTTAGTATTAGTAAATTTCTTTAATAGTAATAGCTAAAAATTAATTAATATTATAGTAATTAATTATAGTAACTATATATTTACTATTAGCTTTTTAATACTTTTTCTTAAGTATACTACTTAGAGTCTTTTTAGTAGTCTTCTTATTATTCTTCTTAGGGGCTTTTTAAGGTTTTTTTTTAGTAAAGCCTTTTTTATAAACTTACCCCCCTTATTTAGAGGCTTATTTTTTTAACCTATTAGTATTATAATAGCTTTAGATACATATTTAGTAATTATAAAAAATAAAATAAAAAATAATAACTTACTATATAAAAGGTTATTAAGAATAGTTATTAAAAAAAAAGTAAAGTTATAAATAAGTTAAAAAAAAGTAAAAGTAAAGTAGCTATAAATTATAATTTATAAAGAAATATAAATAACTTTATAACTTTTTATAAAGTAAAGATAAAAATTAAAACTTTAATATTTTTATTATATTTTATATATTAACTTAGAGTACTAATTATTTTTTTATTCTTTTAAAAAAAATTATTATATTAAAATTAAGGTAGGTATACCTAAGGGGCTACTTTTTTATTTTACCCCTTTATTTTTTTTAACCTTAACTTTACCTTTATAATAATAATAATAATAATAATAATAATAATAATAATAATAATAATAATAATAATAATAATACTAATAGTAAGAAATAATAGTAACTTTATTTTATAAGTAAATAATATAATATTTTTATTTTTTTTTAAAGCTTATAACTAACCTTAGTTTAGTTTTATATTACTAAGGATATTTTTCTCTTAGCCTACCTAAGGTTTATTTATAGTAATTAATTATAGTAACTTAGCTAATAGGTTTTTAAGCTATCTACTAAACTTTAGTACTAGTATAAAATAAAAGACTAATAATAGCTACTTTAATAATACCTATATTAAAAAGGCTTATAATTATATTTAGGGGATATTTAATAATATAAAAAAGCTTAAGTAGGCTAAAAAGTTATTTACTACCTAAAAGAATTATAAGCTTATTACTTTTAAAAAGTCTTAAGTATATATTAATAGTATAGCTTTTAAAAAGGCTATTCTAAAAGTAAAAGTAATTAATAATTTTACTACTATAGTATAAGTATTATCTTAGTTTCTTTTTTTAATTATATTAATATATTATAAGAAATTAAAAAGTAACTATCTAAGAATAGTTACTAGTTAACTTAGCTTTTAATAAAGCCCCCTTAGTAATTAAGCTTCTATTTAAGTTAATAAAAAAATTTAACTTATTAAAATTAATAATAATAATAATAACTAAGAAAAATACTTTTTAATAATATTAAAAAGTAAGTTAAGAAAATACTTACTAATTTTAAAAACTATTATAACTTTAATATAAATACTTTTACTACTAAAAATATTAATCTTAATTAAAAGTAGTAAGTATATATAACTAAATATTAAAAGGTAAGTAAATACTAATTACTATAAAAAATTACTATAAATAATTAATAATTTTAAAAAGTTCTTTTCTCTTAATACTACTAGCTTACTAAATACTAATATACTACTCTTAAGTAGCTTTTTATAAAGCTTTATTACCTTAAAGTATTACTTACTTTTTATTTATAAATTACTTTAAAGGAAGGCCTCCTTTATCTTAGTAAAAGTATTTTAGTTATAGTAGATATCTTTATAAAAAAAGAGTTTCTTTTTTAGCTAGTCTTTACTAAATTTAATAAGCTATTTACTTTAAAAAAAAAAGCTTCTAAAGGTAATAAAACGCTTTTACTAAAGAAAAAAGTATTTTATTTATTAGTATTAACTAGTAATTAGTTAGTAAAGTAAAAGCTAGCTTTATATAGCCTTAACTTATTACTTAGCTTATAACTTTAAGCTAACTATTAAGTAGTTAATTTAAGAGGTAGGTAGCTTTTTTATTACTATAACTAATTACTATAATAGTATCTTTATTAACTTATATTTTTAGGTATAAGGATTTTTTATTTTTTTACTTTTTAAAGAAAAACTTCTCTTAGGCTTAACTAAACTATAAGAGGAAATTAATATTAATTTAAAGGTAACTATAGGATTTTATTTACTAATAATAGAGGCTTTTTAGCCTTTATAAAAGCTATTATTACTTTATTTTTAGCTTTAGTTACTAATAAGTATATACTTAACTTTTTAAAAAGGGGTTTTTAATATAGCTTATAAAGCTATATTAGTATATAACTTTAAGTTTATTAAAGAGTTAATTTAAGACTTTTAGAGAAAGTAAAAATAAATTATAATAATTAATTATAGTAATAACTATTTCTTATAAGCCTTTTAATACTACTATATTACTTTTTTATTTTTATTTAAATTTAACTAAGACTTTAACTTAAATATTACTTATTAGCCCTTTTAAATACTTTATTTATATTTATATTAAGTAATTCTATTAAATTACTTAAATCTCTTTTATTCTCTAAATAATATAGTAAAAAATTATAGAGACCTATTATTATATATATAATCTTTACTTATATATTAAACTTATACTTTAGTAATAAATAGGTAATAATTCTTTATTTTCTTTTAAAATAATTCAATACTTACTTTATAATAACTTAAAGGTAACTATATTATAGGTTATATAGTTCTTTAGCTTTTATAAGTAGTTTACTTATAACCTTATAATCTTATAAATAATATTAAGTATTAAAATAAGAAATAATAATATTATTCTATTTATTAAAGCCTATATTTTCTAAAAAATATTAACCTTTAGATACTTTAAACCCTTAACTATAGGTAAAATTAATTAATAAAGTATTATAAATTAACCCTTTAACTTTAGTAAATATATATAAAAAGCTTTTATTAAAATAGACTATAGTAAAAATATTTTAAAATATAGCTTTTTTTTAGCTATACTACTTTTATTATTACTTTTTAAAGATATATATATTAATAAGAGTATAATTAACTATATTAATATACCTTATAAAAAACTTACTTAGTTTCTTATTACCCTTTATTTTTATTAAAGCTTTACTTTCTCTAAGTAGTACAATATATACATAATAAAGCTATATAAGATATAGTAAAACCTTATTAAATATATATAATACTATTAATTAACTAATCTTAAAAAAATAACTAATAGTATATTATCTAAGGGTACTACTATAAGATAGTATAAAAAAGTATATAAATATTTTTTACTTAAATAAAAAGTATTTTAATAATTATAATAGTATATTTTTAAAAGCTATTTTAATAATACTTAAAACTACTATTTACTTATATAAAAAAGATATTAAAAATATTAATTTAAACTAAAAAAAAAGCTTTTAGTAAATTTAATATATAGTTATTTAACTACCTTTATTAATAACTTTCTTTTTAATAATACTTTTTTTATTAGTTATAATATAATTATATAATAATATAGTAATACTAATAATAATAAATAATAAAAGCTACTTAAATTTTATAATAAATAAATATTTATAGTAATTAATTATAATAATTAAAGGTAAATAGTAAAGTTTAGTAATATTATAGTAAACTTAACTTATTTTTTTTTTAGATAAGTATTTATATAAAAAAAGAGGGTTTTTTATTAAATTAAGGAGATAAAAAGTATTTTATACTAGGGTATAAGCTTAATATTTATAAATATAAGTTTTATAACTTTAAATTAAAATTATAATATATACTACTATTTTAGACCTAGTGTAACATAATTTAAGTTTAGGTAGTACTTCTGGTTTTTCTAATTTAACATTTGCCCTTTGTTATCTAGAATCCGCCTGGTACTAGAATTGCCGATTGCGCCCTATATTTCTTTAACTATGGTTTTAATACTCTATCTACACCTTCTTATAGTTGCCGGCTCACCAAAATTGACCAGAACTTTAGAGCTTGTGACTGCAGTAGTCATGATATTTTTATTGAGGTGAACTTACATGGAAACTTCAGTCACCTGAAGAAGGTACCCATCTGCTTCTGGAGCGAATTTCCTTTCCGTATCGGTAGAAAAGAAACGGAATGGGTGCGAGAATGACACCAAAAAGACCCAAGATGGAGGTCGCACGGGCAACGCCAATTGAGCTGTAAAGAGATGTCCTTTATGAAGTGAGTATTAATTCCATCGAGATCGAAATGGGAGAAATGCTTACGCAAGTACCGGAAAGCCAGACGCAAAAATTGATCTCATGAAAGTATTGGCAGAAATGGCAGAGTTAGAAAACGGACCGTAGCAGTCAACAATGTAGTTCATGCCGGTAATGTTGATTAGAATAATACCCATGCCGATTGGGACCCCCGCAATAATCTGCTGAGTTGGACTTTTCTCCGGCGAGCTTGCTACAGCGAACCAGAATATTCCGATAGGCAGGCAAACGGAACCAGGCATCATGAGAAGGAGCCTATTCTCCTGAGGCACACCGGCCTTAGGATCTGGAGAGAACCTTGTATTCGTCGTCAGAACGATCAAGGATCCTCCGATTATAGTTCCCAGCAGGATGGAAAGAAGAGGGAGCCCAGCAGCTGTCGAGTCCCAGCGGCGCTCGTTAGCAAACGACATTGGGTAGGCCAGGAAGAAGATGTACATCAGACCTATAGCAGCCTGAGCCTAAGGCCAAGGACAATGAATGTTGAGTCAGGGCCAGGAAACGTACCGAAAACAACAGATATGTAAATAGACATCAAGAGAAGGATGGGCTCCAAGATGAGCATTTTTGCAGGCCGGGAAAGACAGGTCTCCACCAAGTCGCCGATGTCTCTCTCATGCTCCTCCGACTTGGCCCTAAGTGCCCAATTGCGCGTCATATGGCGCAGGCGTTTTGCCCTCCTCGCCAAGAGAATAGGGGAGTAGGTCTCTGTCAGAACTGGGTAGGTAATGACTGCAACGGCAAGGGTGAATATGGCTGTGGATTTGAATATCCAACGCCAACCGAGGAAACTCTGGGCAATAAAGGAGCCTGTCATTGGCCCAATAACCGGTCCAACCATAAGGAAGGTTCCGGCACAAGGCATTGCAAAGCCTCTCTGCTTTGGCGTCCAGATATCAGCCAACGTACCGCTCAAAATGGCGGAAGGCGCTGCGCCAAATACACCTTGAAGGAAGCGTGATAGAAAGACCGTGGAGAGGCTCTGAGCGTTGGCTGCAGGGAGCTGGAGGAAAGCGAAGGTGATGTAACCAATCACCAGTGGGCCCTTTCTTCCATAGCGTTCAGATAGCGGTCTGGGTAGCGTGAGTTGGATATCAGCACGACTACGGATATGAGCTGGAGAAATATTAAGTAAGCACTGACCCGAACATGATGGGACCAACAGCAAATCCCAGCATGAACAATGATGTGCCACCAAACACCATGGTCTTGACTGTTGAGTTGAACTCTGTGGCGGTTGCTGTGGCCGCGGCGCTGAAAGCAGACGACGAAAACGTCGTCGATAAAACGTATAAGGCGAGGACCCAAGTGATGAGCCATTTTCGCGGAGTTGGCAAATTTTGTGCATTCCCTTTGTCATCTGGACTGTTCCAATCGATAATGAAGTCATCGCGTTGGATTGCCTCGTAGACACGGTCCTCAAATGCAGCCGTCTCGTGTTGACTGGCCGTATTTGCCAGAACAGCTTCTTGGGTTGACGCCATGAGTTTGGGCGTAAGAGGGGAAGAGGATGAAGGCTGAGTAGCCTGTTCTGAGTTTATCAATGGCATATCGAGTGTTGGTCTGCTAGTTTGGAAAGTCGCTCAAGTCCAGGTAAGAAACCGAGCACCACCAAGGCGAACATCCATCTCCAGCCAGCGCGGGTTATCTCAATCTGCCATCTGAGTACTGTGACTACACTCAAGGCAAATGGTTATACGTCTAGTACGCGGTAAACCATGATTTTATGCTTCATCTCATTGATAACACCCCGTTTCTCCTGAGACCCCGTTGTCACTTCCCGGGAACTTCGGCAAACGTTCTAGTGCTCCGGATCCAAACGCCTAAGCCCTTCTACGATGATAGGGCCTAATGTCGTCGCTCAGGTTTCGGCGAGCCTAAATTGGGTTTCGGTAAGCTTGAACCTCATGCTTCGGCGAATGGTTACCGGCATCTCGAGAACCTAATCGTCCTATCTCAATACATCGTAACTAGCCTAGTTCATTCTAAGTGACTGCACTCCACAATACATCGATGCACTCAGGTAAATCACTAAAGCCCCCACAGACATACAGCTGTATTCGTTATAAAGGCCCTAAAAGAATTAACATCCCCTGTAGATAGTCTTCATTACAGAGAGAAGATTGGCTATTCGGATTGGTAGCGCCTGGGCTCTCACAGGCCACTATCCCCTGTTCGCACTTACGGGGTTAGCTGGTATTTAATGGGATAATATACATGGTATATATAACAAATAATCAAAACTAGAAATATCCCACTGCCTTCTCATTCTTTATTGTAAACCCTAGAAAACACTGCCGAGAAGTTCAAGTATTCCTTTGATCATAATAAGGCCACCTAGAATACAAAATAAGCAGAGTCCAATGATAACCTCTGTCTGGTTTGCCCATAGATAATCGCGCCACTCAAGGCAGATTAGGAAGAGTCCTGATCTACAGATATCGGCGTCAGATCTGGAGCCTAAGGTAGATTTTAGTTCAATAGGAGCTGGGTCTTTGATCATTTTGAGATACCCACCTTCTCCAGAATCAAGTACCCTATCCAAGACGTGTGCAACACCGCCATAAATGAGTATGTCTTGCGTCAAGACCTTTGCCTGGTTGATGAAAAGACGTCCCATAGAATCATGACTCGATATTACCTTAAGACCGCTCAATGCAGCAAACTCTTTCCCGTCTCCAAACGCCATGTGATACAGAACATGGTCTGGAACAACATGATTTCGTATAGCATCCTTCAGGTCCTTCAAAGGGAGAGACTCAAGTCTGCATCGTTCTCTAGCTATTGCTTTATTGCTGGGAACGAAAATAGTGGTGTCCTGGAGGGACTCTAGCAAGTCATTCATCTGTGCTCTCTGTACCAGGCTCCAGAACTCATCGAGATTTCGAAGATTGGTTGTCTCTGAGAGGTTGTGTGGAAGGACCAAATTTTCTCCAATAATGTGTAAGACACCGGAGTGGTAATGTATGTCAGTTTCAATGATAGGCAAAACCTTCTGGATTCCACTCTCCACCCTGAAGGGACTTTGCCCATCAGCAGCTGACAGTTTGACGACAGCACCATCTGTCACGTTTGTGAGAGTAGGTGGTTGGAGTATAGAGTGAACGATCTGGGCCTCTATGCTCAGCAATAGATTGGTGGAGTGGTAAGCGCCCTCGAGAAGGTGGTATTGCATGATCCCTCGAGCAAGTCGTGGATCGATAGAGCTGAGGTTCATGCCCCAATTGGCCAAATACTCGAAAGCCTCATCATTCATAGCTAAGAATGTCGAATTCGGGACCGACTCGAAATCGGTAATCAGTTCGAGTTCTTCCAAGAGATGGTGGAGCGTGGTGAGCGATCCATGATTGGCCAGGACGTCTTTCAACGAGAGTCCTGTCGAAAGGTAGGGGAGGAAGAGGGCCGTGAGTGCTTGGGAATGCATGTGTGTAGCTCGTGAGCGGTGCACAGAAGCCAAGAGAGCGTCTGAATCTACGAATAATGATATAGAGACACTCAAAATCGCAACTAGATATTTGACGGAACCCATCAGGAAGAGGCCATAAGTGTCACCAAATTAAAAGAGAGACGAGATAATGAGTGGGAGATGGTGTAGGTTCGACAAAGGATTGAAGGATTGCCGCCGTATACTGATCGGCAATTGATTGCCGCCTCTCCCACACGCAGGACAGAGGAGTGTCCTGCAACATGTCCTTAATCATTTCATTAACTTCTTGGACGAGCGCCCGTCCATGAGCTGTCTTTAAAGTCCACTATTCAACACCGGCAGCAGCATATTCCCCATAATGACACAGGTTTACTCGAAAACGTCCCCAGTTTCGCTCCTTGGACTAGTAAACGATGCGGCTCATGATATCCCTTTTGTGCCTCTTGCACATATGGCCTCCGACCTGGTGCCGTCACAAGGCAGTCTTCCAATATGACGACACGACACAACTCTCACCGAACCAGCAACCTATAAGATTTGAACTACACATCACCTCCGGCAAGGTAGATGCAATTGGTACAGGAACCAGGGAGGTAATACTTGTCAATAGGACTTTTGTGGGACCCACGTTACGTCTTCGCGAGGGTGATGAGGTTGAGATTCTCGTTCGAAATTATCTGCAAGAAGATACAACGATGCACTTTCATGGTATTGAGCAACGGACGACGCCTTGGAGCGATGGAGTCCCAGGCCTTACTCAACGTCAAATTCATGCCGGTGCTTCTTATCTGTATAGATGGGTAGCAGAGAGTTCCGGGACCTTCTTTTACCATGCCCATTCAAAAGGCCAACTAATGGATGGCCTCTACGGCGCAATCATCATAGACGCGCGGCCCGAGGCTGAGCGGCCTTTGAATATCATCAGCCACGATGCTGTCGAACAAGAAAACTTGCGCATGGCTGAGTCGTTGAACCAACCGCTTCTCATTGCCGACTGGAGTCAATACAAGTTTGACAACATTTACAACATAGAAAGGGCGGCAAACTTTGACCTTGCCTGTATGGATGCCATCATTGTCAATGGTCTTGGATCTCAGTACTGCCTGGACCCTATCACGCTGGACAACATGGCGAACCCTACTATCCTCAAGATGTTGAAAAACCTCGGAGAGGAGCATATGACGGCCAAGGGATGCGTTCCACCTATTCAAGCGCTGCAAGGAGATTTCAACGTTAATTTTGGGAAGGTTCCGCCCCAAGCGGTGAGACAATGTGTGGGTGGACAAAACCCAAGCGGCAATTTTACCTTCTCAGTCAACGAGAAACTAGGCTGGGCTGCACTTACTTTCGTTAATGTTGGCGGCCTCTACCCGCTACAAGTCTCTATCGATAACCACGAAATGCATGTATTCGCCGTCGATGGGCAGTACATACATCCAGTGGTCACCGATCGAGTCTATGTCGGCAACGGGAATCGTGTCTCAGTGTTCGTCAAGCTAGATCAAGAGCCAGCCCGGTACACAATCCGGATGGCCAACGGCCTCCTCAATCAGATCTTGGGGGCTTCGCCGAGATGACTTACGGTGATGCCGCTTACGCACCACGGCGCCAAATACCAAAGATGAACTACGCCGGGCAGCCTCTGCTGGACGGAATCCGCTCATTCAAGCCAGAAGAGGGCCGGCCTTACCCTGAGCGACAGCCCGCACGGCATCCTGATCAAACAGTCAAGCTGGTGTTGAGAAAGCCTGGTAGCCCTCACGGCGCATATGAGTGGAGTCTCTCTGGGCACAAATTGTACAGCACAACAGCAGAAGAACAGGACCCACCATTACTCTTCCAAAAACCCGAGGAATTACCAGACAGCGAGCTTGTGATTCGGTCTAAAGTTGGCAACTGGGTTGATTTGATTTTAGAGACTGAAGGCCCGTTTGCCCAGAGCCATCCAATCCACAAGCACGGGAATAAGGTGTTTTACCTCGGGTCCGGGATCGGGAGATTTCCCTGGTCTAGTGTACAAGAAGCTGAGCTAAGTCTCCCGGCGGGCTCTTTTAACTTTGAGAACCCAGCTTATCTTGACACGTTCACTACACCAGACATTGCGGGCGAAGCGCCGGCAGTATGGACTGTGATAAGATACAAGGTGGAAAACCCAGGAGGGTGGCTTTTGCATTGCCATGTGCAAACTCATCTTGCAGGGGGGATGGGCGTCGTCTTGATGGATGGTGTGGATCAGTTTCCGAAAGTGGCACTGGAATACCGGGAGTCGAATGGATTCAAACTCGCATAGAAGTTACCGTGAATGCGGAAGAACATGATCCATTTATAAACAAACATGATTAGGTCAGTTAAATTGTTCAACAGAGCGTTGTGGAGTAGGTCCATAAGATTGTATGAATTTTCTTTCTATACGGTTACTAATTTAATAGAACCATTGTGCGTTGCTTCAGTGGCGGAGCCCGACACACCTCATGTTTGAGACTTATTACGACAGCTTTATGTAGGTTTATCACATCTAAATCAATAGGTTCCATATGACACCTAAATTCTATGTACAGATAAATATCTACTTTCTTGGCTTAGGTGCCGAGTTCCACGGTAGTCCCCGTCGATGGGCTCGTTGCGAACCCTCTGCGAGATCAGATCCTCCCATTCCTTCCTTGGCAACAATGGAATACCTAGAGCCTTGTTACCTTCCCCGTCCCAGTCGGTTTTATACTTGCCACCGAAGATAGTGTAGTGTATGACAAGGAACGTCGCGAAAATGGTGGGCTGGTTCTCGCCCGCCTCCTTCAACATATTCAATCCGTCCTGAAGCTTGATTTGTGGGTCAACGTGGGAGACATACCACTTCAGGCCAGATTTCTTCTCCGCAATCCGAAGAATCTCGCTCTGCGAGGTGACGAGATCATGGATGAAAATTGGTCCGCTGATCAATTCCTTCGATTTACCTAAGATGGAAACCACTGCTTTTCCAATTGTATGCCCTCGAGTCATGCTGACTTTGTGATTGCTTTCGTTGCCCAATTGCAGCGCAGTCCGGGCTTGGAAGTTGTACGTATACGACCCATTCAGCACGCAACCGACAATCGGACCTGTTTGAATCACTGTCCATTTGATTCCTTTCTTTTCCGCTTCCTTGCGTAGGTAGTCTTGAATGGCAACAGCATCTTTGTAAAACGGCAGGTTCGCAACCTGCGGGTTCGTGGACAGCGCGGTGAAGTCGCTAGGGATGAAGTGTTTGACAGTGCCTGCCGCGACAGCGGCATCAATCAGGTTGTATTGATGTGACCAGGCAACAAATGAGAGGGTTGAGACGACAGCATCTTGGCCCTCCAAGGCCTCTCGGATACTTTCCATTGAGTAATAGTCTACGACCTTGACGTCGGCCTTATCCGTGAGATTGGAGCGAGAGAGAACCGTAACGTCAAACCCAGCGTCAACCAGTTTATCGTAGACATAGCTCCCAACGTAGCCTTTCTGCCCTCATTATCAGCATCTGCTGTTAGGAGTGACGGAATACCTATCCCTACCCCTGCGAGCGCAACTTTGCGAATATTGCTGGTAGTAAGGCCAGGCATCTTGGCGACCAATGATCTCGTTTACAGATTTGAATAATTAAAACGCATAACTTATTGCGCATGTTTTTTTATTTTTGCGCTGTGCGTGTTGTAATATGATAATGCTTAGCCAGTACTGATTCAACGAGTGGACGGAGACAGGAAAGGGCAATACAGGACGTAACTCATTCGCCGTTGTGTTTTCCCGAGGGGTCCGGGAAACATCTTCATAGAAGTTGGGGAAGCACATTAAACTTTCGGCGATTGCATCCACTCCATTTGCCGGCTCACGCCGACACTCGATGTCTTTGTCAATCTTTCTATCCAGCTTTCTTCAAAAAGCACCAGGGAGATTACCACGTAATCTGGTTGGACGTTTCCCAAGTGTTTCGCCATCTTCAATCATGCTCATCCCAAGTTTCCAACAGTGGGTGCTCACCATTTCAGAATTGGCATTTGGACGTCAAATTTTCCTGGGCACCCAGAATTCTGTTCCCAACAGTGCAGCCGTCCAGGATGCAGTTATTTCTTCACCGTCATGTGTGAGTTCTCTAGCATCCGTTGACTATCATTTTCAATATGCTTACTGCAAATGAAAGTGTGAAGCACTTGTCGAAGTGATGGGCAGCCGCCCTGTGGCCTTAGCCGGTGATCCATTTTACATCTCATCGGTCGGCTCATACTTTAGTTTGAAAAATGCCGAGACCCATCCGGCCTGCATTGTTTTCCCAGAATCGGCGCATGATGTTTCGATTGCAGTAAAGACCCTTACTCTAGGCTTCGAGCTTCACAAAAACCTGTGCCAATTCGCCATTCGTGGTGGGGGACATACCCCTTACAAGGGCGCTGCCAGCATCGATGGCGGGGTCCTGGTGGACTTAGCTCGTCTCCCCGCATCTGGTATCTCTCCAGACCACAAGACCATCGTCGTTGGCCCAAGTCAGACATGGGATCAAGTAACTGAGGAACTTGACCCACATAACCTAAGTACTCTCGGCGCTCGTGTTGCGGGTGTTGGTGTGGGCGGTGCAGTCCTTGGCTGCGGTACCTCATTCTTTTCGCCGCGCTATGGATTCATCTGCGATGTTGTCGAGGATTTTGAGGTTGTGCTCGCCAACGGAGACATTGTGCACGCAAACGGGAACGAGAACAAGGACCTATGGAAAGCTCTTAGGGGCGGTGCCAACAATTTCGGCGTTGTGACGGCTATCAGAATGCGAACGTTTCCCCAAGGCGAATTCTGGGGAGGACAGACTTTTCATGATATCTCAACCCGCCGGGAGCATTTCAGGGCACACGTAGAGCTGGCTTCGATGCATCCTTACGATCCCTACGTCCACTACATCAACAACCTTATCCTGAGCAACGCTACCAGAAGCTGGTTGATTGGCAGCAGCTTGCAGTACACCAAAAGCGACCCTCCTGTAGTGGAGCCCGACGTCTTTAGGCGTTTCCTCGATATCCCTCAAAAGCCTCTCTTCCCCGGCGGTCCGAATAACACCCTCCGCGTTGACAACGTCACATCTATTTCTCGCGAGTATGCCGCCTTGTCGACATACCCAAAGAGATGGCTCTTTGCCACCATCAGCTTCGCGCCGTCCGAGGAAATGATGGAACTGTTCTTCCGGATGGCAGACAAGGCATTCCAGCGGTACTTGGATCTGGATGGTTTCTCAGTTGCCATGGCCTACCAACCTGTTCCCTGTGTCATGGCGGAGCGCCGAGGGGTGGCTGACTCTCTTGGCCCCATTCAGACAGAGGGCAACATAATCTACATTCACTTAGCTGTGTCTGTCGATGGTAATGAGTCCTCTAGTGATGAGACTATTCAGGAAACAGTTCAGGGGCTCATTAAGGATGCGGAGCGCAAGGCCAAGGAAATTGGTGTTTACCGCAAGTATCTGCAAACAACCTACGCGGAAAGTTGGCAGAACCCGCTTTGGACTCGCAGCCCGAATACGTTAGAGCAGCTAATTGCGACAAGCAAGAAGTATGATCCTAAGCAAGTTTTCCAGAAGCAGGTCCCTGGCGGATTTAAATTATTTCAGACAGGTGCGTTGCAGCAGGAACTGTAAGTTAAAGGTTTTCAACCTGGAAGCAGATGCATGAGATAGAGCTAGTATTAAACTGAGGCATTCTCTCAATTAAGTGTTCTAACAAACACCCACTGTTGTTATGAACTAGATGCAGAGGCAGTCTTACCCCAACGAGAAAACTACCTGCTTGTGGTCTCAACATATGGCTGTTATATTGTCACCTTAAAGCTTCATCAAAGTCAATGCCAAAGTGTTGGTTTCACAGGGTCTAGCTGGAAAAGGGTGATCACCACTAATAGTTGTATTGTTGCTAAGTGAGATAATGATAGAGAAAGAAGAAGAAGGGAGGTTATCGCCGCTTAGCCAGCGAAGATAGATATAATACTCTAGCTTAAGGAAGGTTACATGTTAGCACATGTAACCTCAGGCTAGTCCCTCTACTATTCCGTGGGATACATTATATTATAATACTAGTAACTTTCTAAAGTAATAATAACTACTAGTATACTTATATTTTAGCCTAAATTTAGTCTACTACTAAAGAGCCTAAAAATATAATAAAAATAAAAGACTAAAAAGTATTTAATACTTTTATTTTTATATAATTAATTATAGGGTCTATAAAACCTATCTTTTTATCTTAATTATAATAGTCTTATTATTAACTAGTCTCTCTAGCGCCTTATTTAAAGCTATCTTTATAAATCTATTAGTAGGGTTATTATTACCCTTAATCTATTAAACCTTATAAATCTCTTATTACTTATATAACTATTATAAAGCTATAATATTAATTATTAGTTATTTTTCTTTTATAGTACTTAGCTTTATAAAGTACTTATATAATAAGTATAAATTAGTATAGAGGATTATAGGGATAGTTAGTAACTTAAAGTAGTTAGTTACCTACTTTATAGTTATAGAGATAGTATAGGCTATATTAGCTCCTATAACTATACTATAGATCTTACTAGTAAGTATACTTTTTATTACTTATTTATATTTTATTAAACTAAAGTAAATAATACTACTAGTTATCTTAAATTAGTTATTAAAGGTATTATTAATAGCTTTCTTAGTTATAAGGATAATAATAAAGCTTAACTATAAGATTAAATCTTTATTATTAATAAAAAAGTTATTAATAAAAATAAAGAGGTTTACTTTAGTTAGGTTAATTAAGTAAAAAGTTAGTCTATAATAGTCTAGGTTATTTATCTACTATTCAATATAGTAGTTTAATATAGTAATTTTATTAGTAGTTAGTTACTAGTATTATACTATAATAGAGTAATTAAAGTATACTTTAGGTTAGTAAACTAATATAATATAGGCTTTATAGGCCTATTACTTAATATATTATTTTATAGTATTAGGTAAGTCTATATTAATAAGTTAAAGTTTTTTACCTTAGTCTTTCTACTTAAGAACTAGTAAGCTATTAGTAGTTAATAATACTACTCTACTATTAAATATAAGAGGGCTATTAATAGTAAGGGTCTTCTTTAGCTTAGCTATAAAGTTTACTTTTATAAGCTCTTTATCTTTATAAGTAGTAAATACCTTATCTAAGAGGCCTAGAGTATTATTAGTCTATATTCCTACTACTCTAAAATCTAAGTTACTTATCTTAGAGATAAGTAAGTATAGGTTATAGGTTAAAGTCTTTATCTAGAGCTTTTTTTTATAATAGTAACTATATATTACCTACTAGTATATACTAGCCTCTATAATCCTATAAAGTAGTTAAATTACTTATATAATAGTGCCTTTAGGGTAAAAGTATTAGATCTATAGTAGGAGATATACTAGGATAGTTTATAATAACTATATAGTTAATTAAGGGTATACCTAGGTAATATCCTTTAGCTAAAAAGTAAATTTATATAGTTAAAGTATTATTATAGTAATTATAAGTATTAATTACTAGCTAGTATATTATATAGTTAGGGATTAAGTAAAGATAACCTCTTTACTATTATCTATATAACCTTAGATTATAAAGTAAGACTTTTTATAGAGTATCTTATTTTTACCCTTAACCTTATTTACTATATATAATATAAAAATCTAAAATCTATTATAAAGGGCTTTATTAAATTAAATAAACTTAAAGATTTTATAGTTAATTAAACTATTAATCTTAACCTTATAAGAGTACTAAAAGGGTAGTCTAGGGGTTATAATAATACCCTTCTTATATAAGTTAAGAGAGAGTAGCTAGTTAGCCTCTTTTTTTACTATTATAAAGGTATATAAAAAGATAAAGGTAATTACCTTATAGGTTATAACTAAGGTAAAGTAAAGACCTATTTTATTAAAGAAGTAGTTCTAGTAGTATAGGTATCTTAGTCTTTACCTTAGGCTAATATTAATAATAATAATATCCCTAGCTCTTTTAATAAGTATAACTATAAGCTTATCTTTATTATTATTACTATTACTCTCTAGAGGGTCCTCTTATAAAGAGTTATAATAGTATAGCTTAACTATAGTAGTTTAAAAAGTTTATAAGCTATAAAAAGTATTAATAGTATACTTAGTCCTATTATTTATAATAAGATAAAAGGGTCCTTACTAACCTTCTTTCTTATAATAGACTTAAACTATTAATTAAAGTAAGAGTATAATAGTCTTAGAGGTATCTAGGCTATTATATATAGCTATTACCTTATTAACTTAGTACTTTATATAGATCTACTATACTACCTCTATTACCTTCTTTACTACCTCTACCCTTTTTATTATAGTAGGTAAAGGGGGTAAGAAGTCTAAGATCTATAGGTAGGCACTAAAGACTAGTAGTATAGGGATAAGACTATTTAGACTAATAGTATTATTAACTACTTTAATAGCTAACTAAAGGGCTACTTTAAGTATAGTAGCTTTATTATAGAGGATCTTATAAGTATAATAAAGAGAAGTATAGTATTATTTAACTTTACTAATACTATAATATACTTTAATTAGTATCTCTTTTATATTAATAAAAAAGGACTACGTAGACTTCTTAAAGGTATCTAAATAAAAATTAAAGCCTATATCTATAATAATCTAATTAGGTAGGCTAAAATATATATTAATTTAGTATATATAGAGTACTTCCTATATATACTCTACTATAAGGTTCTCTAGGAATCTTACTACTTAAAAGGATATTACTATATTAATAATATAAAGAATAAGGTAGTTCCTATTAACGTATATTATATTAATAATAACCTTATAGTTAAAGTTATAATTATCTTTTATAGTAAACTTAAACCTCTTAGGCGCCTTTATATTTATCTAGTACTAATAATATACTTTAGTAATTTTCTTAAGGATAGTAATCTTAGTCTTATTACTAGACTTCTATAATAGTTAGTAGAGTTATTAAATAAAAGGGTACCTAAAATAGTAATAGATTTATTATAACTTAGGCTCTATAAGATAATACTAGGCTATACTTTACGCTAATTAATCTAGTAGTATCTATATATAGCTCTATTTATAGATAATAAGGACTATATTTTTACTTTAGATAAGTTTATTAGTAAAGTTATTAAACTTAATACCTTTATAGTCTATATCTATAAGATAGAGTAAAAAAAGAGTATTTATAGGTATTATATAGAAAATAAAAGTACTTAGGGGTATATTAATATTAATAGTCTCTTTTAAAATAAAGTTTTTACTATTACTAAAGTAAATCTTTACTTACCTAGCGTTAGTAGTATCTATAGTAAGATTCCTATTAAAAAAGCATTATAGTATAAGGTATTAATTAAACCTAATAGTTAAGTACTCTACTATACTAAAGTTAAGTATAATACCTTAAAAAACTACTAATAAATACTAGTTATTAAAAGTAAAGATATTTAAGGGTTCTTAGTAGGTTATATTAGCTATTTCCCCTTAAAGATCCTCCTTTATAATAAAGTATAAGGTTAACTAGTTATAAAAAGTAGTAAAGAGAGTTAGGCTATTAATAGTAGCTAAGCTAAAAAATATTATAAATATAAAAAATACTATACTTAATTTATTATTATTATCCTCCTTTTTATAATCCTTATTATTAGAGTTAAGTAGCTTAAGTCTTTTATAGTTAGTAATAAATTAATAGAAGCTTTTATATAATACTTTAAAAGGGTATTAGTCTTTATATCTTTAGTATAATTATTACCTCTTATCCTTAGAGTATTTAGTTAACTAATATCCTTACTTACTATAGATAAAGTACTTCTTTAAGTTACTATTACTACTAGGCCTCTACTATTAGTTATAGTTAAAGGTATACCTTAGGCTACTACTACTACTACTATAGTAGCTATAGTAAATACTATTATACCTCTACTAGTAACTACCTTATTTATTATAAGTATAATTAGTTTAGTATATATTATTACCCTTAAAGTTAACGTTCTCTATCTCTATAGAATACTAATAAAGTTATTATTTAAACTAGGCTATATTACTAATAGTAAAGTATAGTTATATATATATACTTATAAAAGTTATAGCTAAGCTAAATAATATAAGGGAGTATTCCTTTACTCCTTAGTAAAAGCTAAGTAGTATATTATAAAGTACTATATCTAAGGGTATACTAACTCTTATAATAATATAAAAAAGAGTTATAATCTTTTTAATAAGTAGCTTTAATGCCTTAGCCTTTATTTTATTAGGGTTATTATATATAATAGTTATAAAGTTAGTCTATTAGAGCTCTATAAGGTTTAACTAGTATACCTCTTTTATTTTAAAGTTATTTTTTACTTTTAAGACTATATTATAAAAGCTATAACTATTAAAAGTATTATAGAGGTAGTTAATATAGAAATTAGATACTACCCCCTTAAGTATAATAAAGAAGGCGCTAGTAAATTAATCTTATAGGATATTAGCCTTAAAGTAGTAGTTATAAAAAATAGTAAGCTTTAACTTAAGTAACTTATATACTCCTTTACTATACTTTAACTTCTCTAAATATAACTTTATAAGGTTAGTTAACTACTATATTACTAAATTACTAGTAATAAAGGGGAAAGTTATAGTTATTATTATTATATTAGCGTTAAGTATAAAAAGTAGGTTAACTAGTTAGTTATTATAAGTACTCTAATTAATAGGTCTTACTAAACCTAGTTTAGTACTAAGTTAATAGGTTAATAGTTAAGCTAGTATTACCTTAGAGATAATACTTATAATATTATTTATAAAGTTATTATTATTTAGCCTACTTTTAAAGCCTTTACTTTTTATAGTATAGTAGTTTACCTCTACCTAGTCTAGAGGTAGAAGTTATTAGTATTAATACTATTAAAGATCTTAGTTACTACCTTTATATTTTTATAGTTTATACTTATACTCCCTTATATATAAAGTAGTCTCTAAACTCTTAAATAATCTCTCTAGGTATAAGTAAAAAGTTATTAATATTTTAGTCCTTAAAGTCTTTAATAAGAGTATTCTATAGTAAAGAACTAGTAAGATTTATAAGGCTATATTAAACTATCTAAATAGTAATAATATTAGTAAGTACTTTCCCTTACTTAGGTTAGTTAAAGGTAATAAGGATATCTTAGATATTTATAATCCCCTATAGGGATATAAGAATATAACCTTAGTAATATTTAAAGATAGTATATAAGTAGTAAATATTATAAAAGTAGACTTTATTATCCCCTTCTAAAGGAAAATCTCTTAATACTATTTATAATAGCTATTATTATATAAGAATAAATTAATAGCTATTATTATATAGAAATAGATTATAAAGTCCTCTATTAGCCTAATAATTTTTTAAATATAAGTACTTCTCCTTTATTTATAAATAGGGAGGTAGATTTATTTATTAGAGAAATTACTACTAATAGTATAGATAAGATATAGGGTAAAAGAAGAGATAAAGTAATAAATAAAGAATAAGGTAAATAATAAAGTAAAAGATAAAGTAAAAGATAAGAGAAAAGTTATAATAATAAAAGTAAAAAGAAGTCTACTCTAAGATAAGTAAGGTTAATAGGTTAAATAACCTATTACTATATAGGTTACTATATAGTTAAGCTATTAGGTTATATTCTTAGCTCTTAAAGTAGCTAAATTAGCTAAGCTATTAGGTTACGTCTAGTATATAAGATTAAGTAGGTAAATAAAGGTACTAAAGGAGGATAGTTAATAAAGAAGCTATATAGTTATTAAAAGTAGAGTTTTTTATTTACTACTAATATAGGTAGTTAACTATAAGTTACTATTAATATAAGTAGGGAGGCTATAAGTTACTACTAATAAGTAGGGTTTTTTATTTACTTAAAAAGAGAGAAAAAGAAGATAAAAAAAATAGTAGTAGAAGTAAGCTATAGGTATAAAGAAGAGAGAGAAAAAGTTAAAAGGGTAAAGTTAATAAAGTTATTATTATTAGTTAATAAAATAAGTAGTTAATAGATATAATAGGTTAAAGGTTATAAAGGTTAACTTCTCTAAAAGTAATAAAGTTAAAGGTTATTATATAATAAACATAGGGGTTAGAGAGGCCTTTACTAGATTATAAATCTAAGTATTAATCTTTCTTTACCTAGGTAGTACTAAAGCCTTATAATAGAGATAAGCTATTACCTAGTAAGGTTATTATAGTCTCTTTTAGTAATCCTTACTAATCTATAGTAGTAGTAACTTACTATAAAGTTAACTACTAATTAGTATTAGTTTTATAGGGTTTAGCTAAAAAAGGGTAATTACTATTAATAGTTATATTATTACTAAGTAAGATAATAATAGAGAAAAAAGAAGAAGGGAGGTTATTACTACTTAGCTAGTAAAGATAGACATAATACTTTAGCTTAAGGAAGGTTATGTATTAGTATACGTAACCTTAGGCTAGTCCCTCTGCTGTTCTATAGGATACATTATATTATAACATAAAGGCATAGAGATTTAACGTGTACTCCTTTTTAATAATATAGCGTTAATAATATAAATAGGGTATATTATTAGAGTTATCTCTAATAATCTACTATAGGCTTATAACTAGATTTCCTAGTAAATATAGTAAAGCTAATAATAGATTTTACTACTAGATTTAATTTAGTATATTTTAATAACTTCTACCTCCTGTTTATATAATATAATTTACTACCCCACTTAACTATATTGTATTGTTAACCTTATACTATAAGACCCTATTAATCTACCTAGTTAACTATAGTATAACCTCTTATAATACTAATACCTATATTACTATAATATACTTATATAGTAAGTCGCTAGTTATAGTGAGTTACTACCTTTCCCCTACTCTTCTATCTTTTATATAAGTTAATTTAGCTACAACGTATAAAATTAATTAAAACTACTTATTACCCTCTTCCTTATTACTATCCTAAACTACTTTATAGGTTTATATATTATATTTAGTCTTTCTATAATTACTATATTATTATATATATAGTTTAGCCTCTTTTATATAACTCTTTTTCTAGGGGTTATTCTCTCCTTTAGTATTAATACTACCCTTTTTTACTTATAGTACCTTTACTTTAGTAGTATTAAGTAACCCTCTAAGATATAGTTAGGTTTTTTTAGCTCTTTAGTATTTACTTAGTACCTTTATCCCTATATAAAGCTTATAGTTTTTAACTTTAATAATAGTAAGCCTATAGGCTAACTTATTAATACCTTTAGCCTAAAAGTTAATTACTTTATATATTAGTATTAGTAAGCTACCTTAATATACTTAGATTTTCTTTTTAAAGAAGGTAGTATTTTATATACTATCTAGTACTATAGTTAGTATCTTTAGGTCTTAGAAGCTATAGCTACTTAGCTATAAGTTTAATAGTATTTATATCTTTAGCTTAAAATCTAAGTAAGAAATAATTATTTTAAAGTTAAAAGGTATAAAGTCTACCTATCTAAAACTAGCTTATATATTATTTTTACTTATTAAGATAGAAAATATTACTTTAAAAGTAAAAAAAAATTATTTTTTATAATATATAAAATTTATATCTATATTATCTTCTTAATTTCTTTACTATATAAGTACTTTAATAAGCTAAAATACTTTATATTAAGAAGCTAAAGCTTATATAATAAATAGGGAAGTATATAGATCATAATAATATATTATTCTTTATAGTATTTATTAAAGTTAGTTAATTTATAGTTATTATACCTATTAAAGATTAAAAGATAATAAGTACTTTTTATATAAGACTTTATATATTAGTTAATATACTTTAGTTAATCTAGGCTAATATAATTTATTATTTATCTATTTTTACTTAGATAAATATACTATATAACTAAAAATTAGTTATTAGTATACTAAAAGAGTAAATAATATTTACCTTTTATAATAATATATAAAAGTATTATTTAGTTATTTATATATATACTTTAAATAATAAAAACCTATTTATAATTACTAAGCTACTTTATATAAAGCCTTCCCTTATAGTTAAAAGTTATAATAACCTTTATATATAATAGTATTTTTATTAAGAAGCTAGTCTTATTAAAATTATATATATTATAATCCTATATCTTATATTTTATAATTATATTTTATATAAGTATAAACTAACCTTATATAATTATAGGATTCTTAGCTAAGGCCCCCTAATAGTTAATTTAATATTAAAATTATATTTTTAATTCAGGGATATATTATATAAAGTTTTCTACCTATTAGGGTTTTATATATATCTTATTATATATATTTAGGAGTTAGTTAGCTATTTCTTATATATCCTCTTAATATAGAGGGAACCCTTAATTAATTAGGTTAATAACTTATTTAAGAATTACCTTCTCTTTTATTATAGTTATCTTTATTAAATTTAGTTACCTTTTACCTTATATAATATATCTTATATATTAGTTACGTAGTGTTATTTAGGGGACCTTAAAGGTAAAGGTAGCCTTTTTTATAGATATTTTTAGGTCTTATTTAATAGCTTAGATAGTAAGGATAATATAACTTTTAATTAAGGAGGATTATATATTTATACGTAGAGGAATGTTAGTGTAATAGTTAAAGAGGTAAAAAGAGAGGAAAAGTAGTAACTCGCTATAACCAATAACTCGCTATACAGGTACATTATATCTAGTTTAAACCTTTTAGTAAAGACTCTAAACGTTGTGTAATAAAAAAACATAATAAATAAGATAAATTAATAGCCTATAGTCCTTATAAAGAGGTAAGTTAAAAAAGGACCTAATAGAACCCCTATGTATACACAAAGGAAAACCCACAAAATAATATTTCTAGTAAGCTTTACGTTATTTAAAGATTATAGAGTGTTAATTAGCCTAAATTTAAGTTGGCAATTAGGTATTACGGCCTTAGGAAGATATATTATTAGTTTCTCTCTAATGCCCCCGCTGCTTCTTAATTTCTCTAGCATTTAGACATAGAATCTACTAGCTATATCTATTACTATAGTCTATATCTTAATTAAGCTAGAGTCTAAGTATAAATTAGTATATCTATTATAGGATATTTATTCTAATTAATTACTCTATATTGTTAATCTTATACTATAATAATAGTAACTCTTATATTAAGTATATAATACTGTTTTTTATAACAATTTATATATATTTATATTATAGTAGTAGCCCCTTTAACAATAGATATAATCTAGAAGAAATTAATAGCTATAGCGTAACTATATTAATAAACAAGTATCTAGCGTTAAAATTAGAGTAATAACTCCCTACCCCTAGTTACTATACACCCCTACATCCTATATATTATCCCTACCACCACCACCACTATCACTATTACTACTACTACTTATTTCTTTATCTCTACTACTAACCTATATATAACTACTAGCCTCACTAGATATTTCTAATATACTAGATTTATCTAAACTATATATAGATATATCTAGAGTATTTATATTATTACTAGACATATTTTTTATCCCCTCTAGATATAGTATATTTATAAAAGTAGTATTAGGTAATATAGGGACTTTCTTTTTTTTAAATATCTATTAGTTCTCTTAATAGTCCTTATATCTTTTATTCTCTTACTATAAAAAGATATTATTAGTCTTTTATTTATCTTATTTTCTTTATATCTTTCTAATAAAGTAATAAATAGTATAGGTATTAAAGTCCTCTTTATTTAGCTAAGTAAAGTAATATAGTTAATAATAAAACTTAGAGGACTAGTAAGGGGTTAACTAAGGGATAAATTTAGCTTTATCTTAATATTAGCTAGATAGTTAGTTAGTTTATTAGTTAGTCTACTAGTTAGTCTATTAACTAAATAATAACTTAATAACTAAGGAGTTAAATAGAGGGTACTACTAAGAGACTAACTATAACTTAGCTTACTTTTAGCTACTTTTAATATTTTAGATAAATAACTTAGCCTTATAAGCCTTACTATAGTAGGCTAAAAATATTTTTTTACTAATAACTATTAAGTTACTATACTAGTTATTTAAATATTTTACTTCTTTTTTATAAGCCTACTTTAATAAGCTAAAGACTACTATATTAAGAGGCTAAAGGATAGTAAATATATATAGTAGTAAATATAAAAAATAAATATAATACTAAAATACTATCTATATAAAGTCTATAGTTATATAGCTATAATACCTATTTATAACTAATAGTTAATACTAGTTTAAATCCCTAGGACTAGTCTAGGGGATAAAGACCTTCTCTAGCTATTTAAGAGTAGTATAGTTAGTTATTTAGCTATTCTTAGAGTATATAAATTACTATTTATTATAAAGAAATAAATTTAGTAAGAACTACTATATTTAAATAAATTTACCCTTATAAATAACTAAGGGGTATAGAGATACTTTAGTAGTAAATATATACTTTATTAGAGAAATTTATACCTTAGATCTAAGCTACTTTTTCTAGATCTAATATAATATAATAAAGCTTAGTATTAGCCTATTATATCCTTTACCCTCTATAATACTAGTTTTATCTATATTTTATTAATTAAATAAATAAATATTATAGATAATAGAGATACTTTAAATATATTAAAACTAAGCCTAGATAACATTAGTAGAGTATACTTTATATTACCTAGAATCTATTACTTTATATCTCTTAGTCTTAATAGATAAGTTATATTATATAAAGTATTTTATTTATTTTTTACCTAGAGGATAACTAGTATTACTAGTATTACCTATTATATACTCTACTAATCCCTTAATTTATTAATATATAAGGGAGTAACTAAGAGACTCTTAAGTATATATATAGGTAGCTAAAATACCCTCTTAGGTTTAAAAAAGTTACTAATAATTAGCTTAAGTAATATCTTTAGACTAGGTACCTTTATAATAAAGTTATAGGGTAGCCTCTAGGACCCCTATTTATAAGTAATATATTAGATACTCTACCTATTATTAATTTCTATAAAAGCCTAATAAAGCTAATATTTACTGTATTACTTTATAATATAAAAAAGAATATAACCTTAAAAAATAGCGTTGTTTAATAAAGAATAGATAATATTATATTACTTTGTACGTAGTAGTGATGACGATGTTAGTGTTTTATACCCCGCGCAGAAAGCGGGGGTGCGTAGCAACAGGGGGGGGGGTTATGTATTAAGTTAATTTAATAGGCAGAAGCCCTCCTTAACCCAGCCCTTATAAGATTAACTAACTTTCTAGCGCCGTTTCCACGCATCATGCTAAAGTGATGCTCACCTTCAATGACCCCAGTGGTAATATTCGCTCCAGGGAATAGTTCGAACCATTCTCTAGGGCCAAAATCCGTCTTACGTTCCGTCAGAAACTTCATACCTTCCACATCCACTTCTCCGGGCTTAAGAGGGGCAGTCTCGGGTAGCGAACGCCGTCGAATGCACAATCGCCCGCCCAGATGATGTTGACATGCAAACCCTTTGCCGCAGAATATGACAAGGAAGTGGCAGAATACTTGTTGAGTAGCTCGATTGAGGCACGAAAGTGCGGCATCAACCACTCTGGGGGCGGTGCGTCGCTTGTACCCCGACACATTTCATTGTCAAAGATACCAACCTGGATGCAGTGGTGATAAAATCTGTCTGGCAGATGATCCAGTCCCTTGTTAGGCGGCGGGGAGTCAATCAATGTGAGTGAGGCTACTTGTTCGCCTGAAGCTATGAGCTCTGAGGCGATGGCGAAGGCGATAATCCCACCGGCGGACCAACCTCCAAGATGATACGGGCCTTTCTCACAGCGGCTGCGGAGACCCGCGATGTATGAGTAGACCACTTGCTGCAAGCTGTAGTTATACATTCGCGACGGATCTCTGACAGAAACTATGAGTAAGTAATACCGATAATGGTGATCAGGCGAAAAACCTACTTGATGAATGGTGAGTTGAAGGCCACAAGTGCCGTGGTCGATGAGATTGCCGGGAGAGCGAGATACGAGGTAGCAGCCCCGCAACCATCTGGGAACAAAAACAGTGTCTGGATGGATCTCCTCCTCGAGCCCTGGATATACGTCGACCAAGCCGCCGGGATTGCGACGGATCCCTGCTTGGTGGCTTCTTTTTGGGGGTGTCGACTTCCTCGCAGTCGTCATCGAGAGATAATACCTCCATCAAACACGTTTCTTCCGTGATATCAACATTCAAGATCGGTGAAGGCCATTTCACCTGAACCGGCGATATCATATCCAAAGACTCGAAGTCATTGCTCGTCGGTGTGCTTAACACGGAAACTGAGGCTTCAGATTCTGGTCCGAAGATGCGCAGCCTGAGATCGCCGACAGTGGTGCACTCGACATACAGCGCTCGGTCACAAAGGTCAATGTCCAGCTCATCACGGAATCGGCCGCAAACAACCAGCGACAACAGAGAGTCAATACCCAGGTCTGCAAAGGCAACTTCGTCGGCAAGCCTTTTCTTATCGATGCCGCTTTCTTCAGATAAGATGGTGAGGGCAGCTCCCCATCTGTTCGTCGACTCGTCCTGGGCATCCGTGACCGTCTCATTCGGTGCCTCGACCGCCATATTCTTGATACCTACATCTCTCTGAATCGCCGGTGACTGGTATATCTGCCTCCTCCGTGCGTGTTGGTTTGCCGAAGAGATAACGCAAGAAACCCTCTTGTTGGCGGAGTTGACGATGTATTCCATAAACCGCTTAGGTACACCTTGAAGCTAGCCATTGTTAGGGCTTGAGCCTGGTGAGCACAATTGTGAATCAACCTACCGCAAAACCTTCAACAAAGCCTGCAAGGTTGTAGTCCTCATCGAACATAATAACGTTTCCCTCCCACAAGCTATCTTTTCCTTCGTTCATCTTGACATAGGAGTAGTAAGTTGTGCTGGGCTTAGGCTTCGGAGCGAGAAGCTTCATGGAATGCCAGCCATGGTTAACGAAAATCTTTTCTTCGAGATCGACACGTTCGTTGGCGTTCATAACGAAGCCACCCATTTGGAATATTGTGTCCACGTAGGCGGGGTTGGAAAACCACACGCAGTTGCCTGGAAGTTCCTGAAAAGACACCATACCGGTGGCTTCGAAAGTGTCGTTGTCAAGGGTGACCGCAGACAGACCACGGTAGTTAGAGTCGAAGTCGGCAATATGATCGATCATCTTATAAATCATGGCCTTGCTGAACCTAAAGGTGTTGCCACCTTCGCCGACTTGTCCATGAAGAGTCTTCGAGCGAGCCAATGCGTCGGTACAAGCACGTTCAAGGTCAGCATTCGATCTGATCGACTGGGCGGTAGAGAAGCGGATTTTGCAACTGGCATGCTCTTCGACAACCTTGTCTTTGCCCTAAACGAGAATTTAGGAAAAAGCTTGGTCAATTGGTCACAATTTAAATTGGACTTACATCAACGCTAGAAAATGTGCAAAAAACCGTGTTGCCGTCCCTATCAAGCTTGGCATCGGTGCGAAGGATCTGTTCCTTGCCGACGTCGTTTGCAACCAATGCGCTCTGAATGTGCATTTCAGCGATTTCGGTCACCATTTGATCAAAGGCCGTGCCAGCGAGCTGACCCACGTAGCTGCCGATCATGAGTGCAATGTCGGTATACACAGACTAGATGAAAAACTTAGTCAAGCTATCATAGGTACTAGCAAGTCGATGGCTTACCGGAGTGCACAGGGGATACCGTAAACCTTATGACCTTGAGCCATAGAATTGACGTCCGGGGAGTTGAGGTCGATATCGATCACGACCTGTCCATCGAATCCTCCCTTGATAGTGTTCTTGACCATTCTGTAGATCGGGGAGTATGGGAAACGAGCAGGGCTGAAGGTCGTAGGCGGCTCGCCCTTGCGAAGACTCCAGTCATGAACATACTGCATCCAGTAGCCTCTGAGCGTCCATCCGTAGGCTGGTAGCTGCAATACTTTGTGGCACTCGGGGAAATCCTCATGATACTTGTCCCACTCCATGTTGACCCCAGCCATGTACATGCGTGCCATTGCTTCTGTAAGGAGTTGCCATGTGTGAATACCCTTTTGCATTGAGGCAAAGACTTCCATCTGGGGGCCGGCTACATCCTTAACCATACGGCAGACGACTGGGGCGGGCCCTATCTCAACCGCAATACACTTTTCGTTGATCAGGTTCTCGTGCTTCGCGACATTCAAGGCGTCAAGGATGTTGACTGGGTCGCGGCAATGGCGGACAAAGTAGCCATTCTCAAAGTCAGAAGACTTGCGGATCACTTTGCCCAGTGTAGGGGAGATTATAGGAATTGCGGGCTCGCGAAGTCGAATCCTGGATGAAATATTTGAGAAAGGAACCAGAATAGGGTAGACCTGCGACGTATGAAACGCAAGAGGCGTATCAAGAATATGACATCGCATACCCTTTGACTCAAGGAGAACCCTGATTTCCAAAATCTGGGCTGTCTTGCCACCAAGCACAACGTTGTGCTTTTCATTGCGACAACAGACCTCAACAGTGTTCTCTGAGAACTCTGGCAGAGCTGCGAGAACGGCAGACTCATGGGCGAAAACCACCAGCATGGAGTGAGAACCGCATGAGAGATGTTCTTGCATAAGCTTTGCCCTTGTACCAACAAGATGAATCACGTCGGCTTGAGATAGTACTCCGGCCGCGTAGAGCGCAGCATACTCTCCCAAGCTATGACCAACAACAGCCTGAGGCCTGACACCGAAAGATTGCCAGAGTCTGCAGAGAGCCATTTGGAAGCAAACGTGAGACAGTTGTACCAGAGTGGGAGATTCGTTAAAGCAGGTTGCCTTCTCAAAGAAGGAGATAATCGACGGGAGTCCCATTTGAGTGCATAGATGGTCATAGCGTTGCACATCAGTTCTAAAAGAAGTGAAGCGCGCGTATAGATCAGCGCCCATACCAGCAATCCTGGAACCCTGTCCCGTAAAAGTAAAGATAATATCTGGTCCACGGGGTGATACAAGTACACTCCTCTTATCGACTGTAATGAGGTTCAAGTATTTTTGTAATGAAGACTTAAGTTGATCTAGGCTGGCCGCCGAGATCGCAACTCTGTGGCGGTGGTGCATTCGGCGAGCAGTAGTGGTGTAGGAAAGCCTCGGCAGAAGGTTCGTATCCAAGACCGTCGTAAGACCACCGAGCCATTGAATCATGTTCGCAAGATTAGAAATGATAGATTCTGGAGTCTTGGCCGATATAGTAACGACGTGGTGTGCTCTGGGGTCCTGGACTTCGACCTGGCAGCGGATAGGGGCGTCTTCAATTATCATGGCGGTGTTGCCTCCTGCAGCAGAGAAGTTGTTTAATAGAACTCGACGAGTTCCATCCCGAGGTCTAGGCCAACTGGTAGCTTCCATCGCAATATGGACGTTGTGGGAGGATAAGTCAGGCAGTCTACGATTGACTTTGCTCTTGATTCCGGCATGAGGCGGGATCGTCGAACTCTTCATCATCAAAAGGACCTTTGCTAGACTTGTAATCCCTGCAGCAGCCTCGCCGTGTCCCACGTTGGATTTAACAGCGCCTATGTAAAGAGGGTTCGTGGAAAGTCGAACTGGGCAGCCCCTTGAAGAAAGGGGGGAGAGGGTAGCCACAACGGATTTAGTTTCGACCACATCTCCTGCCTGGGTGCCAGTACCATGCATCTCGACGTAAGTAATATCGCTTGGACTGACATTCGTATCTGCAAGAAGATGTTCAAAGAGCTCCATCTGAGCTTTAGAGTGAGGTCTCGTGATTGACTCTGCCTCTGCGTTGTGGTTCGTTGCAATGCCCCGGATGCAAGCTTGAATTGGGTCATTGTCTGCTATAGCATCGTCGAGTCTTTTAAGAACGACTGTGACAACCGCCTCTGCACGGCAATATCCGTCGGCGCTGTCATCAAATGTCTTACAGTTGCCTGTGCGTGAGAGGAAGTGCCCACGATCTAGTCCAGCTGTCATGTCGGGATTTGTAATAATATTGGTACCGCCGACGATGGCTGTATCAACCTCTCCTCGTTGAAGCGCGTTACAGGCCAATTGTAGAGCAGCTAGGCTAGAACTGCAGGCAGTATCGATAGTATAACTAGGACCTTGGAATTTGAAGTGGTAGTTGATGCGACCAGGGATAAAGGCACGATTACCTCCAGGGATAAAATAGGTGTCGATGTTTTGGGCGCTATTGGTTTCCATCCAGTCGTTACTAGTAGATCCAAACCAAACACCCACGCGGGGCTTCTGGGTTGAAGGAGTACGGCCAGGCACAATACCTGCCTGCTCCAGGGCTTCAGCAGCGGTGAGAAGTGCTAAACGCTGAGCGGGGTCCACTTGTGAGGCCTCTCTTGGCGACATGTTAAAAAAGGCAATGTCGAACTGTGCCGCTTGGTGAAGCCAGCAACCAAAGCCTGTTCCTGAAACATTCTTTGTAGTAGTGTCTCCCACATGGGTCGAAGAATTCCAGCGAGAGGGGGGTGCCATTTCATGGGTATCAACGCCACGGATGAGGATGTCCCAAAAAGCGTCCATGGTGTCTGCACGACCTGGGAACCTGCCGGAAGCAGCAAGAATCGCAATAGGGGACTTCGCGGCTCTTCCAGGTGTCCCCAGTGCTAAACCTGAGATAGAATGTTCCACGAAGTGGTGCGAATCGTCCTCCCTGGCAGATAACGATGCTGTGGGCAATTGTAGACGTAGAGCAGACACCAAACTCTCAGCGCCTTTGTAGGCAATCGGCTGAATAGCCACTTCGATGCTAATTTCTGAGGTTGCAGTCGTTCCTTGCTTGAAATGCCGAACAAGCCGTTCTGGGAGTTGATCTAAAGCGATCTGGCGCTGCAGACAGTCTCGCACAGACCCCTCTATAATATCGGGGAATGTAAAGCCACGGATGTTCCCTTGACATCTGACGCTGCTGGAAATGACAGGAATACAAGTACATGGCGGGTTGTATTTGGGCAGTGCAGCCAAGATTTGGGCAATATCCCCTTCGCCGTATAGAAGAGGTGAATGGTAGGGGCCGCAATGGAAAGGGCAGTCATGGTTGATGTCACAGCTTTGCCCATGGCCGATACCAAAAAGGCAGTGACAGTCCCAGGAGGTCCCGAGATGGTTGCCAGGGTTGGTCCCTAGAATTGAATTAGATCAATTGCAAAATGTTTTATGAACCGTGAGGTTTACCTACTCTAACAGCGGAAATATATGGAACTGAGGTAGCAGGAAGCATAGTGTCAGTAGCATACTGCCTTAGGGCATCAGACAGGTCCTTAAGGCTGGACACTACCACGGCGTAAGACCATGCCGAGAATTGGTCCGTTGCAGAGTTGATGGAGTCGCTGTTGATTCTGCCAGAGACATCCCAAGCCAAGGCTCCGAGGCGGAGAGCGATGCCCACAACATGTAGAGCTGGTTCTATTAAACCAGTAATGCTACAAGCACAGCTCACCGCTGCCGCTGTGAGGGCACCCGTACACACACCAACCAAGCATGATTGTTCCGCAATTGGATAAATTTGGCCGCCACTGCTGTGATGCCGAATAAAGAGCCCCAACTGGGCTATGCACACCAAGGCTTGGGAAATACACGGATTCAGGGTGTCAGCCCGATGGCGTGTTAACAATTCCGCTATGCTGGTGAAGCGAGGACATTGCCTCTGATGAGCTGAAGGCAGTCGAGCAATTCCGCGCTTTAGTACACCACAGCTGCGTTCTATAAAGTCGACAACTAGCGGGTCATCGTGTGTTTGACAGAGACCAAGTAAAATGTCCGTGGTGTCGTACGTTTGGTCGCCGAAGACATAGACGCAAAATCTCCTAGTAATAGCCATTGTGTTGCGTTGCATATGTGGCACAGCACAGTAAGGGTGTAAAGAATAAACAGGTATTAGGTGATGACTTCAAAGTAAAAGTGACTTGCATTTAAACTTAAATTCAGCTTGTACAAACCCAAGGCTTCGTTGGTTGCAATGATGATGGATGGTGAGCTAAACTGTCCTCACGTGGAAATTATGTAGGCTGTTAAGAGAGATTCTACGAAAGACATAATGGGATGGCTCGGCCTTTCTCAATATGTACTCGTATTCACCGAGTTTCGAAATTGGATTTACAAACAAGGACATCGGTTAGGAAGGCAGGAATCCCTGCTCTCTTGATTGCGGAAAACTACATGTACAATGCGTAGTTGAAGGCTATTGCAGGCTAGGCCCCACTGATCAAATTAGATTCAGATATTTCTGTTTGTACGTGGACTCGGGTATATCGCCGTATGGCTACTGTGAAGGAACAGTCAATCGATAAACAGAAGTGGAATACTTGCGCTGCACGGTTCTCTACGTAGCGCAAAGTAAAATTAGAAATCAAGGTTGGCTCTAGCCTTTCCCAGGGTCGATAGACAGCCTTCGCCACTGTTGTCGATTCGGCGATTCCATTCTCCAACGAATACCGAGCGGTGTCCACGTCGGCTTTCAGGTTCCCGACGGGCTTTTATATGAGAAAGGCCGAAAAGCAAGGACATCCACAGAGCCGCTATCGGTTTTCAATGACTCAGGGATTGCCAAAGTAATATACTCTCTTCTCAAAAGTTGTACTCGCTCAGATTTAGCAAATCGACCCATTATCCAACTTCCAATATCACAAGTCCATTGCGATCGAGAATGGACTTGTATCGCAAATTGAAAGCCTGTTTAGACGAGATTGCCCTACACGGCCCCGAGCTGCTGCGCCACCTAAAAGTTGAATCCAACAATGGCGTCTCGGGCCAAACCACACCCGCCTCTTTGCTGGAAGATACTTCCAATATATCAATTCAGTATCCACGGAAAAAGCTTATTGAGTCAGCCACAACTCTATTACAACTTGGTACAACTGCTGACGGGTACCTCGAGCACTTGGCCAACAGCGTGAGTGTGTGCTGTGATGATCGGATATCGTGGCTAACCCCAAGCAGTATCAAGAACTTGCATGTGTACGCTGGCTCGTTGGTCTCAATGTTCTACCTCATCTGCCTTCGGCCGGGTCCATCAAATATTCCACGCTCGCAGCCAATGCCGGAGTCCCGCTGAAGCATCTCAAAGGTGTCGCACGCATGGCCGTCGTAAACGGTTTCCTCGAGGAGCCTTTACCCGGCCATGTATCCCATAACCGAGCGTCGTCCCTCCTCATGCGGAATGAAAACTTCATGAGCTGGGCCCGCTGGATGATGAACTACTCCATGCCAGTTGCTTATCGGTTCGCCGACGCAACTCGCCGATGGGGCGACACTGACTCTAAAAGCCAGACGGCTTTCAACATAGCCCTGAACACCAGAGACCCGTTCTTTGACCACATCCGCAAGGACGCAGAGCTTACCTTGATGTTTTCTGACTACATGCGTAACGTTACCGCTTCCCGACCTTGGAGCCTGGCACACGCTGTTGAGAGCTTTGACTGGGGCTCTCTCCCCGATGGGGCCAAAGTTGTTGACCTGGGCGGATCTCACGGACAGCTGGCTGTCGAAGTTGCGACTAAGTTCCCGTGCCTCAAATTTATCGTCCAAGACTTGCCGGAAACCGTGGCGACTGCTCAAAGGGCATTTGAAGCGGACAGCAAACTGGACGCTACAGTCAAGTCCCGTATCCAGTTCATGTCGCATGATTTCTTCAACACCCAGCCCGTGGTCGACGCAGATGTTTACTTCCTTCGAATGATCATTCATGATTGGCCCGACAGAGACGCCCAAATCATCCTCCAGCAGATACGTCAAGTTTTGGAGAAGCGACCCCACGCCCGCCTCGTCATCATGGACACGATACTTCCCTCTCCGGGCTCGACAAGTGTACTCCATGAGCAACAGCTCAGAGTGCGGGATCTGACAATGATGCAAGTCTTTAACGCTAGAGAGCGCGAATTTGGTGACTGGAAAGAGTTGCTTAACAAGATCGGCATGCAGATTACGCATGTGGAGCAGCCCGAAGACAGTGTTATGGGACTGTTGACGGTTCAGCTGAAACCAACCACGAATGGCGACCAAGTCACAGAGCCAGCGTCAGTTTCACGTAACGGATTCACGTTCAAAAGCCCGACTATACCTACAAGTGCGGATTTACCCGTTCTCATAATCGGTGCGGGAATCAGCGGTTTGTGCTTGGCTCAGGCGCTGAGGAAAAGCCATATCCCGTTCCGGGTTTTCGAGCGCGATTCCGGGGTTGACTCGCGTCCGCAGGGATATAGATTAAAGCTCCAGGGCGATGCTGCTGAGGCGCTGTCCGATATTCTTCCGGACGACGTGTACGACATGTTTCAAACATCGTGCGCAGTGCTGTCTGTGGGGGAAACGGATCTAGATCCGTTCACCGGGACGGTGATCAGAAGCCGATCCGGCGGAGGTTTAAGCGGCAAAATTGGTCTCAATCCACATCACTGCGTTGACAGGTCTGTTTTTCGAAGAATTCTTATGAGCGGCATTATCAACCATGTCGTCTTCAGCAAAGAACTTGTTTCGTATGTGGCTGATGTAGATTGTAGCATTGTCACAGCGACTTTCAAAGACGGAGAGAGTGTCAAGGGTCGGTTCATCGTGGGCGCCGATGGACTGCACTCAGTCATCCGTCGTAGTCACATTCCCAAATCTCTCATTAAGGATACCGGGGCTGCATGCATCTATGGAAAGACGCCACTCACCCCCGAGGTGCTTTCGAAGTTCCCAGAGAAGGGCGTCAGGTGGATGACGGTCATCTCGGATCATGCGCCAATGCTTCAGTCGTGCTTTATCGGAGACTCCCCAGTGACTCTTCTTCTGGAGCCGGTCCGATTCAATAAGGAAAGCCGATTGCGGCATGAGCTACCAGCAGACTATCTCTACTGGGCACTCATCGGCCCCGAGCCTCGCTTTCGTTTTCCCGATAATACCTCGGTATCCAAATCCTCAAAGAAAGGACGGGGACAGGCTCCCGAAGATGCTGCCAGCCTTAGCCTGGCAATCACCGAAGAATGGCACCCTTGCGTCCGCTGCGTGTTTGAGCACCAGGACACTCGTCAGGCAACACTGATTCGCGTCGTTTCTTCAGTCTCAGATGTTCCAGAGTGGCAGCCATCCTCGATGGTGGCAGTTATTGGCGATGCAGTTCATCCCATGAGCCCCTGCGGCGGCATTGGAGCCCAGACAGCGATTTGCGATGCCGCAAGCCTTGTCGAAATTCTCAAGACCAGCAGAGGCTCGCCCTCGTCGCAGGCTGTTGGCGCATTCGAGGAGGGCATGCGAAGCCGTGCACGGCGAAGCATCAAACACAGTGAGCTCGGTTCGCAGAAGATGTTTGGACTGCGCACTTTGGAAGAATGCAAACCTTGGACGACATGTTAGAGGGCGTACATGACATGAGAGGGCTCGACGGCACAGAACGACTAGATCTGGGCTTGATGTCTATTACATCATTCATTCCGGCAGTCCTCATGACCCGCGTCTCGTGTTGTGCCGCGCTTGTACGTCTTTGGAATACACCTCTGGCAAGGTTCTAAATGCCAATGTGCTACTGGGTTTGTTAACCTGATGGGACCCTTGAAACATAATAATCCTGTGGGTGGGGAGCAAAGGAATTTAATGTTAACGGGGATGGGCACGGACATTATAGTTGGTGATTCTTCGTTTTGTATGTACGAATTCATACTTTTGCCGGGGAAATACCCTTCACACTTGTGCAAAACTCTGTACCACCTGCAACCGTCGCAACTTCCCCTTCTATTTATTTTTCTTGGCACGCACTGTTAGTGCGGGCCACCCACCCACACTAATTACTATAACAACCATTATTCCCCCCCCCCTTTCCCCCCCCCCCCCTATGCCTACCCTCGCCTAGGCGGCGGTCAGATTAATGCCGCCGCCGCCTCCGCCACTCTAACCACCCAGAAGGGCTATAATAGTAGTCTCTAGCCCTCTAGTATCTACAATAGGGAGTTTACTACCCCGCCTACTAGGCTATAGCCTTCTACTACTATTACCTATACCTATTTAACTCTAATAACACCTTTTTCTCTTACCTACAAAAAGATAATAAGTAGACCTCTTACTAATAGTAAGAGGACTATAAACCTTAATAAATAACCCCCTAAATAACCCCTTTATTAACTTTACTAAAAAAAATAAAGATTTATTTTTAACTAAGATTAAGAGCTTTTACTATATTAGAATTACCTTTATAAATACCCTTAAAGTAGTTTTTATTTAGTTAAAAGTAATACTAAAATACTATAAAGTAGTAAATTATTATACTTATTTACTAGTAAATATTTTTAAAGATATTACCCTTACAAGATATAACTAAAATCCTTTACTTAAACTATAGTCTAAAAACTAACTTACTACTTATACTACTACTACTACTACTACTAATATTACTACTACTAAGACTTTTATTTTTAGTAACTATTACTTATTAATAATACCTTATAAAAATACTTTAATAGTCTTAACTATAGTATAAGTAAGGGTTTATCCTCTATACTAAAAAAATCTTTATATCTTTATTTAAATTCTACCTATAAGTAAATATAAGACTTTTAATCTTAAGATTATTCTTAGTAGACTTATAGAGAATTATAACCTTAAGAATAAAAATATTATAATAATAACTTAGGTATTTAGTAAGTTTATAGTTACTATAAAAACTAACTAAGTTAAATTAACTATACTAACTAATACTACTAAGCTATCTAAATACTTTAATATAATAAGTATTAAGAGATCTTAGGCTTAGGCTACCTACTTAATATATAAGGTTTTTAGTGTTATCCCCTCTAAATATAATAAGTTAAATATTAATATTACTATAGTCTTAGAGAATAAAGTACTAATAGTTACTAAGTAATAACTAATTTATCTTTAACCTATATATACTATAATTAACTAACCTATATAGTTATAGGTAATTATATTTAATATAAAGCTAAAAAAAAACTTTAAAGTCTTTAATAGTATTAAGTTAATTAAACTAAAAAAGAAACTACTAAGGTAGTATAAAAACTATTTAGACTAATATAGAGTATACCTATATAGAAGGCTATAGGTTTACCTTATATATAATTAAAATTATAAGAACCCTACCTATAAGGGTAACCTAGAAGCTATCTACCTTAAACTAGTTTAATATACTAACTATAGAAGACTATATCCCTCTATATATATATATTACCTAGCTTACTTAATAAAGATAAAAGGATAAGTCTAACTACTATTTAAAATAAAATACTACTATATATATTAAATTAAACTTAAGAAATTCTAAGAAATAGAGGTATAAGAGAAAGACACTAATAATAAGTAAAATAATAACTAAGAGATAACTAAGGTTAAACCCTAAAGATATAAGAAGATAGCTAGTAATATATATAATAAGATAGATATAGAAGATTATCTTAATATTAACTAGGCGTTAAAAGGAGGTACTACCCCCCTACTAGTTACTATAGGTATACTAATCCTAGACTCCCCCTAGAAAATAAATAGATACTATAAATAGTAAATAAGTAAACTATATAATAGACTAAAAAGAATAATACTATATAACTTATATATACTATAAGTTAATATTAGTAAATTATTACCTACCTATAATATAGTACTAGTCTTTAGCTTAAAAGCTAAGGTAAAGATAATTATAATATAAAAACTATAGTATTCTCTAAATAAAGAGTAAAATATTACTAAAATATACCTAAACTATAACCTCTACTCCCTAGTATATTAATAGATAAATATATAAACCTACCTATAGGTATTAATATATATCTATAAAGATATACTAAAAGTAAAAGCCTTTAACCTTACTATAATACTTATAAAAGACCTTATTAATATAACTACCTAGTATACTACTATTATAAATATATATAAAGATATTATAATAACTATAATATAGTTAGCCTTTAGTAACTAGTCTCCCTCCCTTTATATACTTTTAGTAGAGGACTTTAATACTATATACTAAAACTAGTAGCTAAGAGTTAACCTAAACTAAGGTATATAACGCCTTATAAACTAAATAGATAATAATAACCTTATAGTTTTAAATACCCTTAGTACTTTAACCTATAACGTAGGTAATATCCTTAACCTAGTAATCTTAAATATCTTATTATTAACTATATAGGTAGTAAACTAATACTATACTAAATTTAACTACTTTACTTTAATTACTATACTCCCTAGCTTAAATATGGATATACCTAAGATAACCCCCTAATATACTAAGTCCTATAAAAAGCTAAACCTATATATAGTAATATAGTTAAAGATATAATATAGATAGTTTTAAAATATTTTAATATATATAAAGACCTTAATAATATAGTAACTATACTTAGTAGTATCCTTTAAGAGGTACTTAAGATTACTAAGGTAAAGTCTTAAACTAATAAAAAAAATACCTTATAGTAGACTACTAAGTATAATATAGTAAAGAAGGCCTATTATATATATCTCTATACTAACCTAGGCTTATAGTATACCTACTCTATAAAGAGATACTTTAAGTTTATTATAAAATAAGTAAAAATAGTAATATAAAAAGACCTAATTTATAAAATAAAAACTAATAAAAATATATATTAAATTATAAGCTAAGATAAACCTTATATATAATTTATATTATCCCCTCTATAGGATAGTAGTATTATTATTACTATACCTACTAAGAAAGTTAAGCTACTTAGGTAAAAGCTCCTTAAGAGGGATATAATAGGGGAAGGTCTTAGCTAGACTACCTCTATAGTCCCCCTAAGAGTTTTACTATAGCTTAATACTCTCCCCCCTAAAGAGGTATATAATATACTACTTAGCGCTAAGAATACTACTCTTAGTACTAATAAAATAACTATATATATACTATAGACTATATAGCTATTATTATAATATAATATATCCTATAGAATAATAGAGGGACTAGCCTAAGGTTATATATACTACTATATAACCTTCCTTAAGCTAAAGTATTATATCTATCTTTACTAGCTAAGTAGTAATAACCTCCCTTCTTTTTCTTTTTTATTATTATTATTATTTTACTTAGTAATAATATAACTATTAGTAGTAATTACCTTTTTTAGCTAAACCCTATAAAACTAATACTAATTAGTAGTTAACTTTATAGTAAGTTACTACTACTATAGATTAGTAAGGATTACTAAAAGAGACTATAATAACCTTACTAGGTAATAGCTTATCCCTATTATAAAGCTTTAGTGTTACTTAGGTAGAGAAGAATTAGTACTTAGGTTTATAATCTAGTAAAGGCCCCTTTAACCCCTATATCTATTATATAATAACCTTTAACTTTATTACTTTTAAAAAAGTTAACCTTTATAACTTTTAATATATTATATCTTTTAACTACTTATTTTATTAACTAATAATAATAACTTTATTAACTTTACCCCTTTAATTTTCTCTCTCTCTCTCTTCTTTATACCTATAGCCTATCTTTACTACTGTCTTCTTTTACCTTTTTTCTCTCTCTTTTTAAATAAATAGAAAACCCTACTTATTAGTAGTAACTTATAGCCTCCCTACCTATATTAGTAGTAACTTATAGTTAACTACCTATATTAATAGTAAATAAAAAACTTTACTTTTATTAACTATATAGCTTCTTTATTAACTACCCTTTTTTAGTATCTTTATTTACTTACTTTATCTTATATACTAAATATAACCTAATAGCTTAACTAGTTTAGCTACTTTAAGAACTAAAGATATAACCTAATAGCTTAACTATATAGTAATAAGTTATTTAAACTATTAACTTTATTTACCTTAAAGTAAACTTTTTTTTACTTTTACTATTATAACTTTTCTTTTATTTTTTACTTTATCCTTTAACTTATTATTTATCTTATTTTTTTTTTTTACTTTATATTTTATTTATACTATTAGTAGTAATTTTTTTAATAAATAGATTTACCTCTTTATCTATAGATAAAGGAGAAGTATTTATATTTAAGAGATTATTAGGCTAAGAGAGGACTATATAATCTATTCTTATATAATAATAACTATTATAGATAGCATTAAGAGATTTTCCCTTAGAAGGGGATAATAAAGTCTACCTTTATAATATTAACTACTTATATATTAACCTTAAACATTACTAGGGTTATATTCTTATATCCCTATAGGGGATTATAAATATCTAAAATATCCCTACTACCCTTAACTAACCTAAGTAAAGAAAAGTATTTACTAATATTATTACTATTTAGATACTTTAATATAGTCTTATAAACCCTAATAGTTTTTTACTATAAAATACTTTTATTAAGGATTTTAAGGACTAGAATATTAATAACTTCTTACTTATACTTAGAGAGATTATTTAAGAGTTTAGAGACTACCTTATGTATAAAGGGGTATAAGTATAGACTATAAAGAATATAAAGGTAGTAACTAAGATCTTTAATAGTATTAATACTAATAACTTCTACCTTTAGACCTAGGTAGAGGTAAACTACTATACTATAAGGAGTAAAAGCTTTAAGGGTAAGCTAAATAATAATAACTTTATAAATAATATTATAGGTACTATCTCTAAGGTAATATTAGCTTACTATTAACTTACTAACTTAATATTAAACTTAGGTTTACTAGAATTTATTAATTAAAATACCTATAGTAACTAACTAGTTAACTTACCTCTTATACTTAACGCTAATATAATAATAGTAACTATAACTCTCCCCTTATTACTAGTAATCTAGTAATATAGTAGTTAATTAACCTTATAAAGTTATATCTAGAGGAATTAAAGTATAGTAAAGGGGTATATAAGTTACTTAAGTTAAAGCTTACTATTTTCTATAACTACTACTTTAAGGCTAGTATCTTATAAGATTAATTTACTAATACCTTTTTTATTATACTTAAGGGGGTAGTATTTAACTTTTATACTAACTACTTCTATAATACCTTTAATAATTATAGCTTTTATAATATAGTTTTAGAGGTAAAAAATAACTTTAAAATAGAGGAGGTATATTAGTTAAACCTTATAGAGTTTTAATAGACTAACTTTATAACTATTATATATAATAACCCTAATAAAATAAAGGTAGAGGTATTAAAGCTACTTATTAAGAAAATTATAACTCTTTTTTACTCTATTATAAGAATTAGTATACCCTTAGATATAGTACTTTATAATATACTACTTAGCTCCTACTAAGGAGTAAAAGAATACTCCCTTATATTATTTAGTTTAACTATAATCTTTATAGGTATATATATATAACTATACTCTACTATTAGTAACATAGCTTAGTTTAAATAATAACTTTATTAATACCTTATATAAGTAAAAAACCTTAACCTTAAGGGTAATAATATATACTAAACTAACTATACTTATAATAGATAAGGTAGTTACTAGTAGAGGTATAGTAATACTTACTATAGCTACTATAATAGTAGTAGTAGTAGCCTAAGGTATACCTTTAACTATAACTAATAATAGAGGCCTAATAGTAATAATAACTTAAAGAAGTACTTTATTTATAGTAAGTAAAGATATTAGTTAACTAAATACTCTAAGGATAAAAGGTAATAATTATACTAAAGGTATAAAGACTAATACCCTCTAAAATATTATATAAAAGCTTTTATTAATTTATTATTAACTATAAAAGACTTAAGCTATTTAACTTTAATAATAAGAATTATAAAAAGAAAGATAATAATAATAAGTTAGGTATAGCGTTTTTTATATCTATAATGTTTTTTAGCTTAGCTACTTTTAATAGCCTAATTCTCTTTTTTACTCTTTAAAACTAGTTAACCTTATACTTTATTATAAAGGAAGATCTTTAAGGGGAAATAACTAATATAACCTACTAAAAACCTTTAAATATCTTTACCTGTTAAATAGACTCTCTTCTGTCTATAAGAGTCTAGGTATAATTAGAACTAGGGTAAACAAAGTATAGGGTGAGGTACAATGTATTGCTTATAACTATCTTTCCTAACTACAAGATTATAGGTCGTACAAACAGATATACCCTTCTATTCTAGTACCTAAATTATAGTTAGGTCTAACTAGTGTTTGAGCCCTCACCTATAACTAAGGTCTAGATATCTATTCTGTAACCTTTATGCATTAACCATAATTCCAAAAGTAAGTATTATATAGTTATATAATATTAATATTCTAATATTACCTTTAATAACTAGTATTTATTAGTAGTTTTTTAAGGTATTATATTTAACTTTAGTATAGTAAAATACTCTATTATTAGGTTTAATTAATACCTTATACTATAATACTTTCTTAATAAAAATCTTACTATAGATACTATTAACACTAAGTAAATAAAAATCTACTTTAGTAATAGTAAGTACTTTATCTTAAAAAGGACTATTAATATTAATATACCCCTAGGTATTTTTACCTTTTATATAATACCTATAAATACTCCTTTTTTACTTTATTTTATAGATATAAACTATAAAAGTATTAAGTTTAATAACCTTACTAATAAGCTTATTTAAGGTAAGAATATAGTACTTATTATTTATAAATAGGGCTACACATAGATACTACTAGATTAACTAATATAAAGTATAGCCTAGTATTACCTTATAAAGCCTAAGTTATAATAAATCTATTACTATTTTAAATACCCTTCTATTTAATAACTTTACTAACTATTATAGAAGTCTAGTAATAAGACTAAGGTTACTATCCTTAAGAAGATTACTAAGGTATATTATTAGTACTAAATAAATATAAAAGTACTTAAGAGGTTTAAGTTTACTATAAAAGATAATTATAACTTTAACTATAAGGTTATTATTAATATAATATATATTAATAGGAACTACCTTATTCTTTATATTATTAATATAGTAATATTCTTTTAAGTAGTAAGGTTTTTAGAAAACCTTATAATAGAGTATATATAAGAAGTACTTTATATATACTAAATTAATATATATCTTAGCCTACCTAATTAAATTATTATAGATATAGGCCTTAACTTTTATTTAGATACCTTTAAGAAGTCTATATAGTCCTTTTTTATTAATATAAAAAAGATACTAATTAAAGTATATTATAGTATTAGTAAGATTAAATAATACTATACTTTTTTTTATTATACTTATAAGATCTTTTATAATAAAGGTACTATACTTAAAGTAGCCCTTTAGCTAACTATTAAAATAGTTAATAATACTACTAGTCTAGATAGTCTTATCCTTATACTATTAGTCTTTAGTGCCTACCTATAGATCTTAGACTTCTTACCCTTATTACCTACTATAATAAAAAGCGTAAAAATAGTAAAGAAAGTAATAAATATAGTATAGTAGATCTATATAAAGCACTAAGTTAATAAGGTAATAGCTATATATAATAGCCTAGATACCTCTAAGACTATTATACTTTTACTTTAATTAATAGTCTAAGTTTATTATAAGAAAAAAAGTTAGTAAAAACCCTTTTATTTTATTATAAATAATAAGACTAAGTATAGTATTAATACTTCTTATAGCTTATAAACTTTTTAAACTACTATAGTTAAGCTATACTATTATAACCCTTTACTAAAGGGCTCTCTAGAGAGTAATAGTAAAGAGGGCTCTCTAGAAAGTAATAATAATAAAGTTAGTCCTTTATATAATATTACTAGTAATAATAATAAAAATAAGCTTATAGTTATACTTATTAAAAAAGCTAAGGATACTATTATTATTAATATTAGCCTAAGGTAAAGACTAAGACACCTATACTACTAAAACTACTTCTTTAATAAAATAGGTCTTTACTCTACTTTAGTTATAACCTATAAGGTAATTACCTTTATCTTTTTATATACCTTTATAATAATAAAGAAGGAAGCTAACTGGCTACTTTCTTTTAACTTATATAAAAAAAGTATTATTATAACCCCTAGACTACCCTTTTAATACTTCTATAAGGTTAAAATTAATAGTTTAATTACCTATAGAGTCTTTAAGTTTATTTAATTTAATAAGGCCCTTTATAATAAGTTTTAAATTTTTATATTATATATAGTAGATAAAGTTAAAAGTAAAAATAAAATACCCTATAAGAAGTCTTACTTTATAATTTAAGGTTATATAGATAATAGTAAAAAGGTTATTTTTACTTAATCCCTAACTATATAATATATTAGCTAGTAATTAATACTTATAATTACTATAATAATACTTTAACTATATAGATTTACTCTTTAGCTAAGGGATATTACCTAAGTATACCCTTAATTAACTATATAGTTATTATAAACTATCTTAGTATATCTCCTACTATAAATTTAATATCTCTACCCTAAAAATACTATTATATAAGTAATTTAATTACTCTATAGAATTATAGAGGCTAGTATATACTAGTAAGTAATATATAGTTACTACTATAAAAAAAAGCTTTAAATAGAGACTTTAACTTATAACTTATACCTACTTATTTCTAAGATAAGTAACTTAGACTTTAAAGTAGTAGAAATATAAACTAATAATACTTTAAGCCTCTTAGATAAGGTATTTACTACTTATAAAAATAAAGAGCTTATAAAAGTAAACTTTATAGCTAAGCTAAAAAAGACCCTTAATATTAATAGCCTTTTTATATTTAATAATAAAGTAGTCTTATTAACTATTAATAGCTTACTAATTCTTAAATAAAAGGACTAAGGTAAAAAACTTTAACCTATTAAAGTAAACTTACTTAATACTATAAAGTAATATATTAAGTAATAGGCCTATAAGGCTTATATTATATTAGTCTACTAACCTAAAGTATATTTTAATTACTCTATTATATTATAATACTAGTAACTAACTACTAATAAGATTACTACACTAAACTACTATATTAAATAGTAGATAAATAACCTAGACTATAGACTAATCTTTTACTTAATTAACTTAACTAAGGTAAACTTCTTTATCTTTATTAATAGCTCTTTTACTAATAATAAAGATTTAACCTTATAGTTAGGTTTTATTATTATCCTTATAACTAAAAAAGCTACTAATAATACCTCTAATAACTAATTTAAAACAACTAATAGTATTATCTACTTTAGTTTAATAAAGTATAAATAAATAATAAGAAGTATATTTATTAATAAGATCTATAGTATAATTATAAGAGCTAATATAGCCTATACTGTCTCTATAACTATAAAATAAGTAACTAACTACCTTAAGTTACTAACTATCCTTATAACCCTCTATATTAATTTATACTTATTATATAAGTACTTTATAAAACTAAGTACTATAAAAGAGAAATAACTAATAATTAATATTATAGCTTTATAATAATTATATAAGTAATAAGAAATTTATAAAGTTTAATAGATTAAAGGTAATAATAACCCTACTAATAGATTTATAAAGATAGCCTTAAATAAGGCGTTAGAGAGACTAGTTAGTAATAAAACTATTATAATTAAGATAGAGAGATAGGTTTTATAGACCCTATAATTAATTATATAAAAAATAAAAGTATTAAATACTTTTTAGTCTTCTATTTTTATTATATTTTTAGGCTTATTAGTAGTAGACTAGATCTAGGCTAAAATATAGGTATCTTAGTAGTTATTATTACTTTAGAAAGTTACTAGTATTATAATATAATGTATCTTATAGAACAATAGAGGGATTAGCCTAAGGTTACGTATACTACTATATAACCTTCCTTAAGCTAAAGTATTATATCTATCTTTACTAGCTAAGTAGTAATAACCTCCCTTTTTCTTTTTCTCTATTATTATTATTATTTTACTTAGTAATAATATAACTATTAGTAGTAATTACCCTTTTTAGCTAAACCCTATAAAACTAATAGCTATATATTTAACTAATTATCTAAAAACTCTATAAATAATATATTAAAATAAGATACTACCTACTACTATTCTAGTAAGCCTCTATAGTTATAATACTAAAGGTTAACTATAATACTAGTATATATAAGGGATAGTACTCTATATCCCTCCTCTTAACGCTTAGTAAAGGGCTTAAACGTCTAATAGTAAAAAGGATAGCCTAGATATATATCTAAGAGAGAGTCTTATACTTATAAGTTATAAGGGTACTACTAAAGAGGTTAGTAAATAATATTATAGTAATACTAGTATATAATATAGAAGATATACTATTATAGGGATAGTATACTATACTAGCTACCTTTAATATTATAGGCACCTTTAATACTACTTAAAGTAATTAACTTAACCTATAGCTAAGAGAGTAAAGGTAGCCCTATAATATTATTAGCTAAGTATAGTATTTTACTTAACTCTATTAAGCCTTTATTTAATATAAAGGATACTAGACCCTAATAGAGATACTATACTATAGCTTCTTATAAGGCTTACCTTATTATAACCTAAGAAGTATAAGGTAGTATAACTAATAGACTAACCCCTCTTATATAGGTAAGGGGATAGCTAATAAGATAAGTAGATATAGCTAGCGCTTATAGGTTAAAATAAAAGAACTATAAATAAGAGGTTATATAGAGATAAGGTAGTAATTAATTAATAAGGTAATTACTTAGTATAATTACCTAGTAATTAATTACTACTTATTCCTACTAAAGTAATTACTATAATTACTTATACTAAGAAAGGTATAAGAGAACTTTAAGTATATAGATAAGACTAAAGCCTAGTACTCTAGGACTCTCTATAGCTCTTTAGTAATTAACTTATAATACTTTTTATAATACCTTTTAGATATTTACCTTAGAGTTTATTTAATAAATCCTCTATATAAGCTATCTAAATAACCTTTAACTATTTAACTAATTACTAAGTAATCCCTTAATATATATACTAGTTTACTATTATTAAGTATTAGACTTTAACTATACTTTTAGTAAAAACCCTATTATTAAATATTTAACTATAATACTTTAATTACTCCTATTAAGTAAATTAACTTTTAATACTTACCTAATAGTATTTTAATAAAGTATTTACTATAAATACCCCCTTATTAGCCTCTACTAGTAAGACTTTTATCTTAAATAATAACTAAAGTCTAGCTTAAGAACTTACTATAGCTAATAATATTACTATAGGTAACTATACCTTACTTAATATTAAACTTAATAATAATAAAAATATTACTTTTACTATAGGAGCCTACTAAAAGCTTTATTATACTATAACTAAGGTTAAAAAGAATAAAAAATAGATAGCTACTATATAATAATATATTAAAAAAAATAATAATAATATAGTATAAATATAAGCTATTATTAATAAAACCTTAGCTAAGCTAAAAGCTAAAAACTAAGAAGCTATATCCCTAAGATAAAAAGTTAAAACTCTTTAAACTACTACTAATATTATTTTAACCTCTATTAAAAAATAAAATAAGCTTAAGCTTAATTCCCCTAAGACTTATAATAGTATTAATAAATAATTAAAAGAATTTTTAATTTAAGTATATACCTATTAGACTTTTTATACTATTAACTTTTATATTAAAACTAAATAAGTAATCTATATAAGAACTTTCTTATATAGTAAAGTACTTTCTTAGTTTAAACTATTTTAGAAAGAATTCTTAAGGAATAATAGTAAACTCTAAGATTACTTTTATAAGACTTAGTTAATCTTTAGAAGTATAATAGAGTTTAAATATACCCTAAAGTTACTATTCTAAAACCCTAATAAAAAATAATAAGCTAAATAAAACCTAGCTAACTTATAATAGACTAAGACTATATTTTACTATACTACTAAGTTTAGGTAACTTACTACTAGACTTAATATAACTAATAACTCCTTAATCTTTATATTTTACTTAAGATTAAAAGAAAATATTAAAGATAAACTTATAAAAATTATAAATATATTAAAAGATCTTCTTTTATATATTAAACTTACTATTAAAATTAATATATATCTATATAAATAATTAAAAAAAAGCATAAAATATAAAGACTAAATACTAATACTAATAAAAGGTATACTTAAGGATTAAAACCCCTAAATTAGTAAAATAAAGGACTATAGAAGCCCTAAAGTAACCTATAACTAAGTACTTTATAAGGATACTATATAAGACTTATAAATATTAGTATAGCTAAATAATAAGGTAATAGGCTACTATATAATATTAAGAGTATATAATACTATAATTATAAAAAGATAAAATACTATATAAGTAACTATAAATAACTAAAAAGACTATATAATAAACTCTTACTAAAAAATATAAAAAAGGTAAATATAACTACTAAGAAAATACTATATAACTAAATATTATAAACTATATACTATAAAGATAACTATTTAGTCTATAGAGATAATAAAGAGTAAGTAAGATAATACCCTAAAGTATTAAAAACTAAGACTATTACTATAACTTAATAATAATAAAAGATAGTTACTAAGGAAGTTAATAATAAGATTAAGAATAAGACCCTTATTAAAAATAATTTACTAATACTATAATTACTTAAGCTTATTAATATAAAACACTACTATAATTAAGTAATAATCCCTAAATACTTCTATAATAAAATAACTAATAATAAAGAGCTAATATTTAAACTTATTACCCTAGAAAAATATAACTAATAGTATATTATAATTCTTAGTAAAGCTTACTATAAGGGAAGAAAATAACTTAAAGAACCTTAGTAAACTACTACTTTATAAACCCTAATAAAATAACTTAATTAATAAATCTATATATAAGGTAATTAAAAAGAACTACTTAAATTAAAGGTAGTCCTCTAAGGAAAAAGTATATTAATAAAAATAGTTATAGTAAAAAATAAATAAGCTAAAGAAATAAGATTTCTACTACTATAACTTACTATATATAAATTAATACTATAAAATACTAAACTATTAAAATTAAGAGAATCCCTAGATAAGTTTACTATACTAAGTAAACTTAAATAATAGGCTATAAAGTAACTAAGAGAATTACCTTCTATTATTATTAGATAGACTAAGTTATAAACTTAGTATATTTAATAATAAATATAAATACTACTTACCCTTAATAGCTAGTTAAATAAAGATTATAACTTTAATAAGCTACTAGTAAAGTAAACCTATATAGACTTTAGTAATAACCCTTTAGTTATTAAAGAATAAGAAGAAGTATAACCTAAGGTATAATAGGATACTAATAACTAAAGCCTTAGCTTCTATAGGATAATAGACTTAAACGTTAATAATAAACTAAATATCTTAACTAAAGAGAAACTTATATTTAGAGATAAAAAACTACTTAACCCTTAGAATACCCTTTACTACTAACTATTCTAGGCTAACTATATCTATAATAACTATAAATTCTATAACTCTAGTAAAAAAGAATATAAACTTTTTCTAAAATAACTTATAGTAGGATAAGCTATTAAATAAGTCTATAAAACTAATAACTTATATACTTAGGAAATATAAAAATACTAATATAATAAAATTATCTTTACTCTTAGCCTAAAGTAACCCCTAAGATATCTTAATAGTATAATATAATACTAGTTAAATTACCTTTAAAATAAATATAAATACTACTATATAAAAAAAGTAAAAATATAGTAGAAATAGATTAAGAAAGCTAAACCTTCCCTACTTAAGATAAAAAATAAATAATACTAACTATAATAAGACTATAAGTAATATTAAGCTTAAAAATAATTAAAATAAAATCCCTATATACTATAGTAAAGCTAGACTATAAATATTTACTCCTTAATATTAGGATTAAAGAATAACCTACTAAGGTTATAATTAATAGTAGTATATAAGTAAACTTAATATTACTAAGGTTAGTAAATTAATAAAGAATTTAATAGAAATTTAAAAATAAACTATATAACCTATAGATAGTAAAAAAAGAAGTAGTTATATATAATAAAGGATCTATTAATAAAGAGACTATATAACTTTCTATAGATATCTAGGATTATTATAAATAACTAGTCTTTAATATAACTACTATAGGAGGGATAGACGTTATTCTTAGTATCCTATAGTTATAAAAAAATAACCTTAATATAGACTAAAGAACTAACTAACTCTAGTAGAGAAATTTAACTATAAGGTAGTGTTATATACTATAACCCCTAAGTAAATCTAAGTAACTAAGAAGATATATTATATTTATTAAAAAGATTAAGCCTATAAAAGACTAGTAACTTATATTTATAGTAACTATTAGAAATATAATATAAACAAAAAGCTATATAAGTAATAAAAATATAATATAAGAGAAAGATAATATAAAAAATTTAATAAAAGACTATTTTAATATAGTACCCCTTAAATACTATTAATATATAAAGCTATTTACTAAAGAATTAGAAATAGGCTTACTAGAATATAGACTATATAACTATAAGATCTAGCTTATAGAAAGTAAATACCTAAAGCTAAAACCTATCTATATATTAAACCTAATAAAAAAAGAGACACTTAATAACTAACTAGATAAAAACCTATAAAAAGGTTATATTAGACTATTAAAATTACTAATAAAATACTCTATCTTATTTATACTTAAGAAAAATAAAAAATTATAACTATATATTAACTATAGGAAACTTAATAATATTATAGTTAAGAATAAATACTTACTACTATTAATCTTTAAACTTTAAAACCTCTTATATAGTATAAAGTAGTTTATAATACTTAACCTTAAGGGAGCCTATAACTTAATCTATATTAAAGAAAGAAATAAATAAAAGGTAGTATTTTAAATAGAATAAGGCTTATTTAAAATATTTATTATACCTTTTAGACTTACTAATATACCTACTATATTTTAAACTATAATTAACTATATACTCTAAAAAAAGCTAAATATTTTTATTATTTACTATGTTAATAATATCTTTATCTTTTTAAAAAACCTTAAGGAATATAAGGAATATATATACTAGATACTTAATAAACTCTAAGAAGTAAAACTACTAGTTAAGCTAAAGAAAAGTAAATTCTATATATAAAAAGTTACCTACCTAGGATACACTATTATACTAAGAGAAATATAGATATAAGCTAGTAAAATAGCTATAGTTAAATAATAGCTAATACTATAAAACGTTAAGGATATTTAGTTATTTAATAAATATATAAACTTTTATTAAAAGTTTATTAAAGGATTTAATAATATTACTTAACTAATATAATAACTTACTTAAAAAAACACTACGTTTAAATAGATAAAAAAATATTAATAGTTATTTAATAAACTTAAGGAACTTATTATAATAAAACTAGTCTTTATAATCTTAGATTTAGATAAGTAGTTTAAAGTTAAAGTTAATACTTTTAACTTTATAATAGGTAGATAACTAAGATAATAAGATAAGTAAAGAAAACTATACCTCTATATATTCTTTTTAAAAGTATTTATAAGGCCTAAACTAAATTATTAAATTTATAATAAGGAACTTATAGTAATTATTTATATATTCTAATAATAAAGACTATACCTATTAGAAATAAAAAACTAAGTTATTATTTACTTAGATTATAAGAACCTTACTTACTTTATAATATCTAAGGTTCTTAATAAATAATAAATCTAATAGTTAGAATTTCTATTAGAATTTAATTTTAAAATTATTTATTATAAAGAAATAAAAAATAAAAGAGCTAATACTCTTAGTAAAAAACTAAACTATAAAGTTAAGGTCTTAGAAGAAATAAAGGTTATCCTTAAGAAAGATAATAATAGTAATATTATACTAGCTTAAAAGCTTATTATTATTAGTATATATATTAATACTAGTATAACTAAAAGAATAATAGCTAACTAGATACATAAGATATATAAAGCTAAAGTATATAGACACTAAGGAGTTATAAAAACATATAAATAAATATAATAATATTATAATATATAAATTATATAATAAGAAGTAGCTAAGGTAATTAAAGACTATAATATATATAATAAATCTAAGAATACTCTATATAAGCTATATAGACTTATTTAACTATTACTAATACTACTAGAAGTATAGTACTTAATCTCTTTAGACTTTATTATTAAACTACCTAAGTTAAGAGAACTACTTATAAAGATATGCTATAATAGTATCCTTATTATAGTAGACTAACTTATAAAATATACTTACTTTATCCTCTATTTAAAATTAAGTATAGTAGAAGACCTTATATATACTTTCCTTAAGTATATTATTAGTAATTATAGAATACCTTAAGAAATTATATTAGATAGAGATAAGTTATTTACTTTAAAGTTTTAGAAATCTCTAATTTTATAACTTAGTATAAACTATAAACTATTAACCTCTTTCTATCTATAGACTAATAGATAAATAAAATAAATTAACTAAATACTTAAATAGTATCTATATTACTATATTAACTATAATTAAGATAATTAAGTATAACTATTACTTTTAGCTTAATTTATATATAATAGTACTATAAGAGAAAATACTTTTAACTTACCTTTTTACCTTAACTATAGATTTAATTTAATAGTATATAGAGAACCTTAATAAGAACTATAAGCTCTAAAAGCTATAGTAGACTATAATAAACTATAAGAAATCTAAATATAAGTTATATAGGACTTAGAATTTATTAGATAATATATAAAGAAATATACTAATACCTTAAGGATTAAAAAACTAACCTTTAAAGAGGAAGATAGTATATACCTACTATAATAAAACATTAAGATAAAATAACTAAGTAATAAATTAAACTATAAAAAACTTAGACCTTTTAAAATTCTTAGAAAAGTTTTTAATATTAATTTTAAACTTAACTTACTAAATATAATAAAAATATACTTAGTCTTTTATATTACGTTACTAAAACTAATACTATATAAATTAAATATAAATAACTATATTATTATTAAACTAAATAAACTAAAATATAAAGTTAAAAGAATTATTAATTACTAAATTAAAAATAGTTAAAAAGAATACCTTATTAAGTAAAAAAACTATAGATATAAAGATAACTTATAAAAACTAGTTAAAAACCTTTAGTACTTATAATAGCTACTTTAGGACTTTTATACCTCTTAGTAAAACCTAAGTCTTTTACTAAAGGACCTAAATTAGTAAACTCTTTACTAATCCTAAGACTAGCCTAATCTATATTATTAGATACCTTATTTACTTAAAGGTTATATACTACTTAACGTTTATAAGTATCTAATATAGATAAAGTATTCTCTTCCTCTTACTCCTATATACCCTATATAAATATCTTAATATAATACTTTTTTACTTTTTTATAAATAGTATAGATCCTTATAAGATAACTAGTAGCTTTAGTAACCTAAGACTAAATCTTAGCTAGCTTTTAATAAAGCTTAAAGAAAGTATTACTTACTTACTCTTTTTTTTTATTTAATCCTTAACGTTAATTACTTAAATATTATACTATAACTTATTAGTATAGTAAAATAGTAAAAAGAAACTAATAGATATATAACTAGATACTACTATAAGACTATTATAAAGATACTTTAAGTTTTTATAACCCTAATAAACTTTTACTCTATTAACTATATAATAGGCTTATTTAGTATAAAAGTAATAAGTATAAGGTATAATATTAGTAATACTAAAACGCTTAAAAACTAAGTTATATACTAAGTAAAATATTAATTTTAATTTTAGCTTTTCTATATAACCTAATATAGTATTAGTATTATAGATAAATAAGAAAGTATAATTAATAACTCCTTAACCTAGGAGATATAACCTACTTATAGGTCTTAAGGGTAAGACCTTTAGAGGGGAAACCTAATATTATAACCTAATAAGTTATAGGTAACACTAGCCCTACTAGAAGCCTAGAAGTATAAGTAATATAGTATCTTATAGGGAATTAAAAAACTAATAAGATAATATAGAAAAATAACTCCTCTAGAATAAAAAAACTATAGTATAAGTTATATAATAATAAGATAAGATTATATCTATATATAAGAAATATAAAAGCTATATACTTAGTATATAAGTATTATCTCTTAGTAATATAAGAGCTATATATAGGTAATATAGACCCTAGAAATAGGACTTATATATAGATAGACTTAGATATACTTAAGGATAGACTTCTATAGCTCTTTAGTAATTAACTTATAATACTTCTTATAATACCTTTTAGGTATCTACCTTAGAGTTTATTTAATAATCTAGCTATATAAACTACCTAAATAACTTTTAACTATTTAACTAATTACTAAGTAATCCCCTAACGTATAATACTAGTTTACTATTACTAAGTATTAAACCTTAGCTATACTTCTAGTAGAAACCCTACTATTAGATTTCTAACTATAATACCTAGGTAGAGGTCTTTAATACTAAAGCTAAAAGTACCTAGGCTAGGCTTTAAAAAGCCCTAAGTATAATAACGTTAAGTATAATAAAAATTACTATCTACCTTAATAACTATATAATTATCTACTATCTTAATAGTACTTTTACTATTTTATCCTAAGAAGCTATCTTAGATTTCTATACCTTAATATAAAATACCCTTAGTATTATTATTAATATTACTTAGACCCCTAGGTATATAGGAATTACTAATAATAAAATAGTAAATAAGCTAACTAAGAAGAGTATATAAATCTAGTTACTTAACTAGTATACTTAGCTACTAACCTATAGTTATATTAAGTATAACCTTAGAAAATAACTTTAAGATAGGCTTATAAAATAGTAGTTTTATATATACTTAGCCTACTACTTAGCCTTTAAACTATAATTTATAACCTACCTTAATAAAGAACTTACCCTAAATAGACTACTACTATATTACCTTATAGTAGCTAAAATAAAATATAGTAACTTTATAAGCTACTATATATACTTTTATTATACTAGTAAAGACCTATACTACTAATATAAAAAAAAACCCTACTACTTATTTTATTACTATAAAGTTTACCCCTAATAACTATAAATAAATATAAAAAACTATATTTATATAACCTTTAGTAAAAAATAAAAGGACTATATTATATTACTATAGTATAATATATTCCTATACTTAAATATCCCTTAAATACTTATATAAAATATATCTTTAGCCCTTAGTTTAAGATAGTAACCTACCCTCTAGTTAACCTATATATAGGAAGACTTTAAAGATAAGGGGAGTATTAATAAATAAGAAAGAAGCTACCTCTTATACTTATATTTACTTACTACCCCTTTATTTACTTTAGTATTAATTAAGTAGGTAAGTACTTAGCCTCCCTTACTTAGCTAAAGCTAGATAAGACTAGTAAGTATATAACTTACTTACCTTTCTTTACTAATACTATTACTTATAGAGGTATATTATCTAATACTTTAGCTAGTGTTAATACTCTACTAGTATTAACCTTCCTTACCTTCTTAAACCTTCTATTAACTAAATATAAGTACCTTTCTACTATATACCCTTATAACCTATAATATAGTAGTAAGGAGTCCTAGTTATATATATATCTTTATAAAAAAATACTAAGTTAGAATACTTATTTATACTATTTAGTGGGTTATAGAGAAGGGGTCTAGAGGTAGTATATCTTATTAACGAGAACCTCTAGACCCTAAAGTATATAGATAGATAGGTAGCTAGGCCGTGCAGACACCCTTTGCCACTAGATTAGATCCCCGGCGTAAAACAACATCATCATCATCATCATCACCTGCAACCGTCGGAAAGCATGTTAAGTAGATCGTCTGCTCGCAGCGGCCTGTCTAGGTCTAGATTCATGCTCATAAATTCTAATCGTATCATGATTGATGAAAATCCACGCGTCGTCGAAGTACTATTGAACAAGGTTGCATGTAACTGATATGGATGGCCCCAGGCCCTACCTCATTCTACCACCAAGGCTACAAAGATAAATCATAACTAGTAGGTGGATGTTTAATAGGGTACATAAGGTAGTTCAATTATTTAGATGCTAGCCAGAAGAATCTAGAAAACAAACAAATTGCTAAGAACCATCAACTCAGTAGCATTGCCCTTATTTCTTAACAGTCATACCTCCCTATTGTACATACAGAACATTCTGTAAGCTAAAGTACAATTATGGTGCTTTTGAAGTCCCAAAATCGCTTAGAATCAGGAATTCGCTAGCTCATCTCATGGGATTCCCGATTTCCGGACGCTTGTTAACGAAACCCCGCAACCTTGTCGTCGTGTTGCTTTCGCCGTGACAGGTGACTGGCTTTTGGCTCTCTTCGGGCACTCGACGAATAGACACATTCCTCGCTCGCGCTTGCAAACTTTGTTTGGCAAAGTCCTGGGAACTGCTTGCGCAGAATGTCGGCATGGGAACCCACTTCGCAAACCTCGGGACCCGCGAGATCTAATTCCATATTGAAAAGAGAAACCAAGTCCATGCTCGAGGAGATCGCCAAATTGTGAACAAGCGGACCTTTACAGTGCCTACCCCAATAGTGGAGCTGCCGTAAACCTTCGCACCATGTCGAGCGCCGCCCACAGAGACGAG
>SWKJ01000062.1:0-130466 GCA_019425465.1 Colletotrichum falcatum | reverse complement strand
AATTAGTATAAATAAGTATAAAATATTTTATAAAGATTAATAAAGTATATAAAATTAGACTAGCTTTAAAAGTTTTAATATTAATAATCTTAAATATATATCTCTAGATAAAAGTATAAATTAAAGAGATTAAAAGTAATAATAAGGCTTTATAGATTATTACTATCCTAAATACTAGTATATAAGTAAATATCCTTTTAAAGTAATATATTATTTAAGTAAGAATATTATATACTAATATAGCTTTTAAAATATAGACTTTTAAGAATAACCCTAGGAATATAACTAACTTTAATAGGTTTTACTTTATAAATATTTAAATTAATTAATATAAAGTTATATTTTACTTTTTTATTAAAGATAAAAATAAGATTATAAACCTATTACTATTAGGTCTCTTATTTATATAAGATAGTTAACTTTTTTTTATATATAAAAAAAAGCTTATTACTACTTATATTTAAGCTAAAAATACTTTACTTTAGATTTTAGTAAGAGTAATTAAAACTAATAATACTTTTAAAGTTACTAATATCCTCTCTAATTTTAACTAATATATTAAGTAAACTTTTAGGTTAAAAAACTAAATATTAGTAATACCTCTAAGGTTACTACTAGTATTAGTTTTAAATACTTAAAACTTAAGTTAAAAGATAATAAGTATATTATAGTAGTCTTAAATTAAGGTAATACTAAAGCAATTATAGAGATAGCTACTAAGGAGCTTATATACCCTTATACTACTATAATTATATAAATTATAGCTATAGTAAAAGGCTTTAAATAATACTATAAGTATTAAACTAAGGAGTAAGTTTAATATCTTAATTAAATTTAACCCTTAATTTTAAAATAAAATAAATAGTTAATTAATAAAAGCCTATAAAAGTACTTAAAATAGGCTTTAAACTAGCTTAAGAATACTAAGACTACTCTATTAAGGTTAATAAATACTACTAAGGTTAATACTATATATAAAAAAAAGATTAAAAGATTTAACTAATAAATAATATACCCTTTAATAAGAGTATTTTAAATAGAGATCTATATTAAAAAGTTAAAAAACTAATAAAAGTTAAAGATAAAATAGTAAATACTTTAAAACTATATAGTAATTTAATTATATTAAAGTTCTCTAAGATTAAGCTATAATTAAGATTAATAAAAAAATACTTATAATAAGTTATAAATTAATATAAATATCTATAGGATAAAGAGTAAGATTTATTAATATAAGTCTTAATTAATTAAGAGAAAGCTTTTATATAAGACTTTAAAGATTATAGCTAAGTAAACCTAATAGTTATACTACCCTAAGTAATTAAGATAATTCCTTATAAAGTATAGTAGGTAAAAGGTATTTTAATCTTAAAAACGCTAATTTTAAAGGTAATAGAGGTACTCTAAAAAAGAGTTATAAGAGGTATTATAAAATAAAACTATAAAGCCTATTAAAATTTATAGTTTTTAGTATTAAAAAAAATAGTAACCTATAGCTAATTAACTTAGTAATAAGATATAATACTATTATACTCTAAGATACTTAGCTTTCTCTAGGTATTAATAAATTCTTAGAAGATTTTACTATAGATAAACTAGTCTCTTTATTAAACTTTTTCTTTAAATATAATTAAGTTTCCCTAAATAAAAAGAACTATAATCTAATAACCTTTTTAATACTATTAAAACTCCTTTAATACTATACCCTACTAATAGGGGTTATAAACTTAATTATATAGTTTTATTAAATTATTATATAGATTCTTTATAATCTAATTCTATACTATTATAAAGTATTTATAAATAATATAAAAGTAAAAAGTCTATAGTTTTAATATAAAAATAAAAAGCTTTTAAACTATATTAGTATTTAGTATTTAATTTATAAATATATCTTAAATATTAATTAAATTCTAGTTAACTATAAGCTAGCTAGTTATATAATTTTAAATATAAAATTATAAGAGTATTAAAAGTTAATAGTAATTACTAGCTATCTTTATAGTATAAGTAAAAGGCTTCTTAATTAAATAAAAATTATTAAGATCTTAAAATAAAAAACTTATTAAAATATTTTAAATATTTAATTATTCCTAGGGATAATTACCTTCTATAAATACTAAGTAAATATATTCTCTAAGATTATAAAACCTCTTTATATACTTTTAAAAAAAGAAGCTATCTTTAAATAGGGTTCTTAGTAGGTTAATACTATAGTAATACTAAAGATAGCCCTTATAATAGCTTTAATTTTAGTTATATTAAACTATTCTCTTAAGGCTAAATAGATTATCCTTACTATAGACTTTAGTAGTAAGGGGTAAGGCTATACTCTTAGCTAGATTATTAATAATAAGTAAATAGTAGCTTAATATAAAAGTAAAATCTAAAAGAAACTAAAACTAAATTATAATATAAGTAAGCTAAAAATATAAGGTATACTAATAAGCCTTAAATATCTTTAAAACTATTTTTTTAGGATTAATCTTTTACTAAAGACTAACGCTTAAGTTCTAGTTACTTAGATTAATAAAGCTATAAATAACTTACTATTTACTATAATAACTTAATAGCTTTCTTAAATTTAACTCTTTAACTTTAAAATTAAGTATATATCTAGAAAAAAAAATACTACTATAGATATATTATTAAGAAAGCTAATAGGGGCTTTTAATTTAAGAAAAGTAAAAGAGGAAAAAGATATTAAAAACTTTATTAATACTAAAGTTTTTTATATAAAAGTAGCTAAGAATTTCTTCTTTATAGTATATAGATAGCTTAACTTAGTATTTAATTATAATAAAGAAATAGTTATCTTAACTAAACTCTTAAATAAAAATAGTAAATAGTTAAAGTATTTAAGGTAGATTACTTACTTTCTATTAATACTAAAATAACCTCTAGAAATCTTAGTATAGTAGTTCTATTAATTTTAGTATAATATAGTTTAATTTATAGTTAAAGATAAATACCTCTTTTAATAAAGAATAATAATATAACTAGCTTTACTCTAGGTTATTAATAATACTATATAGTAGGTAACTTTAATTAAGGAAGCTTATATAAAATTAAGATACTAAAGATATAAGGCTACTTACTTATAACTAGTAAAATAATACTTTTAGCCTAAGATATATACCTAAGTTTAGTTATTAGTAGTATCCTATAAGCCCTATTAAAAGGTAAAATTAGCTTAATTAAATAAACTATATATTTTAACTATACTAAGATTATAGCTTTTTTTTATATAGCTTTTAATATTTAATATATTAGTAAATAAAAAGTTATAAAAGCCTAATATAAGTTTACTAGCTACCTAGAGGCTTAAATACTTAAGAATATAACCTTAAAGAATATAGTAAAATTCCTTTAAGAGGATATAATCTACTAATATAAAGTCTATAAAACTCTAATTATTAATAGAAGATAAAAAAATTAAGGTACTATAACTTAACTAAACTAAAAATATAGATTATACAAAAAGGTTATTTTTATTTATAACCTATAAGCTAATAGACTCCTAGAGAAGGGATATTAACTAATTATATATACTCTTTATATTTAGTCTAATAAAAAAAAAGATATCTAACTAATATTTTATACTATACTATTTACTAATTATATAATAGTTAAAGCTTTATATAGGTTTATACTCTTCTTTCTTAACTATAGGTATTAGGTAGTTACTTTAATTAAAGCTAAAACTACCTTATAAAGAGTCCTTAATTAAGATAATATTTATATCTTTAAAAAAAAAATATAGCTATACCTTTATACCTTTACTTAGCTTAAAGAAGATTAAGTTAAAGCTATTATAATAGTTACCTAGCGTTATATATAAACCTAAGATATATTTAATAAATATTATACCTATACTCTCTAAAAAAAAAATTAAAGATTAAAGATTTAGTTTTTATTTTTAATTTATAGAAAAAGATTAATATATTAATATTATAGAAGCTTAATTACTATTAACTTAGACTATATTAAGTTTACTTAGTTACTTTAAAGTCCTCTTTATATTAGCTTTAAACCCTAGTAGGAAATCTAATTATAGGTACTACTTATATTAAAAATTAACTAAAGAAATTCTATAAAAAACTAAATAACTTCTTAACCTTTAATAATAACTTTTTTTTTAATAATATTACCTATAATATTACTAATCTCTTAAAGCTACCTAGGTTTTCTAAGACTAAATTATAGCTAATTAATTTTATAAAACCTAAAGATAAAAAGACTAAGGATATTATAAAAAAACTAGTACTAAGAGAAACTTAATCTTAGTAGTAAATATATCTTAAGGACTAATAATTAAATATAAACTATTATTTATTATTTTTTTATTTATTTTAATTTATTTATATTTAAAAAGCTACCTTAGATTTATAAAAAGAGTATTAAACTAGGGATAAGCTTAAGCTTTTATTTCTTTAATAAGAAGTTACTTCTATACTATAAACTAAGATATAAAAGTAAGGGGATAAAAAAATAAAGAAATAAAAGCTCTTTTAAAGACTATTAATTAACTATCCTTTATTATATATAAATATAAAAAGAAACTTAACCTAAATAAAACTAATTAAAGAATAATTACTATACTTAAATTTATTTCTTTTTACTTTAACTATAACCTTAGCCGTAACTACTACCCTAACTAAGAACTATACTTTTTTTTTTACCCTTTACCTTTAGTAACTTTCTCTTATTAGGTCTATAGCTATAAGTAGTATTATTCTCTATAATCTATTATAAGATAATTAGAGGATTAAGAATAGTATTTTAATAAATTTTAATATTTATCTAAAGATTATCTTAGAAAGTATTCTTAATACTATTAGCCTAAGAGAATAAGTTATTTTATTTAAACTTATTTACTATTATGTAGGTAAAAACTTATAAAGAGAAAGTTTTATTATTTAAAGATCTAATATTAAGAGAAATTAAGAAAGAAACCCTACTACTACTTACTTATTACTACTTATATTTACTAAATATAAATAAATTAAAGCTAAAAGTAAGCTTTATAGCCTCCTAATATTTAAAATTAGAAAGGTTATACTAAGTATTTTTATAAAAAAGATAATTACTATAGTAGTTCTAAAATTATCTAAGAAAGAAGATATACTTAGGGAATAATTTAAAAGTATAAACTTTAGTTTTAATTATACTAGTATACTTTTAAAAGTATTAAGAATAGTAATTATAAGGTACTTTATTTTAAATACCTTTTAACTAAGTTAATAAACTATTTACTACTTAGGGATAAAACTTAAAATACTATATAAGGGGTCTAAGATAACTATTAGTTTAACTATAGTTATTAAAGGGAATATCTTAGTCTAATTAGCGTAGTCTTATACCTTACTACTATTTATATATATAGGGGGTAAATAATAGTTTAGTTATAGTATAGTTAATTTATTATAAAGGAGAGCTACCTATAGACTATTTTCCTAGAGGAGGAAGATTCTACTATAGGTAGTAAGTTATATAACTATATATAACCTACTATCCTTCCTCTATATCTAATACTAGTAACTTTTTCTTTTTATAGAAATAGCTACCTCTCCCTTTTCCTCTAAAATATTTAAAAATATAATAAAAATAGAAGCCTAAAAAGTATTATACTTTTTTAGGTTATATACTTAGAAAAACTATTCTTTCTCTATAATTAATTAATAGGTCCCTAGCGTAGTCTTACGCCTTCTTAAATATAAGGTATTTCTCTTTAACTATAGCTATTAGAGGTATATTTATTTATTAAAAAAACTTAAATACTATTAGCTAGTACCCTATAAATAATATATATTTATTTATATTTTTCCCTTATATTTATATATATATTTACTTATCCTTATATTTATATTTATATTACTTATCCCTTTATATATATCTTAGTTTTATTTATTATAATAAGGTTTTTAAGAGATTAATTTAAGGATAACTTTATAAGTCTATTTACTAGGTTATCTCTTTTACTAATCTATTATACTTTATAGAGCTTTTTTCTCTTATATAACTAGTAGAGGGCTATAATATTAATTATAAAGTATTTCTTTTATATAGTACTAAGTTTAATAAGATACTTATAAAGAGAGTATAAGTTAGTAAGTATAACTATAGGGATTATAGGTACTCTTAGTTTATTAATAATTATAGTAAAAGTAATAAAGATAATATAAGCTATATTAACTCCTATAACTATACTATATACTTTATTAGTAAAAACACTATAGGTAATTTACTTTAACTTAGTTAATAAAAAATAAATAATATTACCTTTAATAGTAAACTTACTAGTATTACTATTAATAAATTTATTAGTAAGTATAATAAAAAAACCTAACTATAAAGTTATATTATAGTTATTAATAAATAAGCTATCTATAAAAATAAATAGCTTAGTAGTAATTAAGTTAAGTAAAATAAATTAAAGGCTATAGTTAAGTAAGCTTATCTACTACTTTAATTAATAATTAAGTACCTTAATAGTTTTATTATTAGGGTCTTTATATTAAGCTATAGTAAATAGATTAAAGTAGGCCTCTAGTTAATAAATAGAGGTAATATATACTCTGTAAGTATATTATTAAATATAATTCTTTTTTATAGTAGGTATAGTTAGGTTAATAAGTTATAACTTTTTTTTTTAACCCTTTTAGCGTAAAGTAATTAATTTATTAGTAAAGTTAATTATAATAATACTAATATTAAAGGTTAGTAGCTTATTAGGTCTAAGGAAGGTTTTTACCTTAGTAAAGAGTTTTATATTAGTAAACTCTTAATCCTCTTAGTTAAAAAATTAAGTTATAGTAAGTCTAAGGGTATTATTAATTTATATATTAATTAAAGTAAATTTTAGCTTAATTAGAGATAATAAGAGTAAATAAGGGTTATATAAGGTTATTACTATATTAAAGTTAACCTTGTAATAAGTACTATAGGTAACCTACTAGTAGATACCTACTTTTATAAGCTTATAAAGTAGTTATTAGATAATTATAATAGATCCTTTAGAGTAGAGATAGTAGATCTTAGTTAAAAGAAAGGTATAGATTAGTCTCTTAAGTATATTAGCTAACTAAGTATAAGCTTAAGTAATATTATAAATCTATATAACTAGACCCTATTAAATTAATAATAGTATAATTATAAGAATTAATTATTAACTTATATACTAAATAGTAAAGAACTAAATAAGGATTTCTTTTTTATTATTATTAAAGTAACTCTATATAATAAAGTATAATTTTTTATATAGTTTTTTATTAATATCCTTAACTTTATAAACTATATAAGACTTAAAGATATAATTAATATATTTTTTAGGGTTATATTAGATAACTTTAAAGATATTATAGTTAATAAGACCTTAGTACTCCTTAGTAGTTAACTTCTTAAAGGGTTAACCTAGAGGAGTAATAACTCCCTAGGTATATAAGGTAGTAGTAAGCTTTATAGCCTTTTATTCTTTTAGTAATAAAAAGGTATAGTAATTACTATTAGTCTTAGGTAAGAGTATAGTATTAGTTATAAACTTAACTTATAAGTACTTTATTTTTTTAAACTAAGTCTTATAGTATATTAGTAATAGAGGTATAATTACCTTTTTACTATTAGAGGTAAAAATAAGTATTACTATATCTATAGTAGTCTTTTTACTAGCTATATTACTATTATTATTATTAGAAGTAAGCTACTTATTACTAACTATAGTAAGCTTATCTTTATTATTTTTATTATAAAAAGGTTTAATAGAGGTAAATTAAAAGGTATATAGGCTATTAATATTAATAGTATAGTTTTTATTATTAATAAAGAGAAGTTTATATAGTTTAAACTAACTACCTTTTTTATACTAAATATAAATATAGCTACTAATTAGTAGTCTCTTTAGTATAATAGTAATAAGGTTATTTTATATATTTAGTACTCTATTAATTTATTAAGTTATAAAGTACTTATAGAGGTTATTACTAGCTTTATATATAGTAACTATATATTAGATAATATTAAGTAAAAGTAGTAACTTAGTTATTATATAGAGGTAGACACTAAAGATAAAAAGGGTTAAGATAATACTATTAAGTTCTATAGTATTATTAATAGCCTTTACTATTATTTAAAATACTAACTTATATAAAATACTAAGGTACTTTTTTCTAATAATATTATAAGTATAGTAAAAAATAGTATAGTATCTCTTAACTTTTTTAATACTATAATATACTTTAACTAGTATAATTTTAACTTAAATACTTATTACTTAAGCCTTATAGTTAAACTCTATAGATATAAAGTTATACTTAGTGTTTATAATAATAAAGTTAAGTAGAGCTTAGTATATATTAATTTAGTAAAAGTAAATTACCTCCTATATAGTCTTAGTAAATATATTATAAAGAAAGTAAGCTATATTAAATATAGTAGATAAATTAATTATATAAAGAACTAACTTATTACTATTAAAGTATATAATATTAATAATAACTTTATAGTTAAAGTAATACTTATTATATAAAGTAAATTAAAAGTAAAAAGGAGTACTACTATAGAGTTAATAGTACTTATAGTATTTAGTAAGTCTTTTAATTACCTTTATTTTATTATTATTATAGCCTACGTTATAAAGAACCTTATAAAGCTACTAAATTAATAGGTACCTAAAGTAATAATAAAGTTATTAAAGTTTAGTAGTAGTAAGATAATTATCTACTAAACTTTATTTAGGTAGTCTAAATAGTATTTATAAATACCCTTATTTTTAGATAATAAATATAATAATATTACTTTACTAAAGTATATTAGTAAGGTTATTAAAGTAAATAAGTAATTAGTCTATATTAACTAAGTAAAGGAAAAATAGGGTATTAGTTAATACTATATAAAAGGTAATAAACCTAAAGAGTATAATAACTATAATAATACTAATTAATAGTATTATATTACTATTACTAAATCTAACGTTAACTTAGCCTTTACTAGTATTATTAATAACTATATATAGTTAGATCTTTTATAAAGCTAAGGCTTAAGGGTAGCTTACTATTAAATATATTAAAGCTTTTATATTAGGTAAGATACCTTAAAAAACCTCTATTAAATACCTCTTAAAGGTAAATATAGTTATAGAAGTCTTTATAGTATTATTATATAAGTTAACCTTAGTAAGCTAATAGTTAATAGATTAATTTATAAGGTTAGTAGTAAAAATATTCCTATTAAGAGAAGTAGTACTAAAAAATATAGTAGTTATAAAGAATAAATTATTTAGTAGTTCTTTATTATTATTACTATTTTTACTAACTATAAGTTTTTAAAAGTAATAGTAAAGGTCTTTATTATTACTAGTCTTAATACTATTAGTAGTAGGTATAAAAGCTAATATTTTATATATAATAAGGAAGGTAAAGTATTATTAGTATATAGTATATAGAGTATCTTAGATATACTAATTAACCCTAAATTAGTTATATATTTCTTATTACTTATTAGTAGTATACTTACTTAACTAATAATTAGTCTTATAGTAGATATAGTACTTCTTATTACTAAGGTTACCTTAATAAGGGTAAGGAGGTTAATAATTAAATAAGTAAGTACTACTATTATTATTACTATTAAATTAGTTATTATATCTTTAGCTATAATAAATATAGTTAACCTAATACTATTTATTAGGTTTAATAAGCTAACTAAAGAGGTAATAAGTAGCTTACTTTTATTAAACTATAATACTTATAGATAAATATAACTAATTAGTAATACTCTTAAGTATAAATACTAGGCTAAATAGGTAGAGTTTATATTTTTATATATTTATATATATATTTAAAAGTTATATCCTAAGGACCTTATTATTATAAAAGTTTTTAAGTAAAGTATACTAAATAATTATAAGCTTTTTAATTAGTACCTTAAGTATTTATAACTTATTTTTATTAAAGTTATTATATATAAAGTAAAAGAAGGTAGTTTTATACTACTTTATAAAGTAGGCCTAAGTTACTTTAGTATTTTTAAAGTAATTCTTAATAAGGTTAGCTATAGTAGTAAAATCCTTAATACTAGTAGTATAAATATATTAATAGTAAAAGATAATAGCTTTACTATAAAGTATTAGTAAAAAAGTAAAAGCTAACTAGTAAGTATAAATATTAACTTTATTATAGTTATTTATAAAAATACTTAACTTTATATTAAAGATATTATATTATTTACTACTATATTTTATATTATTAGTTAGTAACTTTATAAAGTTAGTTAACTACTATAGTATAAGCTATAGTACTAAAAATAGAGGCTCTATAGGTTAATAAGAGGTAAAGTTATAAAGTATAGCTAATACTACTAATTAATAGTAATCCTTAACCTTATTTATATTAATAACTAAATAATAAAGTAGTAGTTAAATAAATCCTATAGCTAAACTATTTTATCCTACTATTAAACTTAGTAGAGGGATAATAAAGTACTAAAGTCTAAACTATATTAATAATACTCTAAGTAGTTAAAGTAGTAAAAATATTATAGCTAGTTATTTAGATACTAAATAACTATGTATTAGTTAATTTATAATAAGCTACTACTTAATCTTTATTATAGTATACTATAATTAACTACTTTATAATTAATTACTTTATAAGTATAAATATAACTATAACTATAATTAATATAATTACTTTAGGCTAATATACTTATATTAGAGGTTATAAATAAATCCCTTATAATAATTAATAAGGTTATTAAATTAGTTAGACTTAGTATATAAGGCTTTTATCTCTTTATTAGTTTATAAGTAAAAGTAATCCTACTTAATAATATTAATAAGCTTAGGAGTAATAAGTTTACTATCCTTAAAGAAAAAGACTCCTTAATAGAGAAGGAAGTTATAGAAAATACCTAATACCTTTAAGTTAGCTATAGAGAATGGCTTAATAAACTAATCCTTAAACTTATAGTAATAGGCTTCCTATAGATCTTAACTATAGAGATCTTCTTTTTTTTAGATAGCTATCTAGTAAGTAAAGTATAATAATACCTTTATAAGGTCTTTTTTATTAAGAAAAAAGTTAATACTAAAGTAAATATAGTTAATATATATCTTTATTAATATAAAGATTAATAGTTACTATAACTCTTATAAATTTATATTATTATTAGTAGTTATTATAATAGTTATAATAAGATAAGTTAGTTATTAGGGATTTTTAATAGTAACTTACTATATAACTTTTATAGTAATAAACTAAGGAGATAAAGAAGTCTTTATTAACGCTTATTAATTATAAACTTTTATAATAAATAAAGTAGTAAGAGAAGTAAAGTTAATATATAGTAAACCTTATTAATCTATAGTTAAAGAATTTAACTATTAATTAATATTAGTTTAACTATAGTTATTAAAGGGAATATCTTAGTTTAATTAGTGTAGTCTTATACCTTACTACTATTTATATATATAGGGGGTAAATAATAGTTTAGTTATAGTGTAGTTAATCTATTATAAAGGAGAGCTACTTATAGACTATTTTCCTAGAGAAGGAAGATTCTACTATAGGTAGTAAGTTATATAACTATATATAACCTACTATTCTTTCTTTATATCTAATAATAACCTATAAAGTCTTTATAAATAAATATATATTAATAAAAAGTTATTTTATTAATTATATATTTTTAGATAATAAATATAAGATAAAAAGCTATTTAGAAAGATAACTAAAAGCTACCTTTAGTTTACTACTTATTTTAGTTTAATTAAGCTTAGTAAAGCTTAAGTTTAATATAGATCTATTGACACAGCCCTCCTGGCAGCCGTTCTGGATCTGGCAGGGCAAATGGGCTGTGGGAGCTGCTGACCTAGAAGGGTGGTAGCGACGTGAAGAGACGCAGCAAAAGAGCAGAGTTGAACGAGCAAAGCGATGAACGACGAGGCGAATAAGCAGGCGATGAACAAATGACACAAGCAATAGTAAAACGTAGGTATAACAGGGTTGATTCTAGAGAACTTGGCCCTTAAGCAAAGATGCCTAAGGGTGCCGTATATATACTCCTCTAGGAGGTGGATCTCCCAGTAGGTATCTATGGTGTTATCTATCTATGCTTGTAACATCTATCCTATAGGGTCTAAAAGATTAAAGAAGATAATAAGCTTTAGACACTATAAGTAAATAATTAGTAACTAAATAAAGGGGTAATTAAAAAAAAGAGAGTAAAGAAACTATATAGTAATAAAACCTAGACTTATATTTTAAAACTTAAAATTTAAAATACTAAGATTTTTATCTTTACTAAGATAAGGAGTTAACTAAAACTAAGGATACTAAGTAACTTAAGAAAGGGTATTAATATAATACTAGTTTACCCTCTAAGGATTAAAAGATAAAGAAGCTATAATAAAGTAAAAGTTAAAAGAGAATTTAATATATAAAAGTTAAAAGAGGTAGATATATAAAAAAAGAAAAATTTAAAAAAAATATAAGAGAAAAAGGTATCCTTTTATATTTCTCTTTTATTAAAATAAAAGAAAGATTAAAAGAAGCTACTAGCTAACTTAAAAAAAATAATTTACTAATAATAGCTAAAATAAAAAGATTAACTTAGCTATAAAGAAAAGTAGTAATATTTACTATAAGTAAACTTAGCTAGTAGTAATTTACTACTTTAATTTATTTCCTTTTAATTATATATACCTTCTTACTAAGGTTAAAGGCTAGCTACCTATAAAAAGATATATAAATAACCTTTTTTTCTACTAGTAACTTTTTAATTTTCTCTTTTACTAATAACTAATAAATAAATTTACCTTAGTACTACTTAACTTTTTTAATTATTTAACTCTCTTTATAACCTAATATTTTAAATACTCTTTTTCTTTTATATACTTAATTATATATCTAATATAACTAATTAAACCTTTTACTTTACTACCCTAATTACTACTACCCCTCCTTTAAAACCTTATATTTAGAGGCCTTATATTATTAATAACCTTAAGTAAGATAATACTAATTAATTTAAATAATAAAACTACTACTATACTATTAACTATAATTTAATATTACTATAAGTAATTAAAGCTATTAATAAATTATAATTTTTTAATCTATTAACTAAAGACTAATTTTTTAAAAAAAAAACTCTTAAACCTATATAAAGCCTTACTAAAAGCTAACTACCTTTAACTAGTTTTTATACTAATTACTTTCCTAAATTAGCTTATATTTAAAGATATTAATTTCTTTTTTAATAAAATTAGTTTTATATTTAAATAAATTAAAAATAAAAAGATATAAGAAAATATAAGATATAGGGAAGCTAAAGAGGTCTTTATAGACTTTTATAACTTATAAGGTAAGTTAATCTATAAGGATTAGTTAATAAAAAAAAAGATTAAATTAGTATTTAAGATTATATAAAGGGGACTTACCTTAGTTTAAAAAGTAGTAATTATAATTACTACTTAGTAAAGCTCTCTTAATTTTAACTAAAAACCTATAATTCTTTCTTTAATAAAATATATAAAGATATAAATTATATAAAGTACTAATATAGTTTTTATTTTATTTTAAGATAACCTTAGATACTTTACTAATATAATTATAGATTAAACTAATAAAATAGTATATTAGTATAACTTAATATAGTAAAGTAGTTAATTAAAGTATTTATTTATAAATAATATTAAGGTATTAAAAGTATTTTATAATATAATAAATCTCCTAATAATAATTAAAAAGCTAATAGATATTAGTATTTATATAGTTAATAGCCTATAATAACTTAAAAGATAAAAATATAGTCTATTTATCTTAGAATAGTTTTAATTAATAATATATAATAAGATAATTTACCCTTAAGTTAATCTAAGTTAAGATATCCTTTAGATATAAAACCCTAAGCTAAGTAAATACTTTTAAGTAAATTAGATTTAGTAGATTAGTAAGGAGTTTAAGTTTTTAGGACCCTATTAGTATAACGCTATATAGCTTATACTAAAATAAAACCTTAATAATACCTACTAATATTAGTTTTAGTATAGTAAATTTACTCTAAGTCTTAATCTTTATACTATTAACTTTAATATTAGAAGTATAAAAAAGCTAAGTATAAAACTTTAGTTAAAGAATAAAAATTAAAGTATTACCTTAAATATACTAATTAAATTAAATAATAATATAACTCTAAGAGCTTTAATATAATATACTTAAGGCTTTATACTTAGTACCCTAGGTTTTAATTTAAAGATTTATAATCTATAAGATTATAAGTATATTATTAAAAATATACTAAATCTTAATACTAATATAATAATTAAAAGGCTTTTTAATATAGTTAATAAAACCTTAATATTTATTAAAAACTTATAATAATATATAATAAGCTTATTTTTTTTATTTTATTATACTAAGTTATTACTAGCTAAGACTTACCTATTAAAAAGAAGCTTAGTAGAATATAGAGATTTTTATAGCTACTTAGTATTATATAGTAATACTAATTAAAAAGTCTCTAGGAGTAAAATATTTATCTTTATCTTTATTAAATATATTAACTTATAGAAATACTTCTAAGAATAGATAATAAAAACCCCTTAAAACTATATTTAATTAAGTAAAATACCTCTAATATTAGGAGGCTTTCTCTAAAAGTAAATTAAAAAGCTTAATTATATAATATTAACTACTATTAAAAATAGACTATAGTTAATAAAGATTAATTTAATCTTAGATTTTAAAGTCTAGATTAAAGGACTTTAAATATATAACTAATAATAGTATATAAAATAACTCTTTAACTTTAAAAGTCTTTAGTAAGTAAGTAAAATAAATAAAAGTCTATTAAAAGCTTTTATATAAAGAGAGATTTACCTAAGAGAAAAATAAGTTACTTTAATAAGAAGTAGCTTATTAATATAAAGTAGTTTTAGCTTACTAATAAAAAAATAAATAATTAATTATTACTAAGTATAGCTAAGTATAATAAGTTAATTAATATAATAATTTAGTAAATAAAATAGTTTACTTAATTTAAGCTTATATTCTATAGATTCTCCTAAGTAAAACTTAAAAATAAAAAGGATAAGTATATTATAATATAGGTCTAAAATAAAATAAAGTAAATATAGAAAGGAAAATTACTAAGGGTTAAAGATAAAAGTAAACTATAGTAATAATAACTTTAATCTAAAAAAAAATAGTTTTCTAAAGATTAATAAAAACTATTAAGGATAATTAAAATAAAGTAAGGTACCTATAGTAGATTAAAGGTAAACTAAAAGGCTAAGATTATAGATTTTCTTTTTATTTATTTAGATAATAAATACTTTAATTAAGAGAGATATAAGAAAATATTTCTCCTTAATTAGTAAATAAATATATAAATTTTTATATATAGTTTTACTTTTATCTTTAAACCCTAATTTAGTTAAACTAAAGCCTTTTATCTTTAATTTATAGCCTTAATTATAATAACTTAAGAAGACTAGGAGTCTTTATACTACCTTAATTAAGGTAAAAGTATCTTCTATTCTTAACCTATAGGTAGAAATAGTAATACTCTTAGTCCTTTAATTAGGCGTAGTATCTTAAGTTCTTTAGTAGAGGGTAGTTATATTATTTATATACTATACTACTAAAGCCTAATATACCCTATATTTAATTTTATTATATATATAAATACTTAGTAATTTAGCTATTTAGCTAAAAACCTTAGCTTCTAAGGCTTAAATAAGAAGATAGTTTTTTTACTTTTTTTAAAAGCTATAAAAATTAATATAGTAGTCTTTAGCCTTTATTTTTAAGCTTAAAGCTAAGTTAAGCTAGTAGTTAATACTATTAAAGTAGAAATAATAGTAATTTAAAGTAAACTTAAAGATATTTAAATCTTTAGTTTATATAATATATAGATAGCTAGTATTATAGAGGTAATAGTAAAAACTATATAAAATAGCTATAGTAAATAAGTCTACTAGTAATAAGTAAATTATATTATTATAAGTATTTATAATATTTACTACTAGTAATAATATAATAATAATTAAATTAAATTAAGTAAAGGTTTATTTATTTATTTTTAGTTTAGCTAAGTATAATAAGAGAAAAAAACTTATTATTAATAGAAGTTATATATATATATAATATAAAGCTAGAGGCCTTAATAAACTACTTATAGGGGTTTAAAGTAAACTACTATATTAATAGTAAAATATTACTAATTAAAGCTTTATTAATAAATATTAATAAAGCTAAAACTTTAAATTAAAAATCTTTAGCCTAAAGTCTATATATTAATATAGACTTACTTTTTATATTTTTCTTAGTTATAGCTTTTAGCTATATACCCTTATACTCTTTAAGAAGTAGATTTTCTAGGAAGTATATATAGTGTTATCTATTTATACTTCCAATATTAAATATAATAAAAACGTTATTTTAAACTTAAGCGTTATAAATATTTAATTAAAGACTTATTACTTATATACTACTATAAAGTTTAGTATAAACTTATAAATAACCTTTTAAAAAGCTTTAAGTTTTAAGTAAAAAATTAAATATTTAATGTTATTATAATTTAAAGTAAACTACTATGTTAATAAAAATTAAACTACTTTAATATTAAAGTAGTATTTACTTCTTTTAAATTTCTATCATTATTACTTTTAAATCTATAATATAAAATAACTTTTATTATTAATAATTTCTTAATAAAGATCTATTAATAATAAGTATTCTTTTTAAAATACTTATTAGAAGTCTAGTAACCTTTGAATTATTATCATCCCTATATTATCTATGTTAGTAAGTAAAGATTAGTTTATTCTAGGTTTTTTATTATTAAAGCTTCCTAAGCTTTAGCATAGGTTAGCAGGCTATTTGTTCCTATTACCTCACACCCCTACATTCCTCTCTCCTCCGGTAATCGGCCTTACCCTAGAAAAATCTTAATTGCCTCCCACATCGATCACCGGCGAGAGGTGACACCGGCATATCCAAATTTCACATCCTCCCTCAACTCACGCCTACGGTGAAGCATACGACGCCCACTACACCGATGTGCCAGTGCCCTACCTAAAAGCAACAATCCCGCCTCTCCTCCTTTCGCGATTGATCATGGGATTGGCCAATGCGTCGGGTTCGGGCACAGGTCCGACCCGGATCACGATCCTGGGGAAGGACGACATCGTTGTGGATCACGGCATTTGGCTCAGCTTTGTGACTCACGATCTCCTCGCGAACCTTAAGACGTCGACTTATGTTGTCATTACCGACACAAATATCCATGATACCTATATTCCGCCGTTCCAGAAAGTATTCAATGCCGCGGCGCCCGCCTCGACTCGACTCTTGACCTATGCCATCCCGCCGGGTGAAGGTTCAAAAAGCCGCCAGACAAAGGCAAGCATTGAGGATTGGATGCTGTCGCAGAAATGCACAAGGGATACTGTCATCATCGCCCTTGGTGGTGGTGTTATTGGCGACATGATCGGTTATGTTGCTGCCACATTCATGCGTGGTGTTCGCTTGGTCCAGGTGCCCACCACTCTGCTGTCTATGGTTGACTCATCCATTGGCGGCAAGACTGCAATCGACACACCGGCAGGCAAGAATCTGGTCGGCGCCTTCTGGCAACCGTCCCGCATTTATATCGACTTGGCGTTCCTCGAGACGCTACCGGCACGAGAGTTCATCAATGGCATGGCCGAGGTTGTCAAGACGGCCGCCATCTGGGACGAAGACGAGTTCACGACGCTCGAGTCTAATGCGCCTGCCATTCTAGCTGCTGTCAAATCTCATGGCCCTCGGAGACTCTCCCCCATTCAAGATATCCTCAAGCGAATCGTGCTGGGCTCCGCCCGCGTCAAAGCCCAAGTTGTTTCCAGTGACGAAAGAGAAGGCGGGCTGAGAAATCTGCTCAATTTTGGCCACTCCATTGGGCACGCGTACGAAGCGCTTTTGACTCCCCAGCTTCTGCACGGTGAGGCAGTGGCTATTGGGATGGTTAAGGAGGCGGAATTGGCCCGCTACCTTGGGGTTCTCCGGCCTGGCGCCGTGGCCCGACTCGTCAAGTGCATCGCGAGCTACGAACTACCCACTTCCGTACACGACAGGAAGGTTATTAAACTGACAGCAGGCAAGACATGCCCCGTTGATGTCTTGTTGGAGAAGATGGCTGTCGACAAGAAGAACGACGGAGCCAATAAGAAGATTGTGCTTCTTTCGGCCATTGGAAAGACGCACGAACAACAGGCCAGCGTCGTCGAAGATGGCGCAATCAGGACAGTTCTCTCACCAGCAACGCAAGTGATTCCTGGCGTGCCCAAGTCGCACGACACTACAGTCACACCTCCCGGTTCCAAGAGCATATCGAACCGTGCCCTTGTCCTTGCGGCCCTTGGTCAGGGAACCTGCCGTATCAAGAATCTCCTACATTCCGACGACACCGAGTATATGCTATCCGCAATTGCCCAACTAGGCGGTGCGACTTATGCCTGGGAAGATGCCGGAGAGGTGTTGGCCGTCCAAGGCAAGGGTGGTAGGCTCATTGCAAGCAAGGAGGCGCTGTACCTGGGTAACGCTGGTACCGCGTCTCGATTCTTGACGACTGTGGTTGCTCTTTGTGCTCCATCCGACGTCTCATCGACAGTGCTCACCGGAAATGCCCGAATGAAGGTCCGTCCCATTGGGCCACTGGTCGACGCACTCAGGGCCAACGGATTGGGCATCAAGTATTTGGGCCAGGAGAAGAGTCTACCCCTGCAGGTGGACGCTGTCGATGGCTTTGAGGGCGGGGTCATTGAACTGGCCGCCACCATCTCCTCTCAGTATGTCTCATCCATTCTCATGGCTGCGCCCTACGCGAAGAACCCCGTCACCTTGCGTCTCGTTGGAGGAAAGCCCATTTCCCAGTTCTACATCGACATGACTATAGCCATGATGCGAACTTTTGGCATCAATGTAACGAAATCAGCCGAGGAGCCCAACACCTACCATATTCCCAAGGCCGTCTACCAAAACCCCCTGAGTACGTGGTTGAGAGCGATGCCAGCTCGGCGACGTACCCTCTCGCCATTGCGGCTATCACCGGCACGACTTGCACTGTGCCCAACATTGGCTCAGACTCGCTCCAAGGCGATTCTCGGTTCGCCGTCGACGTACTGAGGCCCATGGGCTGCATCGTTGAGCAGACAGGCACCTCAACCACCGTTACCGGGCCGCCAATCGGTGGTCTGAAGGCCATCGAGCACGTTGACATGGAGCCCATGACAGATGCCTTCCTAACGGCGTCGGTCCTCGCTGCCGTCGCATCAGGGACCACCAAGATCAGCGGCATCGCCAATCAGCGAGTCAAAGAGTGCAACCGAATCGGAGCCATGCGTGAGCAACTGGCAAAGTTTGGCGTTGAAACGGATGAGTTTGATGACGGCATCATTGTTACCGGCCGTTCTGTTCAAAGCCTTCAAAGCCCCACTGACGGCATATTCTGTTATGACGACCATCGCGTCGCAATGAGCTTCAGTGTCCTCTCGGTTGTGGCACCAAAGCCTGTTACAATACTCGAAAGGGAGTGTACTGGCAAGACATGGCCGGGTTGGTGGGACACCTTGTCTCAATCCTTCAAGGTTGGCTTGGACGGAGTCGACCAGCATCCTCGGGCGGTGGCGACAGGCCCTTCCGCAAAAATTCGAAAGGACAAGTCTGTCTTTATTATTGGCATGCGTGGTGCTGGTAAGACTACAGCTGGCCGTTGGATGGCCAGCACATTGAAGAGACCGTTCATTGACCTGGACGAGGAGCTGGAGCGACGGGCCGGCATGACGATCCCTGAGATGATTAGAGGCACCAGAGGGTGGGACGGCTTCAGGACGGATGAGTTAGAGCTCCTTCGGGATGTCATGGAGAAACAGAGTCATGGCTATATCTTCTCGTGCGGTGGCGGCATTGTAGAGACCCCCGAGGCTCGTAAGCTGCTCGTCGCCCATTGTCGCAACGATGGAATCGTGTTGCTGGTCCATCGAAATACCAAGGAAGTGGTTGACTACCTCCTTCAGGACAAGTCTAGACCAGCCTACAGGGAGGACATTGAAGATGTCTACTACCGACGGAAGCCGTTCTTCGAGGAATGCAGCAACTTTGAGTACTTCAGCCCTCACCCACCGGGCACTCTGGCTACACGGGACCCGCCGTTGGACTTCCGGCGCTTTGTCAACACCTTGTGTGGCGAGGAGGTTCAGGTGAAAAAGGCACTGGCGAGGGATCCCAGCTTCTTCGTTTCCCTCACGGTTCCAGAAGTTGCTTCTGCTCTGGCTCTGATACCCGCCGTCATCGTTGGGTCAGACGCCGTAGAACTTCGGGCAGACTTGCTGCAAGACTACTCGGAAGAGTCAGTGGCGCATCAAGTTGCGCTTCTCCGATCTGTGGCTGACGTGCCCATTATTTTTACCCTGCGGACGAGGGCTCAGGGTGGAAACTTCCCAGACGACGCCTACGACCAAGGCCTTGGACTTTATCAAAAGGCTATCCGCATGGGTGTTGACTTTATCGACGTTGAGATGACACTCCCGGAGGAAGTCATCCAAGCAGTTGTGGAGAATAAAGGGTTGTGTCGCATTATTGCTTCTCACCACGACCCTCAGGGCAAACTGTCATGGAAGAATGGCTCCTGGATACCGTTCTACAACAAAGCCCTCCAATGGGGTGATGTGATCAAGCTGGTCGGTGTTGCCCAGCACATCGATGACAACTATGCCTTGGCTCAATTCAAGTCCGAAATGTTGTCCTCACACAAAACCCCCCTCATTGCCCTTAACATGGGAACTGCCGGCAAGCTCAGCCGGGTGCTTAACGGATGTCTCACTCCGGTCTCTCATCCCGCTCTGCCGTTTAAGGCGGCTCCTGGGCAGTTGTCCGCGGCGGAGATCCGCCAGGCTTTGACGCTGCTGGGTGGTATTAGTCCTCGGTCCTTTTATCTCTTCGGCAAGCCCATCTCGGCATCAAGGTCGCCCGCACTGCACAACACCCTTTTTGCGTTGACCGGATTGCCTCACCGATATTTTCTAAAGGAGACGGACTGCGCCACCGATATACGCGAGGTCATCCGTGCAGCCGATTTTGGTGGTGCGTCCGTCACAATCCCCCTGAAGCTAGACATCATGAAGGAGATCGATGAGGTCTCAGAGTCCGCTCGCATCATTGGGGCCGTCAACACTATCATCCCGGTCAGGGACAATGGAGACAGCACCGCTAAGCTCATCGGTGACAACACCGACTGGTCAGGCATGGTTCACTCTCTTCAGTCCGCAGGAGTTGCGTCTCGCTCCGCCACTGGCGTCCAGCGTTCCGCAATGGTCATCGGTTCGGGGGAACCACACGCGCTGCCATCTTTGCTCTCCATGCACTGGGCTTCGGGCCTGTTTATGCACTTGCGCGCAACAGCAGCAACTTGGAGACGCTGAAGGCATCGTTCCCTCCCGAGTATCGCATTGAAGCCCTCAAGAGCGCCAGTGATGCACTCGCCCTGGCATCCTCACCTGTCGTCATAGTCAGCACCATCCCTGCAGACAAGCCGATCGATCCCTCGCTTCGAGAGACCCTGGTAGCGGTGTTGCACCACGAGCCGGCGACCGAGGAGAAACGGGTCCTCCTTGAGATGGCTTACCAGCCTCGCCACACCCCATTGATGCAGCTCGCCGAGGAAGCCGGGTGGGCGACCATTCCTGGACTGGAAGTGCTCGCGGCCCAGGGCTGGTACCAGGTAAGTCAGCATGAAAAAATCGGAGAGCCCCAGCATCAAACGAGCAGGAAGAAGTTGCTGACCTGAACCGACTCTAGTTCCAGAAATGGACCGACATCATCCCCATGTACCAAACAGCTCGAGCAGCTGTGTTGGGCGAGGAGGTCGTGGAAGCCATCGGCCACAAGGTATGATAGAAGAACATAAGATATCTGCATAGCTGGGTCCAGCGCACTAAACGCGCATCCCTCCTTCTGTTTGTTTGGAAGCCTGTGCGAGTTTAACTCGTAAATGCCTTTTATCCCACTATGCCTGCGCGCATGGCGAGAATTCAGTGTGGATGTGGCGAATGATAGAGTATTGTATGTGACCGAGGCTTTAAAATAAAAGGGCATAGGGAGGAAAGGGAGAAAAAAAAGAGGAGTGGGCAAAGACAAAAAGTGATCACCTACTCTTCTTCCTCAGGTAACCGTGTTGATATTCTTCGCTGACTTGATATGCATAAGCTTGCCGTAGTTGTTGGGTTTGGTGCATAAAATTCTTCGTGGCTCTATTCACCGAGGTGCCAGGATACGCTGTCAAGCGGCCCCTCTCCCCTTCTGAAGGTCGTGCAGGTACACAATTGACCATGCACAGTTAGAACACAGTAAAAGCATCATACCCAACACTCTATACAATAAGTAGTTCAACTCACAGACGATGCCATGATTAGGAAGACCACGATGCATCGGCTCAAACCGAGAGGTCCGTCTTGTACAGTCCGCCAAGGTTCTAAATATTAGTTTATTACAAGCCTCACATACACATATCGTACAAATAGGCACACTCAATTCCTACTAAATACCTAGTAAAAGTAAGTACTTTTATATGTTAATTACGTTAATTGAGAGATACACCTAGGAGGGTAGTGACACAGCCCTCCTGGCAGTCGTTCTGGATCTGACAGGGGCAAGTAGGCTGTGGGAGCTGCTGACCTAGAAGGACGGCAGCGACGTAAAGAGACGCGGCGAAGACGTAAGGTGTAACAAGAAAAGCCAAGAGCAACGAAGCAAGTAAGCAGGCGATGAACAAATGGTACAAGCAAAGACAAAATCTAGGTGTATCGAGGTCAATTCTGTAAAAATTGGCCTTGGGTTGGATGGCCCAAGGGCACCGCTTAAATGCCCCTCTGGGAGGTGGAGCCCCCAGTAGGTATTTACGGCATGTGTCTATTTACGCTTATGACAGGTAGGGAGCTCATAGAAGCATTCTCCTACTATAATTATCCCTTTAACCACTGACGCCACGTAATTTAGCGTCTCGGCGGCTACAAGGGACAGCAAGGGCTGATTGCCAATAACATAAGCACACTGCTTACATAACTTCCGAGTGCGGGTAGAATGACGGCCCCCTTTTGGTCGGTTGACGGTCTCTAACTACATACAGTAAAACTAACCATATTAGGCAAGCACCGCCACCGCCACAGCCCCTACGCCTCAAAAACCAAAAATACCATAATCCGTCACGCGAACTTAACCCACGCGAACCCTAACCCGAACCCTAACCAACTAACCCGTATCTATTAGAATTTCTCTTTATCTACTACTCTCTTAAAAAGTATGGGTTAGTTGGTTAGGGTTCAGGTTAGGATTCGGGTTAGGATTCGCGTGGGTTAAGTTCGCGTGACGGATTATGGTATTTCCGGCCGGGCTGCAGTGTGCTTCCAAAAATGGTTAGAGACCGTCAACCGACCAAAAGGGGGCCGTCATTCTACCCGCACTCTAACTTCCCTCTCAAGTAACCGTTTTTTCCCTGATCTGTGCGACGCTAAAATACAACTACCAGAGGTCAAAGGGATAGGGAAGGTCTGTGTAGTTTCTGGGTTATTTTGATACGCTAATATTTAGAACCCCAGCAGACTACCTATATTCAATTTTGTAAATTACTGCGCACAGACGAAAATCAGTAGGCAGTATTCTTTGGTCGACGTATTACTTTGATAATGTCTCTGGATTGTACAAGATTAGGTAATTCTATAGTTTTCATCCCGTATCATAAGCTCGTTTCCTAAGATCAGCCAGCCCATATGACCACCCCTGTTTCCCATATACCAAGCCATGTAACGATTTTTTTTGTCTAGCCAATGCGTGTGGTTGAGTATACCTAGAAGCCCAAACACTGTAGTGTACATGCATCCTCACCGCCCACCATCGTGGCAAATATAACATTGGCAAATAAACACACAAGTAGACGCTTCTGTTGTACAGTGTAAGGAATCGTTGGAACGTGTAGATCAAGGGGGATAAGAAATGAACAAATCAATAGCATGCACCACAATTTGGTTGCAATCATTGAAACTGCTTGTACGCATCATCAGTCGGCAACAAGCGACTATTGAAGGAACAAGAAAACCATGCAGAGCACACCAGTGGAGATAATAATGTCGTAAAGCTCATTTCCCATCTCGTCATATCCGTTGAGGGGACGAATGACCATGCCAAGGCTCGATATGATGTCGTTGGCGGAGTCGGGGAAAGTCGAAACGGGTAAGAATCTCGCGCAGAGCGAGGTAGGATGGGTGATGTCATGACGGATCATACGGATCGTCAGGGTCGCAGAGCACGGGCCACGGTGATGTCATACACCACGACCCTTACTGCACTGTCAAAGACCCTGAGTTTCCACCCACGACCCCAGCTACCCCACTCCGCTGGCGTCTTTCAGAAGGTACGTTTCGACACAACCGTTGGACTGGTTGCGTGGACGTTGATACCCGGGGGCCTCGACATTTTCTGACACCTTCTTTGTGCGGGGCTCTCGCACCGTCCATCGGCTAGGCTTTGACTTCGTCTGTCCGACGTCATGATGCGTACCGAATGTCCCCCACCAAAACTATGCGGCCTGGGCCTGGCAAGATGGCGTGGATGGATGGGTGTGCAAGTCTCCACACCCCCGGGAAAAGCGGAATTTGTGGCTCGCACCTTCGCTCACAATCTCGTGAAATCTTAGGCGTTCTGGCCGCGACGTCGATGCTTCCCAGGAAATTCAACATCGGGGTGACAGACCCGATAGTGGCGCGTAAGTGCGTCTGCGCGGCTGAATGTCTTCTCCTCGGTGCAAAGGTTACAGCGGACCTTTTGCTTCCGTGCGTTGTGGATTGTGTCCTCGTGCCTCGTCAAATCGTAGGGGCGCGAGAATATTGTATGGCACGGTTTGCCAGTACTCGGGTTAATGCGGTCGCAGCGATGAGGTCCAGCTTGACTGTTCATCATGCTATCCGGGGATGTGACTGCAGTGTCGGGTCTCCGAGGCCCTCCAATTCCCTGAGTCTGGCGGTGACCCTCTCGCTTGTGCTTTTGAAGGAGAGCAGGTGTTTCAAATCTCATCGTGCAGCCGTGATACGTGCACGTGTAGGTGCCGCCGTCCGCGGCAGCACCAGCCGGCTTGGACATTGGGACGCCATTCGAAGTTGGTGTCGCCTCAGACCCTGCAGAACTGGATTCAACAGAGCTCAGGCGGGGAATGGGATCCTGGGCCTGCGACTGACGCGGGTGGGCTATGAATGGATACTGTTGAGGGATATGAATACCGGGTTGCAACTGGGTAGGCATATAAGGAAAAGCGGGTGCGTTGTGCACAGCAGACCGGACAAAGGTAGCCTGCGGATCCGGGGAGACGACAGCCTTTGCAATATCTTCGAACTCCGCCGACTCCTGAGGAAACAACGGGAATGACGAATCGCCATCGGCGTCGTGAAACTCAAGCATGGCGTCTTTGGGAGAAATCGTCTTGGGAGTCTCAGGCTCAGACTTCATAGACATTTGCTGCCTCATCATCTGGGCATCTTGCTCGGCCTTCTTTTGCTCCCGCATACGATGTGCCGAGTTAAACCTCAAGTGTGAGGCTTGCATACCAACGCCAAAGTCGTGGTTGGCAACCGGTGCTAGCGGTGAGCCCTGGCGAAAAGGAGATCGATCTCGTGACACGCTCGACGCAGGTGAGTGTGCCGCACTCAGATGTTGATTGTTGGCGGCGCTTAGCCTTTGGGCGAACACATCATTACTGGGAGATACTGCCATCTGCGGTTGTGCTGGCGACGCGGATGTGATCGTAAAGTTCGGGCTGTAAAGCTCGTCGTTGTAAATGTCTGTCATTGTACGGTCCAACTTGGGAACGTTGCTGAAGACTGTATCGTCGTACGTTGGTAAGCAAGAGATCATAATGTGATCGAAGAAGAAGGGGGTTTGCTTACCGGCTTTGCGCCTCCTGTCGTCCTCTTGCTCGATGTGCGACGGGGTGGCGGGTGAGTCACCAGCGATAGAGCTTGCCACCGAGTTAGGGTGTGACCTGTTGCCCGCCCCCGACAGCTCGGGAGCAGGTAACAGACTGCGATCAGAGCGCGGTCTCTGGACGTTCGTAGCAGATGCATAGCCGCTCATGTCTGACGAGATGTTGTTTAATCCGTTGTAGTTCGGATACATGTTATCGTGGGGAACCGCCATGGACTTGGTTGCCAGCTGATAAAAGGCGTTGTTATCTTGGGTCTGCATGTCGTATAGGCTGTCTGGCATCGAGTCTGTGACGGCAATCTGGGGGTTCGTTGTGTTGTGATTATAAGGCGAGGCAGGGCCAGCAGAGCCCAGCGAAGAAAGAGAAGACTCCCGCTGATGGGGCAATCGACCAACCGGCTTGGGGGCGTACTGGTTTCCTACTAACCAAGCGTCTGACTGCATGAGGTCTTGATGGTAGTTTAGGTTCAAGGAGGAGTCGTCGAAGGCCGTGGTAGTGGTGACCGCTCGTCTTGGCACAGCCAGGTGAGTTGTGCTATAGTTTGAGAGGCTGGCAGGCTGATTCGCCAAGGAGTAGTGAGAGGAGAGGAGCGATTGAGTCGAGAGCGGCGAAGATGATATACTCGACGAGTTCGTATCGTGTGCCAAGTCGTCAAAAGAACTATCGACGTCGAGGTCGAGTGCCTGTGTGTACAGCTGGTGCGGTTGTTGGGATTGAGACTGAGGTTGGTGATATGCCTGGCTACCGTGATAGAGTTGCTGTTGCTGGAAAGGTTGCACAGTAGCGGGTCGGGTTAACAGCATGGTGCGGTTATTTGAAAAGGTTGAATGTTTTGTAGATGTTGTGATGCGAAATCAGATCGAGTGGCAAACCACGGAGGGACGGCGACTTATAAATATGGGAAGAGCAAAAGAAGGTCCTGCCAAAGTTGCACTACGTATTTGGCTTGCATCCACGGGCCCTCGCTCTTAGTGAGTTAAACGATACGTACCGGGGTGGGCGATGGGGCTTAGAGGTGGTGTACAGAGTTAGTTAGGTACCTTGGGTAGGTGGCCGGGGGGTGACGGTACGTAGCGCCTTCGCATCTGCTCGCTTTTGCAAAGCGGAGGTACGGATACAGGCTGGCAAGACCCGACCGAGGCAGGCTTGGACTTGAGCTGCTTGGTGGGGTGATGGCAGAACAGGGGTACAGGGGCTCTGGGATCGGGGCCGGGGTGGGTACCTATACCTAGGTAGGTACCTTAGAATGATGCAGGAGGGACAACAGGGACGGGGAGGGAGGGGACAGAAGCACAGGGAGGAAAAGGATGGAAGAAAATTTCAACGTGTGTGAACGTATTGATGACCGCTCTCCCCCTCCTGATTATTATTATTTTTTTCCCCAATCGTCTTGGAAGCCCGCGGAATAACAGCCCATTGAGTGACAACGGCCCAACCGGGATTTGAGTTTTCTTGATCCGTCAAGCACCAGGGATAGACGTGTAGGGATGCGATGCTGCTTTAATAATGCATTTTGCGCGGGCTGTCGGAATCTTTGATGCACGCACATACGGGTAGACGGGACGGACTGGCTCTCGTCCGTCGCCCTCCCCCAGCTTTACTAGGCAGTCAATCAACACTGACCCCTCGTGACATCGACTCATCATGCAAGCAGTGCACCGATGCCTGCCTGACTGGTGGTGAGTTGACTCAGAGGGGTAGGGGGCCATAGGATTGAGGTTAAAGTGGCCGCAGGCAGGCAGTAATTAACACCGAGTCTTCGCGGGATGGGGGTTCAAGCTTAAGCAGCTGACGCGGGAATGGAATGGGCCACGCTAGAGCAGGAAGGTAGGCAGTATGCTGGCCGAGCTCAGCGCTCGGGACGCAGGAGTGACTAATGTGCGACTTTTCAAAGTATTTCAAATTTGCAATTACTACCTAGGTAGGTAGCAATACAATCCGAAGCACACCGACGGGAAGTTGCTCGAGGGTTCTGTAGGTTTCTCGGGTAGCTATCCGTTTGCGCGGCTGTCGTCGTGTCGTCGTGGCCGTCGTCGTAATTCAGGGGATCGTTCGTTAACTCAGCAGCTGAGTGTGCAAGCTTGATGAGTGAGCACGCTAAGAATAGGTCGAATGTTCCATGCAGTTTTTGGGCATGCCAAATGGGAAGGGCCATCCAAGCAACAACGCAACGCGAACGCGAATGACGGATGGGTGCGCAGGTTAGATACAAACTGGTTTTGTCATCACGGAGAAGAAAGAAAACGAAGAAGAAACAGTGTACCTAATAAGCCTGCCTACCACTTATGCTGTAGTGGGAAGGAGGCGTGACGGCGCGATGATCTGGTATGCACTACAGCAAGTAAAGACGTTTGGTTCCGGGAAGCCTGCAACTGCAAGCCTGACGCCGACATGGCCGCGATGGTGCACTGGAAGGGGGTAATCATGCTCAGAGGGTCGTTGAAAGCAGCGATCAAGACGTAAGGCACATGGATGGGCCAGGGGGGACCGTACCTACATACCTATCGCCGACGAACAGTGTCTGGGTGGAGTGACGTAAGGCAGGCAGGTAGGTGGATGGACGGGCGGGGCCACTGAGGTCTCACAGCTTTAGGTACCTACCTAGTGTACCTAGTGCTTTCTGGGTGCACCGATGGGCGCTCCAGCCCACAATCCAGCGCCTGATGATTGCACTGGCGAGTGCGTGCAATACACACATAGTAGCGGAATGACATTACGTCTCCCGTGGGCATCTTGGGCAGGACCCCCGCGGCCTCGGCACTCACTGCGTTTTACTTTTGGGACAAGCGCCGTGATGCCTTCCGTCACCTTATCTCGCTGGCGCTTGATCGTCAACAACCTTTTCCCCTCCGAGGTATCCAGATGGGGTTTCTGACCTCCGAAATCTCGTAGAACATGTCACCCACCACCAGCGCCCACAAGTTCCTATTGGGCCGAAGATCTTTGGTATAGAGGACACATGGAATCCGAGAACCAACCCCCGCACGGCTATGGTCCTGCCATGCTCTGGCGTTGGAATATCTCTCAAGCGAAGAGGCCTCTTTGATTCCATGGAGAGTGTCTTATCCACCATTGGGTGGTTAATGATGGCTCGGCAATGCCTCGGCCTGCAAGAGCATGTCCGTATTTTGCCATCTCAGTCGGCATTGGTAGTGTACAACGTTAAGTACCTAGGTAGTTTCTACACACTATGACTGCCCAAGTATCCGTATTCTGCCATGCTACTTCTGATCCGATGGTGGGGCGCTTGCCTGTGAAGTACATACGTACAATGTGCGATGTACGGATACCTCGTACATTGTATGGGAAGGCCCCCGCTCGACTTGTTCAGGAGGGGGGGTACCTGGGTAGAGATGGAGGGGGAAACCGACGATCGCTGCCATGCGCGCCGCGATCACTGGTGTTTGTTGCTCTACACTATGTAAGTAGGTACATAATTTACCACTTTACCTAGTACCGTACTCCACATGGGCTGAATGTTTGAAGGGTCCATCGGGCCAAGTCAAAATGACGGCAGGGAACAGGGGCTCGTGCTAACAGTCAAGACCAGTTTCGCCGGAGTTTAGGGCAGGGGTTCTCTTCTTTTCCCATCCTTTTTACCCCCCTTGTTACTTCTTCCCTCCAGAACCATTTTCCTTGGGAGGATATTGACACCAGTGGACGGGGAAGCCGTCGGCCTAGGCTCGGAAAGCCACGGTGCTTCGCCGGGAAGCGAGGCATGGTGGAGGAAGAGGTCGAGTTGTACCGGTGGGAAGAGTCGGCTTTCGTCTGCCGTTGTCCGCGGTTGGGCTACCAAGGGGGAAAGGAGGAGGGAGGGGCTTGAGCTCAGCCACACTGACCAAGTTGGGCGAGAGTCGAGTCCTCGATCAAGCCGAAGCAAGCCATTGAAAGACGGCTAGCCCCTTGCCCCGGTTGAGCTGTAAGTCTGTGATGCAGGCACTGTACATAGGTAGGTACCTACAGAGCGATGGCCACTCAAATCCTCTGATTGTCCTGTCGCATTCTCCTACTTGGCATGCAGTTACACCTTCAAAAACCTAGCCTCCCGCGCTGCAGGTACAACCACTACCTGCGGCTTTCACACCAAGAAATGGCCGCTTCCCATGCCTGAATTCTCAATCAAGTGTCCCTCGTGGAGGGACCTGAGAATTGCATTACCCAAGCCCATTCGCTGCGTACAAAGCCTGCCTACCGCTGCTGACTAAAAAGAGCAACGTTCCATGAAAATGACATTCAATCGGATAAATTGCAAGGGTGATCATGATGTCAGATCCCGTGACTTTTTTTTTCTCGAATGATGATTACCTTATCATGGCGTAGCATGTCTAATCCCCATCCTTTTGGCTCCCTCTCCGGCATCTGTTTCCGCACAGAGGAAGGAAGGACTCCTCCCCAAACCGGGCATACCTAGACTTTTTTCTTATTCTTTTTGCCTGACCAGTTTTTGTTTTTAAGGTTTTTACTCTGGGTATGCACGTACAGCATACGGAAACCAACACGACGCCGTCTGAAGTTTTCCATTGCGCGTGATTTATATCATTCCGTCATCGTTCCATGAAGTCGACCAATATCCCACCATTCCCGCGGACTATGTGCCGCGCAACATTGAACCAGTACCGATGCGAAATCCAAGCCGGGGCCCCCATTTCTCCGCATCCTGGCTTCCCACCATGTGCTATAGTTTGTCTTCGGCGCACACGACCCCTCGCCATCATGTTGTGCGCGCCTTTGTTCCATGGTGACGATGTCGTGGTGCGCTTCATCCGGCATCGGTTTTCAACCAGAGATGATCAACCAGTCGCCAGTTAGGTGTGCGCACATACGCGGTGCTTGCGACGGCCCGTGCTGGGGAACGTAGTGTAAAGAGGAGCTGTGGCTAGTAGTGGGTGTTACTATCTATCCCTCAACGATAACCTACCTGCCTGCCTGCCTGCCTGCCCAGGTACTTAGTAGGTACGTGTACATTTGCAGGCTCCCCTTTTGAACACTCTTCTATCCCCTGAGGCGAGCCTTCTCGGCCTCGGCCTCCGTTCTTGGCTGCTGTTGCTACGTTGCTTTGATTCCCAAGGCCATTTCGGCAATGTTCTGTTCAAAGTGGCCGATATGCATGCTCTCAATCTCTAACTTGCGAATTCTATCCAGACTGGAGACCCATGGTCGACTCTTCTGCATTTAGCTTTGTGGGGGCACGTACCTGGTCTCTGGGCGGAGTAAACGTCCAGCCACATCATGCAGGTCGGCTGACACGTCTCCATCCTCCCGCCCCCCCGCTCCCGCCTGCCGGACCCCGACCGAGCGGGTTTCCTCGGATAATTATCTCCATGGGTGTGTTTGGCCTGGGTTGCACTCTGGTTTATTCAACGAAGCTCGCACTCAAACTGAAGAGTCAAGCTCAAAGCTGAAATTTTGAGCTGAATGCCCTGGGCGGTCGCCTTATTCCGCAAAACTGGGTAGGGGTCCCATTGGCGGCATGAATCAGACGTGGGCGGTCACCTTGCTCTTAGGTGGCTAGGTAGGTACTTACGTAGGTACACTAGATGACACCACCTAGGCATCTCAAAAGTGAGTCAGCAGCATGAGGTTTTCTGTCCTTGGATCGCAACTCGGAAAGTGATTTCTCCTCTTCACTCTCGCTAGCATTTCTTGACCTGTCACATGACACGTCGATACGATGCACGCCAAACTGCCATCCAAATACAATATCCATGTCAATAATTGCAGTATCTACCTAGGATTGATTGGTAGGTATACTTCGTACAAGTCTGCAGGGACTTGGAGCAGTCTCGAACACCGGTCCAGCTCACCCGCATCTCGACTCCAACGCCCACGTACAATGCGGCGCATCGACGATTGTGTAAATTTTCCAGAGAGCCGGCGAATCAGTGTTTAGCCTGATCAATTTCCGCAGGTCTCATATGCATGTAGAATCGCACCAGTGCACGCCTTACTGCGTACTGTACACAAACAGGTCCAGCCAGCACCCAAAGAGCCAGCATATACACTACTGTGCATCAGGCACCGATCCACGGATTTGGGTTTGCAGCAAGACAGGGGATGGATCTCGGATCCCACGACGTAGGTCAGATGCGCAAGCGTCGCTCGTTGCATAGCCCATAGCCCCCGTCAAGGCACAGCCGGGCCCTTCGCAGCGACTGGCGCTGGCGACGAAGCTGAGCACATGCCAGAACAGTCCGACGAACACGATGCAGCCCGAGTCGATGCGAATGACTCTCTGGCCACAGCGAGCGCGGCTGGGCAAAGTCAGGACTCCCCTGGCTTCGTGACATATCAGTCATCCGGTCAGGCTCACTCATCTACTACTATGGTCTGACCAAAATTTCCGTCACCAGTGCGAATGCATGCTTGCGCATGTGCCGTTGGTTGAAGCCTGGTTGGTGTGCTTGCATCTTTGGCTTCTACCAGCTGAAGTATGTGTGTGCGTGTGGGGGGGGGCAGGGGGGGTAATGCGGTCGGGCCACGCCGAACTAATTCCGTTGGATTCCACCGCGCATCTCAACCTGCCCGTGTCCTATCGGGCCATCGCTCATCCTCGGAGACTACCTGGAGAAGGGGAGAGATTAAGCCCGACGTGCCGCACTGGCCGAGGAGGCAGCACACAGGAAACTGACAGGGTCTGTGCATATGCTGTAGGGACGAAAGCGTGGGAAAAGGCGAGGACCAAGGAAAAGGTGGGAGGGAAAATCGATGTTTCCCATGCTGCAGCCAAGTGGATGGTCCGGTCTGGTCTTCGGCCTTTCCAGCTAGGTAGACTCTAGATATAGTGGCCAAGTGTGGCTGAGCCGGCAAGGCCACCGCTTCCTATTGGTTTCGTTTTTTTGCGTTGGTGTGGCTCACAAATATGTGTAGACTCGGTTGGGGCCGACCGAGGCACACCAACGCCGAGGCAGGTAACATCGGTAGCTCCGGCCACGGCGGCTTCAGTGTGGATTCGGATAACGTACGGAGTATTGTTGCTGCACCTGCTTGCAGGTTTCCCCCCCCTCCTCCTGCTTTGCCTGCCTACACGATCTCGTATTCACATCCGCCCGTACCTCGCGTACAAATGACTAACTCTTTGCTTGTAACCTTTACTCAAGTGTCCCCGGTTCAGCTGGAAAAGAAGGACAAGAGGGATGCAGCCTTACAAATCACATCTTCCGTCTCTGTACTGTATTAGATAGCCCGGCGTATCCGCTACCTTGCTCCGAGTACCGTTAACCGCGACAAAACAAGTCACCTCACATACACTAGAGCCTGGCGCCGAATAACAAGACACGTTGATGAAACTCTCCTCTTGATTAGCAATTCGTCAGCTGCCTAATCCTAGGCCGATAACTACCGACACGCGGTTGAGTGAGTAACTGCGTCCCCCGGTGTGTAATACTCCACGACACAAGACTGCACCTCACTTCGAATACTGGATAAGGCCGTCCAGAGAAAAGTCATGTGCACCTGTCAACCCGTGGGAACAGGCTATGATTTTATGTCGGCTAAGTGGAAGCGAGAGGACGAGATGGAGAGAGAGAGGGCGGGATCAAGTTGAGTAGTAGCTCCAGGGATGCAGAAAAACAAGGCAAGTGGCAAAAACAAAACCAAAGATAGGTGGTGTGATAATGTACGTACTTTAGTACCGAGTACGACTACAATGACAAGGCAAGCAAAACAAGATCTTAGCCAGTGCAGATCCTACCCGATCAAGCCCAGGCGGCCGGGTTCCGTTTCTTGGGATTTAAAGATGATGGATTCAGTAGCAGAGCTGTCCACGGCTGGCGCCTGCGCTTTTGACCCTGACTCTGCAAGTCAGTGTCCACGCCAGCCCACCTAGGTACCTACCTGCCACCCTACCACCCACATCGAAAGTCCTCGATACTTCCCCACCCTACGTAGTCCTGCGCACGACGACATGTACTTCTACTACCTAGGTACCTGCCTCCCTTGGCAGATCCCCACCAAACATCACAGCCGGACATTTGCCCGTATGTCCATTACCGTGTTTTCCTCTGTCGTTTTTCAACAATTCCATCTTCTGGTACCGTCCGAAGTCGAGCCTGAATTACTCAAGCTACCCAGTCGGCCCCGACCAACCAGCCCAATGCTTCATTGCCAAACTCATATACCCTGCCAGATAACCATGTGTATTTCCCGGGCTCTACACTTCATTGTGACCAGGGCTTCCCCTTCCCGCCACTGAACTCGTCTTTACGCCCCAGGGTTGGGCTCCCTCTTGCATTAACACCAGAGCTCGTCTGGCCTGTGGCCATCTCCTAGCTCCAATTCACCTCTCCGGGAACTCTTTTGGCGGTTGCCCCTTGGTATCCGGCCTTGGAGCGTTCTGATCTGGCAGCGACCCGGCAGCATACTACCATGTAATGGACTTTCACACAGATGCTTGCATGTTCCCCGTGGCTGAGCCGCGGTCACGTAACGCCTTCTTTGCCCCCGATTCTGTATTTTCAGCAGACCAGAAATGTCAGTGACACGTGTCCTGTTGGGAGATCAGGTCACTGGCCTCTTCTCGTTATATCTTGTCTGCACGTCACTTGCCACTTACGTTCTGGGTTCATTGCTTCTGGTCCGAGAGATGACAGGGCAGCCAAAGGCCAGCAGGGAGGCGGGGAGGGGGGCGAACGTGGTGTATGAGTGTTCCCTTTGCTGGCTTCGTGTGCACGAACAGCGGCAAGCCATATGGTCCCTGGCAGTTTATCTTTAGAGTATCATAAAATGTAATGGCTTGGATGGTTCAAGCCCTGGTGCTTATCCGCACAGTCGGCCGTTGCTCAGCATGCCCCGAACAAACGCATCACACTATTCTACCACAAGACGTCCGAATTGCCCAATCTATGTTCCTCTCCTACTTTGCCTGACGTCTTAAGCCGCCCTTCACTTGGACTATTGATATGGCAGCCCAGTCAAGAGCTACGAAGCCTAGTGTAGGTGAGTCAGCCGAGTCTTTGTTGCAACGATCTGCTGTGAACTACCTCCAGCTGCGGCGGTTCATATCCGGATGGTGTACTCCCTTGTCTTCGATCTTGCGTATAATGTTAGGCATCGTGGACGACTCTGCCTATATATGAAGTCTACTTCCGCTTCTTCTCACATAGGGTTCCGGGAAGGCTGGTCTCTCGATCCTGCGTAATCTGGTGGTCTAGAACGCGGCCTCGTGTAGGAGTTCAATCCCAATCATCCCGCCTTAACCCCGCCGCTTGCCGGCACACTACAGCTGATGTAATTTCCCACGACCATAGGTGTTCGAGTTCAATTGTTGGCTTGTTCCCTTGTGCGTGGATATGCTGGGGTTTACTTCACTTGCATCATTGTATGCCCGTGTCTTTCACCCTAGGGTCGTAGGTGCGGTGTCATGTAGCGAAGTCTCGAAGCTGGTAGCAAGCCCGCAGATGGTATCAGGTATCATAACTTCGAGGTCCCAAGGCTGTTGTTCTGTCTGCTGGCCGTCAGGGAACTGGCAGTACCACTTTCCGCTGAGAATGGTTGGCCTGAGTCCGTGACTCCTCTCCAGTTAACTCCAAATGAGTCGGAATTGCTCATCAAGACCATTGACTATCTTCTCCTTTATTGCCTTATGGACGAGATACTTGGCACCATCCGCAGGTTGGTATTGGGGTCCTCGGTCCCGATCTCTTGCTAGTCACCGCTGGCGTGCGGACACCCTTCGGACACTTCAGCCACCCGTGAACGTGTCGTTGTAACAGTCACGATGGTGTCTCATAACTTTGCGCATGGCGCTTGTCATAATTGTATATTTTATCATCCAGCCAGCATGACACGTATGCACTTCTATCTCTGGAGCGGCGCTACGGAGCAACTGTCCATGTCGGCGCGTCATTCTGGTGATGGTACTCAACTGCCCTTCATCGAATGGAAGTAGGAGGGCCTCTGCCTCGGCTTGGTCTAGATTTTGAGCAACCGCCTTTGCGTACGTTAGGCTCTGGATACTGCGGTGGTCTCGCCCATGCCTGGAGAAGACTCACTGTCTTCGCGGCATATGTCATTGGTTAGCGTGGCGTCATCCATTGTATTTCACCAGTAGTACCCTCACAAACGTCGTTATGCCTCAGAAGATCTTTGACAGTGAAACAGTTGACTTGCGACTTCGCTAATTTGTGCGGGGTTGCCAGGTCGGCTCGACGGGAACTTGGGTGAGGTTGTCGAGGAAGACCGCCAGCCCTCTGACTCACGTGTTCGCTGAAGTTGGACGGCAAGTATTGCATCTGTCGTCGACTGTTGCCTCGGGGCGAGTTTTATTGGGCTCTAACGAATGATGTGACGTGTTTTGACAGGATATACATCTTTGAGAGTGCAGCTATATATTTTAATATGATATTACAGTATCTGTTAATTAGGCAGGCTGTAGGCGAAACACTCCATGTACGAATCCTCACCCACCAGAGAGAAATATGGCAACAGTGCTACCGATAAAAAGATTGCGAGCCTCTCCCAATATCGACAGCAAAAAGTCTACAGAGGGCCACACTGGATCACGCGAGGGATTCGCAGCTCCGTGAGATGGGTGCTGCTTAGTTCCATATCAAAGCACACCGTGGCAAGAAAACAACCAAGCAACCTGAGCGCTAGGGGTCACCATGGAGAATGAACATTGAAGGAAATTTCCAAGAGATAGATGGCATTTTGGCCGCTATGAATGCCATGCTTGCAACTCGGTCTCGGAGACGGTTCACGGTACATCGCCGATGTGGGCTCCGTCACGGGACGAGGAGCCGCAGGACATGGACCCACTTAACAAGAGGCATCGTGACGTGACATGGCCACACCAGACAAGACAGCCAGCCATAGCCAGTGTCATGCGCGCCACGGCGACATCTACAGAAATAGATTTGGCCAAGTTGGCAGTGCTAAAGCATCCAGTCTCCTGAAGCCGGATTTAAGCACAGCAAGATGGCTCACACTTGGGCAGGCATCAACCAAGAGCCAAGACGCCTCGACATGTCATGAACGAGACGGCTACTATGAAGACTAGTACGACCCACCATATATATCGAATGCTCACACACAAGCAGCAATGCCCGGAAGGCGCAAGGTTGATCAAAACGTGCCTCGGCGAGGGATTGATTATGTCACAAGCCAATCAAGCTATCCATGTAGAACCCCATTGTTTCCCGTATGATACAGTTTAACACCCAAAACCAGCCAAACCCATAGTCATTCATGACAAAACAGTCCACTCCCTAAGTCCGTTTGTGCCACCGCGCCGTGGGGGTGGATCGCGTCATGGCCCAAGAAAGATTCGTAACAGACATGCAAGAAAATAACGCTTAACCACCGAAACCGTAGAGGGTGCGGCCTTGGCGCTTCAGCGCGTAGACGACGTCCAGAGAGGTGACAGTCTTGCGCTTGGCGTGCTCAGTGTAGGTGACGGCGTCACGGATGACACCCTCGAGGAAGGACTTGAGGACACCGCGGGTCTCCTCGTAGATCACTAAGATGCATGTTAGACCCTTGTGCGGCGAGACACTGTATCGAGGTAACCTACTGGCAGAGATACGCTTGACACCGCCACGACGAGCGAGACGACGGATAGCGGGCTTGGTGATACCCTGGATGTTGTCACGCAAAATCTTGCGGTGGCGCTTCGCACCGCCCTTGCCGAGACCCTTGCCGCCCTTGCCGCCTGTTCGAGTGAGTCAGCATGTGTCACGGAAGGAAACAAGCGTGAATACGGGGCCAACACTCACGTCCAGTCATGTTGCTAAGTGTTTAGTGTAAAAGTTGGGTGTCGATATTTTTGGTGAGTCGCCTCAGGGGAAGCTTCAGTCGCGTGGAAAGGGGGTTGTTTGGTCAAGGTAACGTGGGGCTGGATAACGAGAATAGACACCGCTACAGACGCGCAGAGGGGGGAAGACATTTATATCAAAAGTGCGTGGGACGGGTGAGCTTTGGGATCAGCCAGGAAAAGCGGGTACGTGCCTCGATTGGATCACCCCCTGTCGCGACGCGCAGGTGAAAATAAAAAACAAGGCGCCCATTTTCGGAAATGCACAGACCAACAACGCCAGGTCGTACATAACAGGGGGGTGGAATGATTTTAGTATCCAACCAAGATCCCTCCCCCATCTTCCCAGCAATACCTACCTACCTACGTACCTAGGTAGGTAGGCACGTAGGGTAGTTAGTTCACGAATACCTAGGTAGGTAGGTAGTACGGAGCAATCTAGCCTTAATTACCCCTCTACCACAGTATGCATATGGGGACTGTCCTCGCACCGCAACATTTCGCTTACCCTCCAGGTACCGCGGGTGGTACCCTGGTTGTTCCTTGTCAGCTCAAAGGTGATTCGGCGGCTGGGATCTGGAGCAGCTTGTCGATTATGTAATGCACATATAGGGGCCTTTCAAAAACCGTGGAGCTACAGTGGTTTGATACTGGTCTCTTTTATGAGTTAAGCTTGACGTATGCTTTAGTCTGTCGCGCGGCAGTTGAATGGCAGCTGGATGACGGATCACTGTTGCTGCATCCCGAATGGGGGGTTAATTAATGGGTGAGGGTGACATGTAACATACATAGGTACCTATGTGGAAGAGCAAGGGAAAAGGGAAGACCCCCTCCAAATCGAACTGTAGGGCCTGCTTAGCCGAATCGGCTGAGCCTCTTGCCTCTTCGACGCATGCAGTTGCTTTGCAAACAGGTCGACTTCCACGCGTTGGTCACACACAGTTGGAGCGTGAACAGGGTCCATATGATTGCAACTTTGTACATGCGGGCCCATCGCGGCCGTCATGGTCCATGTCGACAGTCGGCACCACCCACTGGCCCAGCTAGTTTAGTTCGAGACCCGGCAGCTAGCCCCAGCCCCATCAGTCGCGTAAGGTGCACCTTCGCTACCGCGTCGCGTTTCGACGCAGACGGATTTGTTTTTGAACCCCCTGTCACCAGAGAGGACGGGGGAGGGAAAGAATAGCCTGGCTAGGATGGAAAAAAGATGACGGATCAATCTTCACTCGCTGCAATCAAGATGAACCAAAATACCTAGTCGGTTGAGAGAGGTAGACTGAACAAACACGTGGCGGCAGTATCCCAACAGAATGATGGGTTCTCTATCTCTCTCTCTCGCTGTCACTCACGGAGAGGGGGACACCAAAAACCAAAAACCAAAAACCAAAACCGAGAATCCGCAAAACCGACGCGTACCGCGCTTAATGGACACTATCGGACACAAGTCGCGGTCGCTTACTTCGTACTGCGTACCACGTAAAGCAGGTAGATGAGGCAGGCACATCCCGCATTTCTGTTCCGCATGGGGGACTCGGGAGGGGAAAGACACCACAGGCCTCTCTGCCTTTCTGCAGACACTGGCAGTGACACACATTGGACTGCGCTCCAAGTGGGTCGCAGGGATCGCTTACCAAGGATACGTACCGCCCTTGCCGGGTGCTTGGGAGCAAAAGATGGGGTGGCGTCGCAGATGTTGCAAGATTTCTAGCCAATCAAAATTCAGCCCTTCTTTCGTTTGAACAACAAAGCCCCAACTCCCGCCCGCTGGTGACTGCACCCGTCTTCTTCTTTTTCTCTTTTCTTTTCGCAAAGAGTTCGCGCCTGCCCGAACGGCATTTTCCCAAGTACCCACTCACCCACGCAGACAAGGCAGGCAGACACGCACAGACCACTTCCTTTTGGCGCACAATCACTCCCCTCTGCCGCCAGCCCAGTTGCCTACCTATTTATTTCCCTCCACCCTCCACCCACTCCTCAACCTTCTCTTCTACATCCACTCACAACCCATCAGCCTCCCGCAACCAACCAACTTCATCAACTTCAAAACAAATTCATCAACTATCCATCCCCACAACACCTTCGCAATGGCCCGCACCAAGCAGAGTAAGCATTTTCACTCACTCAATATTTCTCAACGCCGCATTTACTGACTCTCGTCCCGCAGCCGCCCGTAAGTCCACTGGTGGCAAGGCTCCTCGCAAGCAGCTCGCCTCCAAGGCCGCCCGCAAGAGCGCCCCTCCACCGGAGGTGTCAAGAAGCCTCACCGCTACAAGCCCGGTACCGTCGCTCTCCGTGAGATCCGTCGCTACCAGAAGTCCACTGAGCTTCTGATCCGCAAGCTCCCCTTCCAGCGCCTGGTAAGCCTGCCATGACACAAGCGCTACATCCCGCATGCCACTAACGTAATCGACGCAGGTTCGTGAGATCGCCCAGGACTTCAAGTCCGATCTCCGCTTCCAGTCCTCTGCCATCGGCGCCCTCCAGGAGTCTGTCGAGTCCTACCTCGTCTCCCTCTTCGAGGACACCAACCTTTGCGCCATCCACGCCAAGCGTGTCACCATCCAGTCCAAGGACATCCAGCTCGCCCGCCGCCTCCGTGGCGAGCGCAACTAAGCGCATCGTATTTCGATTTTCTCTTTTCATGGGTGGTTTACGACTCGCGTTTGGGAATGCTTGACGAATGGACCGTCTTGGCTTTGGGGTAATTTGGCGTTTACAATGCGTTGAAGAACAGCGCAAGGATTGTACATTATACGGCAGCAAAGGATGACTGCATTCAATGGCAAACACATCATGAACAAACAACAGCCTGCATCCCGCCAAGCTCCCGTGACCACCATGCCTGTGATGTATGGAATCGAGAAAATACACAGGGACTGCTGCTCGCAAGCAAACTGCCGCCTTGTTTCATTTCTTTAAGTGTCAAAATACCCACCCCGTAAGGAGAACGATCGTTCGTGAGCAACCATCCCCAACCTGCTCTGCTTGCGTGACTTACTAGGCACTTGATTTACCGGCTATTGGTGTCTTGCAGCATGGTCTTATTAGAGCCCATCCATTCTCCAACGTGAGACATGGCTTGAAATGAAGGACAGAGTAAGTCAAAGACGATAGAAACCGAACAATATTCCATGCCTTTGTTTCCCTCTTACTTATTTCTCCAAGTGGCTGTCGCTCAAAGCGCTACGCAAACACCAATGCTTGGCCTCCTGCGTGGCATCGCAGGACTTCACACGTTTTACGATCGCCCATTAATCTAGCACTTTGGATAAAGGCAGAAAAATAGCCTGTTGATCTGGCAGGGCTGGTGCTGCACGGGCAACGCCATCTATATTGCTGAGATCCATCAGGCGGGCTGACGCTGACTGAAACCTCTTGGTCACACTCATGGGCGTTTGTCTGGCTTGCCTTGGTTTCAAAAGTCAAAGAGCCATCTGTCCCATCCGAATCAGCAGGGCTGAGGGTCGCCGCACGGACCAGGCCACTTTGAGGTTGCTCATCAATAATCTCATCTGTCAGTCCCAAAAGCACTCTTCCCGGGAGGTAATCGCATCTGTGTCTGGGACAGAGGCGGTGTTCGAGCAAGTCCATGTCATACAGTTGAACTACGAGATGCACCTGCGCTGTAATGACTCTCCCATTGAGCCGGTTATCAGGGACGAGAGGAAATCTATTTGCTTCCCGATCCATCTCATCGATATCCCGCCATCTCCAGCGAGGCTCCGGCGCGTCCATGTCCTCTTACACACTCTTCGCGAGCGCCCAAAAATTCTCCATCTTTGCCCGAGCCAGCGCGTCTTTGGCCTCGGCATCGGATTCGCAGACCTTATTCCCCCATTTGCGAAACGCCCTCGTCTTCTCTTCACCCTCAAATACTAGTTTACACTCATTGTGCGACATGTCCTTGAGGTCTCCCCTCTCATTCTCCGCCATCAGCCACTCGCGAACCTGCTGCTGTGTCTTGCCCTCCCGCGATGGCGTGTTTTCTGTCCAGTCGATACGATCCAACATGAGCTTCTTGTACTTGCGTATGCTGTGTTCCCCCCTTCCACGACGACAATGTTCATCTTGGGATGTATGACGCAGATTCCTGTAAGGGCGTACTGCTCGGCGTTCTTTTGAATCTTGAACCGGTGCTGGCCGTTCGCCAGGCTGTTAATCTTGAAAACCAACACATGAATTCCCTTGGCGGCATCCTTCTCCTGGTTTGCAGCGAGTTTGTCGTGCTTTTCTTCCTTGGTTAGCTTGCGCTCCTCGTTGGCCTGCAAGTGGTTCTGCTGGCGTTCTGCAATCTGCCGGTTGACGAGGTTTTCCACTGCCGTCGGGTCCTTCACTGCCGAATCTGCGTAGACACGCATCATGTTGCTCTTCTTCACTTTGGGAGGCGGTGCCGGCACCAACCCAAGCCTGATCTTTGCCTGCTGCTCCTTGAGCTCCGCCATTCTTCTCTGTCTCCTGAGCTTTTTCTGCTCTTTTGAAGTCAAGTACATCGGCTTCACCGCCGGCGTGTTCTTCTCTTGTGGTGGCTCCAGCGCGACGGGGTGCTGGATGTACTCGGTGACGATGGTGTCTTCCTTGTCGAGCTTCAGACGTGACTCATCTTCAATGTTTTCGTATGTTCCATCCACCAGTCCTTCATCGAACCATTCGATGTCCGGAGGGGCCTCGACAACTAGGTTTTTCTCCATGTCCATTTCATCCTCAATTCCAGCCTTCCTGGTCTGTGCAGCAATCCGCTTCTTCATTTCCTCCAGGGCGGCCTGCCGTCGCAACGCGGCGGCTTGCTGTATGAACTTGCCCTTGGGGTGGAAGTGTAGCGGTCTAGCCTGTCGTTGTTTCCCGCCTGCTGGCTGCGTTGCTAGTTGCTCGTTAAAGTACGGATTCGATTGCGTGCCGTCACGGTTGCGCCCTGAAGCATCTGGCGTTCTGTATCCAGGTGCATTCGCGGAGCTGGTTTCAAATTGTGACCGGATGCCCGATGGCTTCGCGTCGCCTGTTCTGCCCACAGGCTTTGCCTGGCCGAGGCTTTCAAGTACTGGGTGCAACCCGACATTGAGACCACCCTTTGCTTTGGTACCTCCGATCGCCGCTGCGACTCTTGCTTTGAGTGCAGCCATTTTATCAGCGGCCGATTCTGGCTTAGACACGCGGGAATTCGGATCATGACGAGGCCCAAGGCCCGTCGAGTCTGGCCGCCGGTCCATCGTGGAGATGCAGAGATGCCCAAGGGCTCCGAAGCAATCGACGCGAAAGTCTCTCAGCTAACCAGGGTTCACAAAGAAATACGAGGATCAGAGAGAGATACCGCTTGCGGTGATGGATGGGTAGTTTGGGTCCGAAATGCGAGCGAGGCTGTCGTCGAGGTGGTTGATCGCGAAGAGAAATAGCATACGCAAAGCGTGTCGACGTGGGTGGATACCCGCTTCGGATTGAGGTGCAGCAGACTAGCAGACTTGAAGAAGGAATGATGAGCGGTAATGTGTTGCGATGTCGGTAACTATCGCGGTTGTTTGTTATTAGAGCATCGTCGTTTTGTTTGGTAGTGAAAGGTGCTTGAAGGTTGTAGGTGGATCATCTGCTGCCCTGTTGAGTGAAGCTCCTGCAGCGGGCCTAGCGTGAGTGGCTGATGCTGCCTGGAGCCTGGCAGGCGTAATACTTAGGTAGTTTAGTGCCCATTGAGCAGGGGGGAAAAAGGAAAGAGAAAAAAAAAAAACACCCACCACCGAAGGCGGGTCCTCTAATTTTCTGCCAGCTGCCACCGCTAAAAAAAAAGTTCCCCTCGGTATCGGCCGGGCGCTGCTATTCTCGACCGTCCGCCCCGGTCTTGTTGCTCTTGCGACATTGACTGCCGTCTTGTGATGGAAAATTTGCTCCCTTCCGCCTCGCCTTCTGTACGGACTCAGACTGGTGTCAGGCTCATTCTCTGAAGCCTCGCCAGCACCATGAACATCTCTCAACCCATCTCTTCGTCCATCGAGACGGTCGAGTTCACTTTCCTCACCGACGAAGAAATCAAGGCCATCTCCGTCAAGCGCATCGAGAATGACAGCACGTTCGACAACCTCCTCAACCCCGTCCCTGGCGGTCTCTACGACCCGGCTCTTGGATCATGGGGCGATGCTCTGTACGTAAACGCCCGCGATTCTCCACTTCCTTGCCTCAACTAACTTACACATCCTCCATAGCTGCGCCACCTGCAACTTGAATCAATCTTCGTGTCCAGGCCACGCCGGCCACATCGAGCTCCCCGTTCCTGTCTACCATCCAGTCTTTCTCGACCAAGTTCTTCGTCTTCTGCGATCGCAATGTGTCTACTGCAAAGGTTTCCGCATGCGCCATCGTGATATCAACCGCTACTCGTGCAAACTCCGGCTCCTGCAACACGGCCTCCTCCACGAGGCTCACCTTGTCGACGCCATTGGCGAAGAGCTCAAGGGTCTCGCCCTGCCCGGTGTGCCCACCGATTATGAAAGCGAGGCCGAGGAAGAAGGAACTTCCTCCGTCGACAACATCATCGGTGCGAGGGAAGCCTACGTCCGCCAAGCTCTCAAGTCGCACAAGCTCAGCCTTGGCGAAGTGAGGAAGGGCAAGCATGAAGGTGCTATGGAGATGCGCAGGGAGCTCATCAAGGACTTCTTGACGCAAATCACCAAGCCGCGACGATGCGACAACTGCGGCGGCATATCGCCCGCCTACCGCAAAGACCGCTTCGTCAAGATTTTCGAAAAGGCCCTCAGCGAGAGAGATCTTGCTCAGATGGCCCAGAGAAATCTTCACGTCAAGGACTCCATGGCAACAGCAGCCCGCGTCCGCAAATCCAAGTCAAGGCGCAATGTTGCCGATGCCGACGAAGGCGTCGCTGACGTTGACATGACTTCAGCCGAAGAAAATGACGTTGAAATGCGCGATGCTAGTGACGATGAGCAGCACCTGGCGGATAAGGAAGATGGATCACAAGTCGATGCTGTCGCCATCGCCCCCGGCCAGCAGCGCTATATCAGCGCAATGGAGGTTCACGCACGATTGCGTGAGTTATTCGAGAAGGAGCAAGACATCATGTCATTGGTATACAACTCGAAACCGTTGACCAAGAAAGCCGTCAAAGTATCTGCAGATATGTTCTTCATCCGAACCATTCTTGTCCCGCCGAACAAGTTCCGGCCCGAAGCTCGAACTGGCGACTCTCAAATCTCCGAGGCCCAACAGAACTCCCTGTACAAGATGATCATGCGAAATTGCGGCAACATTGCGAGAATACATCAAAGCGTCGGATCCACGGACCAGTATGGAAGATCAAGAGACATCACCGACCTGCACCAAGTATGGACAGAGTTGCAAGAGTCTGTCAACTCGCTCATCGACAAGAGCAAGAACCCTGTCCAAGGCGCAGCCGCCAAGAGGAACGAGGACGGCATCAAGCAAAAGCTGGAAAAGAAAGAGGGCCTTTTCAGAAAGAACATGATGGGAAAGCGAGTCAACTTCGCGGCCCGAAGTGTTATTTCGCCTGACCCAAACATCGAAACCAACGAGATTGGTGTGCCCCCCGTCTTCGCGCGCAAACTCACCTACCCCGAGCCGGTGACGAGCCACAACTTCAGAGACATGCAGCAAGCAGTCATCAATGGTGTCGACAAGTGGCCCGGAGCGGCTGCCATCGAGTATGAGAATGGTCAAATTGTCAACCTTCGGTCCAAGTCTGTGGACGACCGTGTATCCCTCGCCAACCAACTCCTCGCGCCAACCAACAACCAGATGAGCGGCATGAAGAGCAAAAAGGTGTATCGGCACCTGACAAACGGCGACGTTGTCTTGATGAACCGTCAGCCGACGCTGCACAAGCCGTCCATAATGGGCCATCGTGTCCGTGTGCTGCCTGGCGAGAAGACCATCCGCATGCACTACGCCAACTGTAACACGTACAACGCCGACTTCGACGGCGACGAAATGAACATGCATTTCCCACAAAACGAAGTTGCCAGGGCAGAGGCTCTGCAGATTGCCGACACAGACCATCAGTATCTGTCGGGCACGGCTGGTAAGCCTCTCCGTGGCTTGATCCAGGACCATCTTTCGGTTTCCGTTGCGCTTTGTAACAAGGACACCTTCTTCGACCGTGACTCGTATCAACAGCTCATCTACTCGGCTCTCCGCCCAGAGAGTGGCCACATTCTTGGCGAGAGGATCGAGCTTCTTCCTCCGGCAGTAATTAAGCCCAGACCCAGATGGACAGGAAAACAGGTCATCAGCACAATTCTCAAAAACATCAAGCCACCCAACGGCGAAGGTCTTTGGATGGCTGGAAAATGTCAAGTCAAGGCTGAACAGTGGGGCAAGGGCCATGCGGAGGAAGGCAGCGTCCTTTTCCAGGACGGACAGTTCCTGACAGGCATCCTTGATAAGGCTCATCTAGGCCCCAGCTCAGGAGGCCTCATCCACTCTATCCACGAAATCTATGGACCCGCCGTCGCAGGCAAGCTGCTCAGTGGTATGGGTAGACTCCTTACCAGATACTTGAACATGCGGGCCTTCACTTGCGGCATGGACGATCTGCGACTCACGTCTGAGGGTGAGCAGGCTCGACGGGAGGCCTTGAAGGCGGCCAAAGACATTGGCCTCGAGGTCGCGGCCAAGTATGTCTCACTCGAGGACAAGGCGCCTGACAGCACCGACCCGGAGCTTCTTGTCCGCCTGGAGGAGGTCATGCGAGACGACACTAAACAGGAGGGTCTCGATATGCTCATGAACCAGAGCTCCCGCGTGGTTTCAAGTGCTGTTACGGCAGCTTGTCTGCCTGTCGGCTTGGTCAAACAGTTCCCCAAGAACCAGATGCAGTCGATGACAACTTCCGGTGCGAAGGGTAGTCAAGTCAACGCAAACCTCATCTCTTGTAACCTTGGACAGCAAGTTCTCGAGGGTAGAAGAGTTCCTCTAATGGTTAGCGGAAAGTCTTTACCATGCTTCAAGCCCTTCGAGACGGACGTCCGTGCCGGCGGCTACATTGTCCAACGGTTCTTGACCGGCATCCGGCCCCAAGAATACTATTTCCATCACATGGCTGGTCGCGAAGGTCTTATCGACACAGCCGTCAAAACTTCTCGCTCAGGTTATCTGCAGAGATGTATCATCAAGGGCATGGAGGGATTGACGGTGACCTACGACTCGACGGTGCGAGATGCGGATGGTACCCTCGTGCAGTTCCTCTACGGCGAAGACGGCCTCGACCCGACCAAGCAGAAATACCTTACTGATTTCAGCTTCGTTCTCCGCAACGTTGGGTCCGAGTCGGCCCAGCTAAATTTCGGCAATGGCTTCAAGGAGAAGCTCGCCGGCAGCAAGGACGAAATCCTCAAGCACATGAAGAGTGCTATTAAGCACGCCAAGCTCAACAGTGCTGCTGCCAAGGATCCCATCATCTCCATGGTCAATCCGGCGAGAGTGGCGTTCGCCACTTCGGAGAAGTTCTACGAACAAATGACAAAGTACATCAAGGACAACAAGGACGGCCTCATCCGTGATAAGTCAGGCATCCCGTCTGGCTTGATCAACGCCCCTGCCGTCAGCAAGAAGTCAGCGGAGCTTGTCTTCGCTGCCAAGTACATGCGATCGCTTGTTGAGGCAGGTGAAGGTGTCGGTATTGTTGCTGGCCAGAGTGTGGGAGAGCCTTCGACGCAGATGACGCTCAACACGTTCCATTTGGCTGGCCACTCGGCAAAGAACGTCACGCTCGGTATCCCTCGTCTCCGCGAAATTCTCATGACAGCTAGTAGATCCATCTCCACCCCAGCCATGACTCTTCTTCTTCACGAGGAGCTTTCCGCGGCCGAGGGAGAAGTGTTTGCAAAGTCGATCAGCGTCCTGCCCCTGGCTGACGTGCTTGACACAGCGGCCGTGAATGAGCGCATCGGCAAGGGCAACAACGGTGCTCTGGCCAAGCTTTACGATGTGCGACTCAACTTCTTCCCCGCCAAGGAGTACACCAAGGCCTACGCCATCGACACAAGCGATGTCATGGACACGATTGAGAGGCGATTCCTGGACCACCTCTTGAGGATCATGGTCCGCGAGATCAAGAAGCGCCGTAGCGTGTCTACCTCGGCGACCCCCGATGTTGGTGTCAAGGCTGGCGTCGTGGAGATGGCGGCCGGCAACGGCGAAGTAAGAACTACCAATGATGACAACGACGACGATGACGATGATGGCGACAACGACGCCACGAACGCCAAGAACAAGGCGAACCGGGAAGAGGCTGTGTCGTATGGCCCCAACGATGACGAGGATGACGCAATCCAGCAACAGATGGAACGCGAGAACTCTCCCGAAGAAGACGAAGGTTTCGAAGGCAGCCCACCGCCACGTGCAGACAAGGATGACTCGGATGATGACTCGGATGGTGATGATGATGATGGTGACACGGACGGCGATGAAGGTTCTCTGAGGGCCGAGCGCGTCAAGGAGCGTTATCTCCAAGTCACCAAATTCCGCAACGACGAGGCAGGGGAGTGGTGCGAGTTCACGCTCGAGTTCGAGGCCAACATCCCCAAGGTTCTCATGCTCAACATTGTGCAAGCGGCCGTTAAGAAATCTGTCATCCAACAGATACCTGGTGTCGGTTCATGCACATTCACGGCGGACCACAAGATCAAGGACTCGGCTGGCAACGATGTGTCCGTACCAGCAATCTACACTTCGGGATGCAACCTCAAGGCCATGCAGAAGTATGGTGACTTCATCAACCCCAACAAGATCGCGACCAACGACATCGGCGCCGTGCTCGATGTGTATGGTGTTGAAGCATGCCGAGACAACATAGTCTCCGAGTTGGCAGGTGTTTTCAGTGGCCACGGCATCAGTGTCGACAACCGGCACCTGAACCTCATTGCCGACTACATGACGCGCAACGGTGATTACACGCCTTTTAATCGCAACGGCCTGCGGGGTAACGTGAGCCCCTTCACCAAGATGAGCTTCGAGACGACGTTGGCCTTCTTGAAGGATGCTGTCCTCGATGGTGACTGGGACGATCTTAGAACACCCAGTGGTCGCATCGTCATGGGCCGCCTGGGTAAGATCGGCACGGGTGCCTTTGACGTCTTGACGGCGCTACCTACACACCACATGTCTGCCAATGCGGAGTAGGCCGGATCTCCTGGCCGCTCGTATATGTCGTGTTTCCTGTTCTGGAGGGCTGGGGTTTGGTAGGGCATGCTCTTTTGGCCAATAATTGATTGTATTTACTGTATGGGATCGACAGAGAGGCCACGTGACCTGAAAAGTAGTTAACTTGAATTACCAAAATGTTCTGATCATACATTCGTACATCGTACAGCTGGCATTCCAGAGCATGTGAACTGTTCGTGTGATTGGACGCCCAAGGCCCAAGGCAATGGTGAAGTCGCTGGAACACGGGGGAACCCTGGCACCAAAGAGGCTCTGTGTAACAGTCAGTATAGAAGTAACGCAGATAATGATGATGAAGGACCTGCCTGTCACTGTCAGATGTTCAGAAACCTACTAATTAGTCGTCTCCTGCCCGGGCGTAGGAAGCGTGTGCTTGGTCGTAGATCGTTCATGAGCTGTGTTGCTTACTCTTATCATCCATCTTTTTTTTGGATAGTCACCGGACGGTTATGAGTTGCCACAAGCAGGCTTCTGTTTGATTATGCATATCCCCCTACGGTAAACCTGACGAACGGCCATGGCCCTTGGGCCCATCGTCGCCCGGCCGCCGCATACGAGAGGTCGCCGGGTCGGGGTTTCCTTGACCAACAGCTGCAAAAGCGGCTGGGGCACAGGCTCTATGCCGATCTCCAGGATGGCGGCCCGCTCTCTCGTCAAATGGTAGGATGGGCGTGCGTATGAAAGCTGTGTGCTTCCGCTCCGATGCAGATATCATATCATGTAAAATCTGTGTCATCTATTCCCACTCATTCGAATGAGTATTATGAACATGGTGAAATCTCGTGCAATTCGAGCTGCCATTAAGACAAAGCTGTTCGGCGGTATGGAGAGTATTGTCTAGCATTCCATGCGGGGGCTCGAGCTGTATGTACTCTGCCGCGTCAGTAGGGATGACATGGCATACGCAGCCCGCACTCGGTGTGCCGGCGCATAAGTCGCTCCAGCCCTACCAGGCAAGGCATCCGAGACACTTCGGCATGGGGAGGGTGTGAAGAAGGCGTGAAATAGGTACCTGGGTAACTGTAGACTATAGGACAAGCGAATGTGGCCCATAGTACCGCTCTCCTCGGCTGACCTATGTGCCGGTTGGGTCAAGGGAACGTTGGCAATATGCATGCAGGCGCTTTCCGCGTTCGCGATTCAGCAAGTCGCAGGACAATACATAGACGACGAAGGAGACGAGAAAGTTCAACGCCAGAGCGGTTGGGGGCGGTATATGAGCATCTGCATGGTGTGCATCATGCACACACCCGCCCCTCCAGCTGACCAGTTGGTCTTTCACGAGTACTGCTGAAGAGGGCTCCAGTGATGATAACACCGTGTGGCCGGGAATAGGCCGCCGGAGGAGAACGAGGGACGTCGACGCAACCAGGGCGTATTGCAAAGTGGTGCCTCGGGAAATGTATGATGGGATTCTCGCGATGAACGGCCAGAAGCAACGTGACACTGTACCAAAAAAGCCATTTCAACTTTTTTTTTGGTGTGCAAGTGACCAAGGTACTTGTGAGGCAGGTGTCGTACCTACCTAGATAGCCATGTTAGGTTCCTTACATACCTACCTACCTAGATACTTGAGTAGGCAGTATAGCCTGAACATGGACCTCACAGCTGCCCTCTGCTCTGCATGACACCGTCCCGCTGGGACCGAGGAGACATTAAATAAATAGAAATGTGTATTTTGTGATGCCGGCGGCCGGGGGGGGACTAGTCGTTTGGCGGTTGTCTCCTAGCCCCAAGGTCCCGCTAGCAATGCTCTCTTCCCAATTCAAGTCAGAACCAAGTTTGCCGCATTCGGTTGGCCTTACTACGTATGAAGCACGTATCGGGATACGTCTTGCAAAGCCCCTACTAATAAGTATGGATCCGTACCTGCTTGCGTACCTACCTGCCTACCACCCGGCTTACAAAAAAAAGTGCGCACTATAAAGCCTACTACCGTAGAGGCTATCAGTTCACCTATTTTTACAGCAATTATATAGGCATCGGCTCAATAGAAATTCTTCTATAAATCAATCAAATTTAACTATAGACTTTTTATGCTTCTAAGTAGTTAGTTTTCTTGTATATTAGGTATGTAACTATGTGTAGATGCTGATTATACCTTGGTGTTGTTAGCCCTCTGTCTTAGTATGCTAAAGTGTGCACTTTTTTTTTTTTGTAAGCCGGGTGCCTACCTACTTGCCTACCTAAGTATCTACCTACCTAGTAAGCATTCGGTCAGAGGTACAAGGGCCATCCTTCCTCCCCTCCACATACCAAAGCCTCTATTGCCCATCTACCTATTAGGTATTCGTAGTTTATGTAGCAGGTACCTTGACCTGGCATTTGCTGGCTCCAGCTCCCGAGCTCCCGGTTCCACTCAAACACATCCTGCCCGCCCTCATACTGAGGTACAGACAAACATGGTCGAACAATGCACACTCCAATAACGGGGTACAGTATTATCGCACCGGTACGTATTTCAGTCGGTCGGCTGAGAGTAAAGTCTGTGGCTGTCCACCAACCGCACTCCGTTGTCTGGCGCCTAACCTGGCCAACCACATGCTTGCCCAGAGGGTGACGGAGAAAATATAGCGTCCATTCTCTCTTGTTGGCATGGTGCAAAGGTACGCCACGCAGCTTATGCTTGTGTCCGTCCTCTACGTATGCCTTGGAATCTATATTCTGCAGCGGGATGAAAGCAACGCTGTGCCATCTTTCGCGGTGCCTTTCTGACGTTCTTTCGTCCTGTCTGCCCTAATCTACTATTTCCCTTCCAACGGCACCGCCAAGATGCACTATCCTCGGCCTACTGTTTGTTTGAGTAGCGTCTCGGGTGTCATGCTCCATACAGAGATGCGTTGTACGAAGCTGCCGCGCGCAGCCTTTTGGATATCAATACCCCCTACTCCTAACCAAGTCGACTGGGCACCTTGTATTGTTATAGTGCTCTTTCGCGCCCTCCCGACGATGTTCCAACTCCCGTTACCCAGATATCTATGTGGTAAATGCTATTGTGCATACAAGTCGAAACCTCCCAGGCCGCTCCAGTTGGTGATACATGTCATGTACGTGGGACGAGCACAGCAGTCCCCTATGTCCTCGTATACCATATGTTTCGTCGTGCTTCCATCTAGCCTCCTCAATCAACCCGGGGGCGCCGAGAGCATCGTTCCGTCACCGTTGCCAGTTGTTGCCATGTGCTCCGTCGCTTGTGCCGGACATGGCGCTCTTACCTCTGCTTGCTGAAGATTCGGGTCGCAGGAGGCCGCTGCCGCTGCTCATGGACATGGACACGGTAATCGGAGGGAGAGGACCGGAACCCGTACCCATGGGATGATGCATCGGCGCTCCTATGCTGCGACTGACTGAACTCATGCCATCGTACGCATCGACACGAAGGTCGCAGGTGCCGACATCGAAGCGTTTGGAGCACCCGTCCTCCATGTGTCTAGAAACGAGGTCATTACAAGTTTTCAAGGCGAGCCAGCATCGCCGCGTGCTGTCTTGACTTACCTGCGAAGTGTGTCCTTGCGAGCAAAGAGTCGCCCGCAGTAGTCGCACCTGTGGTTCTTCTCCTTCATATGGACGCTCTGGTTATGTCTCTGAAGGTCCGTCTTTCGAGCAAACCGCTTGTTGCAGTCAGCCACAGGACAGGGGAAAGGGTACTCCCTCTTCTCGTCATGTGTATCCAAATGTGCCTTGTAGTTGTAGCTGCGGCTGAAGAGCTTGCCACACCCTTTGACTTGACACTGGTACTGGGCATCCGCAAAGGACGTCATCTTCCGAGGCGTCCTCCTCGGGCGGTTGTGCTTCACGTTCTCTGCACGCTTTGCCTCTCGACTCGGAAGGGCTAGTTCGCCTGCCGGTGGGTTCTGGTAGTATTGTTCAGCACCATATTCGACCTTGGACCAGCCTGGAGACTGGGTTTCCGACAAGTAATGATGGTGCGAACTGCCGTACGGGCCTGGATCTGCCATGTACTGCGTATGAATTGATCTTGGAGAGCCATAGTTCGAGCCATCGATCCCGGAACCGTAGTCGTTGAAGTTTTCCATCTTGATCCTTGGGCCCAGCGAACTCGATGCATGTCCACTTTGCGCATAGGAGATGGAGTTCCTTGAGGACAACGGTCCAGGCGAGCGTCCGGGAGAGCCTGTGAGAGGGTCTCCATGATGACCCGGGCCGGATGGATGGGAATGCGGCTGGAACGCTTCGGACTCGCACGAAGCTGGTATCGTAGGTTCGTACTCGGCAAACTGGTCGTACTCTGATAAGACTTTCGGGATGGAAAAGGACGAAGAAGATGGCGCCATGGCGTTTGATGGGGCCCAACCGGCTGTAGTTCGGAGCTCTAAAGGCGGTAAAGAAATGTCGGCATCGGCAGCCAGATCTGCAGAGCACAGCTGGTCGGCAGCATACAGGGAAGTGATTTTGTACTGCTGAGCCTCCAGGTCCGGAGATGGGTAGTCTAACGAGGAGCGTTCTGATGGGCAACAGGTGTGAGCTGGAGATGCCGGTGACCGTGTTAGAGATGGTGGTGTGAGGTCCATGGCTGGTTTGGTCAGCGGCTTCCCACTCCTTTATCGATTTGCCCTAGACTATGTTGGACTTCAGGGCTCGGTATATATACAGACAGGGCGTTGGAGCAAGGCACCATGAGGAGCTGCGAGTTCAGGGGGGGGGGGGGGGGGGGGTGGTTAAGGGTGTCTGGTCCGGACGCAAGCCGGTTTGTGAGCGAGCGAGAGGAGTGTGTGGATAAGACCAGACGGGGATGAGAGTGCCTGTCTAGCTAGCAGACTTGTTCAAGACGGCTGAAGGGCAGAAGGTAAGATGGAGAAGGATGTGGTTTTAAAAGAAGACGCTCACGTCTAGGTAGCGGCCAAGTCAGGGCAGCAAACAAAGAGACGGCAAGGGTCGTGTTGGAAAGAGGCGTGTATAAGCCAACGGGACGCACGGGCGCGCGTAGAACGAGACGAGCGGTGCAGGGCAGGGGGAGGAATAAGGTAAAGTAGCTTAAGGCAAGGAAGCAACCCAGTCAAGAGGCTCGTGGGCGGGCTAGGCCACCGGGTCAAAGGGACCCCGATCGTTGCAACGAGCCTGGGCAGTCAAGAAGACACAAGAGACCAAGGCAGATCGGGCCATTGTTCAGCTTCGAGGCAGATCAAGGGACGTTTATATGTTTTCTCTCGTCGTCTCATGCTCTGGTCTTTCCCTGGTCACATACGGAGGCAGAACCACCCGGTTGCAAGGTGATTTGGACAACAAGAGGATGTAATGCATGTACGAATATAGAACAAGCCGGAGGGAAGATGCAAGAAGGGGTCGGTCGGGTGCCAGGCAAGTAAAAGTCAGCATCGGCAGAGAAAGCAACGCTGAAGATGTGGAGTAAGAGCCCATGTGCCCCTACCAACAAGAGTGAATTTGGTAACCAGAGGTAGAGTGAGATGGGGACGACGATGTCGAAAACAAGCAGAGTCCATTGATAGAAACCAGCAAACAGGACAGGTGGGGCGCGCAGCAGCAGCAAGGCAACCGGACTAGAATGGTTGGTCGTGTTGATGGTTGGACCATCCCGCAGAGGATTCGTCCAGACCTAGCCCCCTCGACGAAGGAGGGGTATCATTGGGGGCGGCGGCATACGGAGTACGCGGAGAAGATATTGGGAGGTAGGGAGGGGAGGGGTGGGAATATGGGGGTGAAGTGACCATGAGGCATGGGCGAGGAAACAGGAAGTGATGTTTTTGCGACCAAGACGGCTGCAGACATCGGATCCTAAGACGCCCAGAGGAAGTCACAGGCAAACAGAAGAAGCCCGCGAGCCTTTCGCCTAGGAGTTTCTTCGACGTAGACAGAAATGCAGCGGAGATGGGTAAGAGCTGGAATCACGCGTGAATGACAACGGGTTGTGTCCTCTCGTCGTCCCTTTGCGATACGGGCGTGCGATGTGTCGAACCATGGCAGAAGGGGAGCAGGAACCGGAGAGAACGAGGATGGGGGGGACACATCGGGGGTGGTGGTACGATTAATGCCTGCATCAGTGCAGGCGAAGCCCATTCATCCATCCACCCCCTGAGCGATGAATGGCCAGTCCAACAACTTGGGAACGAGAGAGGGCCTTGCCTAGAGGCTAGACCAGGATGCAGTCCTTGACTGAGCCTTGACCGGTCACCGGCATCATCTACGCCAGGGGATCTGGGGACAAATTTGCCGGGTGCTCATACCTATGGGCGGCAGGGACTTTATTGCTGACCCAGGTGTGTCGTGGTTGTTCAGTGATAGTAGACTTGCCGTGCGTCTCGGCTGAGTTACCTATTATCTTAGTGCCCCCCTCTGAGAGGCCCCGGGCCCAAACAAAGCTTCCCGTCGGAACCAGGAATGGAGGTGCTGGGTCCGTATCCGTAGCCGTAGGCACCACATTTCAGTCTTGAAGGGACTGTTGGTTCAGGAGAGAAAAAGAGAGGGGTGAAAGGTCAATATTGTCCCTTAGCTGCTGTTGGTGGTTGGAAGTCGGAACAACAGGAACCAACCGTTTAATTAAGACTCGCCGGGGAGACTGTCCCAGACCAGACGAAGCGTCTGCCTTAAGTGAAGAATCTATCGATCGATTGAGCCACATCGGCCGTGGTGGAGGCTGGGATGGGGCATGTACTGCAAGTATCTTCCTTGGCGTCTACCTACTTACCTAGGTAGGTAGGTGTTCCATGCCTTATACCTGCCTACCTAGGTAGATTTGTAAGTACCTAGGCAGGTAGGTAGGTACTTGCACAAGTACTACTACTACCTCTGGGGAGTTGACCGCTGATGGTCTACACCGTCAGCTAGAGGAAGAGAACGAAGCTACAGACAATAACAGTCTTGGAGAGTCCCATCAGCAGAGGGGAAACAAGCCACCGAAGATTCGAACAAGTGACGGGTCGGGATCTAAGAATGCCAGGCACACACACCTTTATTGAAGCCCGGTGCCTTTGATTGACGTACAGGCCTTGATCAACCGCTCAGGGATGGTTGAGGAGTCAGGACCCCCCAGCCTCGGACCTGTAGCCGTGGCGCCTACCCGCCTCCTAGCGTTGGCGTTGGCGTTGGCACCAACACTGGAAGGACCACTGTGCAGGGAACAGGAGCAGCGGCACGCAGCAAGGCTACCTGTCCCTCAAGGCATTGTGAGCAACCCAAGGACGCCCAACAACATTCAATAATACTTACCTACCACCGGGGTAGGTACCTACCTAGGTACGGTAGGTAGGTAGGTGTAGATACTTACCTAGGTACCTGGGTAGGTATACGTACAGGCAGACACACACCAGGCATCTGCGGGTACGTTGGCGCTACCGATTCCTTGCTCCGTCCATTCCATTGGCGGCCATCCGCGCCCGCGCCCGCTCAAGTGGCGTCAGCACTGGGTGTGGGACTACTGCTGTCAATGGGTGGAAGTGCAACGTCCTTTTTATTTTAGTTTTTATCTTACCATCAAGCAAATCATTCGAGAGCCAGGACAACCGCCAAAAGTTCCCAACCGCAATCAACCTTGGCAGTCAGCAACATGCCCGCAAAGCGTCCATCACTCACCAGAACAAGCAACCTCAGCCTCCCCCGTCAAGAGGTCGACGTCGAAAGGGACAGGTAGTGCAGTGCGCATTACAGGGGACTCCAACACTTTGGGGCCTCGTCGCTGAAATGACGTCTTGGGAACCACAAGATGCGGGACGCTCTGCTCAGCTGTGAGACCGACCAACGACCCAAGAAGAGTTACGTCATCGGCCTTCACTCCTTCAAGACCGCGCAAGTGGTCGAGAGTGCTGACAACGTGCTCGTTGCTGCGTGCGAGCACGAATTCTTCAAGAGTGGTCAAACAGGAACACACAAGGGTCAAAGGCGATGGTGACATAAGCGTCGTTTGCAGGTCGACCGACAGTCTGTCTTGGAGACGACATCGGCCTAGTCGACGGGTATCAGCTAATGGAGTTGTAAACTGCCACCTGTCACTTGCAGGCTGACCCAATGCTTCGCAGTTGGTTGGGCCTCTCTTATCTCACTTCGAGATTGCTGCAAGGTACTTTTCAGTGGGGTCGTTGGAGTTCGTCAAGACGATGATGCAGACTACCCATGTGATAATATATTCGTACTTCGTACGGGTATCCGTATGAAGTACGGAGTATCCGTACAGTCTACCTACCTAGATAAGTTCCCCCTCTGCCAAGCATCCAAGGGTCCCTAGCTCGCTGGCAAACCAGTCGCCCCACCCCCGCCCAGTCCCTCGGCCGAAAAGGCGAGGCTCGTCTATATTCGTAGGTGTCGCCGTGTCGGGAAAAGAGGGTCGACGAAGCGAGATGAACAGCTGGCCGGGTGTCGCAAAATCGGTGCGCCGCTAATTAGTGTAGTAACGATGGCTGCATCTAGGTAGGTAGGTAGGTACGTAGTAGAATAGTTCACTCTCGGAAAACTGGCTGCGCACCTGTCAGGTGTCAATGTTAGTCACCAACTACATGCGCCAAAAAGATCTTCAGTCTTTCAATCTCGACTACGGATACTGTTCACTCCTTCCCTTTTCTCTCCTCGATAAGAGGAAAACAGAGCGCAACAGTCTTCGACTCTACAGATACCCTTCCAACAAACAACGGGGGTTTTGCCCCGGCGCCCGTTGTTGACACTGGCGCCCCCCAGGAACTTCGAGGAACCTGGCCCGTCGGCTTTTCACGCTCGTCTGTACTTGTAGGCAAACATTGTCGGGCCGTTATCCCATGGCTTTTTGGCCTCACGCTCACGATGCGGTCTGTTCTCGCTGTGATTCAACTTTAGACCCTGAATGCAAGTCGCAGAGGCGATGGAGGCAGAACGACCCACCAAACCGCCCCCTTTAGCCCATAGCCCCTACGATTATCCCGGACTCGCTGTTTATTTGCGTGTTTGTCTATGTATTTGAACTCAGCAGCCGCCAGAATCCCGCCTCGCCTATCCTGGACCTTGTCGGAGTCTACATAGTGATCCTCTGTGACTGCTCCAACCTCTTGTTGGCACTAGTCATAGGGCGAAGGCACCAAATGACCAGAGTTAACAGGCGTATCTATTGTGCGCTGCGTCTATTCCCTTATCAACTCTCATCCACGGCAGAGTCGTGGATTGTGACCATGCTTGCGGCTGGTCTGATTGATGCCAATTAAAACTGGCCCTACCAAGCCCTGAGAACCATCCCACCTCGCCTCCAACTTCTTCTGCTCACACTCGTGCTACCTCGGACGGCACACTACATGATGCGAGGTATGCACTGAAATGCATGGGTATCCCTGCGTTCGGTCAATCGGTTTAGCGCTTGAGAATCAGGAGCAAGGGTGCCCGGGAAGCAAGGGCGCAGCCGGGCGTGGTCAGTACCATGGTGGGCGCTCGAAACGGAACTTTGGTCAGCGGCCAGCCAGCCAGCCTTTTGTCGCTTCGTAGGGTTTCCCAGTATCTTGTACGTACATACACGTTTTTCGAGAGCGCTCCTCCTTACATGGCATTACTGTCCCATCAAGTGCTGACTGTGACTCGCTCTAAAGTGGGTGCGTTCAATGGTGAGAACCAGTTACACCAAAGGCATGTAGTCGTCGTTAGTTGCTCCCAGCGTGCCAGCGAGCGGATGGGCATCCGCATAGACCTTATCGAGCTATACGCCGTCGAGTCATTTGCCATCCAAGGCGGGCGGTGACTGATGACCTGGAACTACCAGTGCCTATCATGGACGATGTGGTGCCTTTCCCGGCCACCCTGTCGAACGCCACCAAGAGGCCCTTTTCACGACCCGGATGCATCTCCATCCTGGAACATCTTTTTACTATGTATATTGTATCGACCCCGCGTAGCCTTGCAACGACCAGTGAGCCAAACCCGCAGCAGAAGACGGGGCTTTCCCAGATGCGCAACAAGGCATATTGCATGGGTGACTGCATTAGTCGTGAGCTCTCGGCGTGGCAGCCCCCCCAAGTCGGAAGCCCGTATATCCACGAACAGCAACGATCAATACGGATACCTACTGCCCCTTCGCTGTGTCTCGTCTTTCGTGGCCACTGCCGTCTCACCGGTTACACGCCGCTTAGCTGCAGTGCCCCCAAGTGTTCTCCTGGCTCAGAGATGACGTCTTGGGAGCCTGCCCTTCGCTGTTGGGCCATTGTGGGGAGCTGGTACCTGGTTCTTGGGAGCCCTATGCTGTGCCGGGCGGGTAGCCATGAGGGAGTCTCCGTCTTGTTGATGCATTAATTGGCTACCGTGCGTAAGACGGGCATGGGGGATCTCCAAGCCACCGGCTCCTGGGCCATGAGAGATGTGTCCGACAAGATCCGGAACAGGCATCGAAAGCATTGCTGTTCCACGTGCGCGTGAACATGTTCGCTCGGGCCCACGCTCGATCAGAGAAACGTGACTACTGAGAGAAAACGTTGGCCAAACTCATGGCCAACCTCGTGTCATTGCGTCGCCCTACAGGCTCGACGACATCCATTCCATCCAGCAATGGTGCGAAAGGGATTTTCAAATACCTTGCATGCGAAAGCCACCCAGCCACCAAGGAACCGAGTACGGTGGACAAACAAGCGAGAAGTAGCAGGGGTACGCGCTTGGCCCTGTCGAGTTGAAGCAAAGTTGCTTCTCGATATGCTTCATTAAGTCTGTGGGAAGGAAGGGTGAGCTTCAGACGAAAAGCATCAACGTCGGGATCTGGCCTATGCTGATATCGCTGAGGCCGCACGGTAGGGCCCGTTGTACCGGGATTAGCTAAGCAGTGGCCACCGCCGCATCCCGTCACGTGATAGCGCGACGTTTTGGCACCAGAGGAAGCTGTCTCTGGAGCTGCCTCAGTACTTATCGTAGGTACCTGGGCATGCCTTGTTCACATCCACACCGCGAACCGCGCCATTATCGTCGCCAGCTGGTGGACTTGCCATAGCATCCAATTCGCATTTCCCTTTATGAGATCTGTCGCCGAAGCTGGAACCTGTGACCACAATTGCTTCAATTCCTCCCTCCGCCTTCCGGCACGCTTTCCCTCATACTATCAACGGAACAGCCTCGCCCAATCCTCTCAATCCCAGACAGCCCACCGTCTCCTCATCCTTGCCACTCCGGTCCAGAAGAAGACGGTCTAGGTAATTATCGACGGCGGTGTCGCTCTCCCCGGGTTGCCACTGCCGGTCATTGGGTTTATTATCCAATACACGCTCACCTGATTGGTTGATCGACTGGCCGTAGCTGCCTCCCCTTTTTCAAGATGAAGTTCTTCATCGAGTGAGTAATGAACTCTGCGACTTCTACGATGCTCTGCACATGTCATCTAACCGAGAGTCCATAGTGAGCTGCCCGTGCTTTTTCCATACCCCAGGATCTACCCGGAACAATATGCGTAAGTACAGCTCGGCTGGATATCCAGACCTTGTATAAGGCTGACGGGCATACGCGTGATTAGGTACATGTGCGACCTCAAAAGTGAGTCCAGGCTCTCTCAACCCATCTAGCATGACCCGCACCCGAAGCTAACAGCCGGACTTGATGTTCAGAAACCCTGGATGCAGGCGGGCACTGCGTTCTGGAGATGCCTTCAGGAACGGGAAAGACGGTCTCGCTACTCTCGCTCATTGTCGCATACCAGCAGCACAACCCCGAGCACCGGAAACTTATATACTGCTCTCGTACGTTGCCAGAATACCTGCAAACCATGTGTGATTCACCATCCTGATTCAGCCCTGACAGTCTACAGGTACCATGTCCGAGATCGAAAAGGCCCTGGCTGAGCTGAAAGCTCTTATGAAGTACCGGGCAGAGGAGCTCGGCGAAGAGGAGGAGTTTCGTGGCCTCGGACTGACGAGCAGGAAAAACCTATGTTTGCACCCTTCCGTCAAGCAGGAAAAGAGTGGCGCCATCGTCGACGCTCGCTGTCGGAGTCTCACAGCTGGATTTATCAAAGAAAAGAAGGACCGTGGAGAGAGCGTCGACGTCTGCGTATACCACGATGTGCGTGCAGTCTTGCGCCGCCGTCCAGTCCCGATGCATTGCTAATGGGTCGCAGAACCTGGACCTGCTTGAGCCACACAACTTGATCCCCAACGGAGTCTGGACGTTCGACGGCCTCTTGCGATATGGCGAGCAGCACAAACAGTGCCCTTACTTCACTGCGCGGCGCATGGTAACACCACCCCCAAACGCACCGCCACGGCCGAGCCCATCTCGCTAACAAGCCGAAAGATGCAATTCTGCAACGTCATCATCTACTCGTATCACTACCTCCTCGATCCCAAAATCGCCGAAAGGGTGTCTAGAGAGCTGTCGAAAGATTGTATTGTAGTCTTCGATGAGGCCCACAATATCGACAATGTCTGCATCGAGTCTCTCAGCACGGACATCACGGAGGACTCTCTCCGAAAGGCCACAAGAGGCGCGCATAATCTGGAAAGGAGGATTGCAGAGATGAGAGACACAGACCAAGAGCAGCTGCAGAACGAATACCAGAAGCTGGTCGAGGGCCTCCGCGGTGCCGAAGAGGCACGGCAGGAAGACGCTTTCATGGCGAATCCAGGTAGGCATCATTCGGCCAGAGCCCACTTGTTGGGCAAATGTTGGCTAACACTCCCAAAGCATTGCCCGATGACTTGCTCAAGGAGGCGGTTCCGGGCAACATCAGGAGGGCCGAACATTTTGTGTCGTTCCTGAAGAGATTCATCGAGTATCTCAAGGTGGGTTGGCTCCTCTCCAGCGAGCACCAAGGGCGTACTGACAGGCCGGCAGACCCGCATGAAGGTTAGACACACGATATCGGAGACGCCGCCCTCCTTCCTCGCCCATCTCAGGGAATACACCTTCATCGAGAAGAAGCCCCTGAGGTTTTGCGCCGAGAGGTTGACGTCGCTTGTGCGGACTCTTGAGCTCACCAACATTGAGGATTACCAACCCCTCCAAGAAGTCGCCACATTTGCCACTCTTGTCGCAACATACGAGAAAGGCTTCCTGCTGATCCTCGAACCCTTCGAAACAGAGACGGCAGAGGTACCCAACCCAGTGCTGCATTTCACATGCCTTGACGCCGCCATCGCCATCAAGCCCGTCTTTGACAGGTTCAGCTCTGTCATCATCACGTCGGGAACCATGTCTCCTCTTGAAATGTACCCTAAAATGCTGGGCTTCTCGACTGTCGTGCAGGAATCATACAGCATGACCCTCGCAAGGAGGTCTTTCTTGCCAATGATCGTCACCCGTGGAAGCGATCAGTCTTCCATCTCCACCAGTTTCCAGGTCAGAAACGAGCCGAGCGTCGTCCGGAACTACGGCACCCTCCTCACCGAGTTCGCCAAGATCACACCGGACGGCATGGTCGTGTTCTTCCCGTCGTATCTGTATATGGAGTCCATCATCAGCATGTGGCAGGGCATGAACATTCTTGAAGAGGTCTGGAAGTACAAGCTTATTCTCGTCGAGACGCCGGACGCGCAGGAGACTTCGCTTGCGCTGGAGACATACCGTACAGCCTGTTGCAATGGTCGCGGTGCCGTTCTGCTCTGCGTCGCCCGAGGCAAAGTCTCGGAAGGTATCGATTTTGACCACCAGTATGGCAGAACCGTGCTCTGCATAGGCGTGCCGTTCCAGTACACCGAGTCTCGAATCCTCAAGGCGAGGCTCGAGTTTCTCCGCGAGACGTACCGCATCCGCGAGAACGACTTCCTGTCCTTCGACGCCATGCGCCACGCCGCGCAGTGCTTGGGTCGTGTTCTGAGAGGCAAGGACGACTATGGAATTATGGTTCTCGCGGACCGCAGGTTCCAGAAGAAGCGCGGGCAGCTGCCCAAGTGGATCAATCAGGGCCTGCTCGACGCCGACACGAACGTAAGCACCGACATGGCCGTCAGCAGTGCGCGGCGCTTCCTCAAGCAGATGGCGCAGCCGTTCCGGGCAAAGGACCAGGAGGGTGTGAGCACCTGGAGCTACGAAGACCTGATGAAGCATAAGGAGAAGATGGATTTGGAGCGCATCCAGGAGCTAGAGGAGGCCGGGGCCGGTGGCGATGGATACAGGGCCGACGGTGGAGACGAGTATGGCATGGACGACCTCGACGACGACCTGATGGAGATTGACGACGGCTTCTGAGAGCCCTCCGCCCTCAGATGGTCCGTCGGACCAACGCATTTGGAGTTGACGAGTGACAAGGGGGAACTCGTCGGCAGCGGCCGTCGCTTGCGGTCTGAGCATCAAAGGCCAATATTAATTTTATTAGGGCCCATAACTAAAGAATAAAAAAACAAAACGGCCGTCTAATGCAGACCTCACCAAATATTCCCTTTGGATGACTGTACGCTCAGCGACAATTCCGCTGCCCATCTACCTCGTTCCGTTAACCCCTCATGGTCTATGTACCGCGGGATCTATCTATGGTACAAACGTAGGCCCTAGTCGTGGCCGCTGGATGCTCACCCCAACGCAACCCTCTTGGCCGCCTTCTGGGCCCTCATGGCAGGAATGGTGTTTCCCCTACCTGGTTTCCTCCCGACCTCCATGCACAGCATGCGGATAAAGTCCTGGCTCGTCCAGTAGCAGGTGTGCGCGCTCAACATGTTGAGGTACTGGATCTCCAGAGGGCCGCCGCCAAATCTCAGGTAGTAATCGATTTGACCATTATCGTTGAGTAGGTACGCCTTTCTTTCCGCTATTTCTTCCCGTGTGAAGTCGTGGACCTCCAGTTCGAGCTGTGAGGGCAAGCGCGCGAATGATGGTTTTGGCGCCGCGGGAGTGGCCGCTGAGGCCAGGGCGGGTGTTGTGCCCGGCACTAGGCTTTTCACCACGTTGCCAACATACCTTAGAATGGAGTTGGCACTTGATGGCACATGTGCGGTCCTCAGACTCGTGGCATACACAGGGTCTATGGTGCCGTTCAGCAAGTATGCGATAGGGTCCTCCTTGGCCAGCACGTTGTAGATGTTGTCCACGGCGATGCAGCCATACCGACCGGCCTCGCCGGTCACTTCCGGCGCGTTGATATCGGCGGGATCCGCGCCGGGCTTCGCCCTTCCGCGACGAGGCTGAAGCATCCCCCTCTCGAGAAGCAGGAAGAATCCGGCAGGACTTCCTACGAGAAACAGGTTATTTGTGTCGAAGTCGAAGAAGTCTGACTGGGGCATTCCCATCGATAGATCTAGCCTTGGGACGCGCGTCGGTTGCCGTGAGAGGATCTCAATAGCCATGGCGCTGCCGAGGGAGTGCCCGATCACATGAGTTCGCCCTCTCTCTGCAAACCCAGGATTGTTTCGGCACCAGAGTCGATATACCCGATTGGCTTCTGTGACCAAGGCCTTGATCATTTTCCCCTTGTGATGAGACATGTAGAACGGGATGTCAAACATGACATCAGATATCATGCTTCGCACCGCGGGGATACTACCAGGCTCGATGTCTTTGAGACTGAAGCCGTCCGGCACGTGTGTTGCCTTGTCTTCCTCGGTCATAGGGCCACCGTCTTCGAACGACAGGGTGTGGCGCCAGTTGATCGGGAGTACCATGATGCCGTTTTGGTCCTCCCTCAAGAGCCCCTTGACTGCTGGGTTGGCCAGTTCCAGGTTGACCTCACGGCGGAAGGCGTTGATGGCGTGAGTGAAGTGGAAACTTTCGACCCGCTCAGCAAACTTCTGCCCAATGCCGTGGACGACGAGAACGAGGTCTGTGACCTGGCCGCGCTCTTTCTGCGCCTGGCAAGCCGCGCAAACGTCTTGTTCAACAGCCTCGGGCGAGTCGCTGGCGGAGGAAGCCGCCTGATTGACAGCGTCTCGGCCAGCCTTCTTGTCGTGGATTCGCTCCCAGGCTTGTCGGTCGAAACCACGCACAATCGGGATACCTATGGTCATGCCTTTCATGATCTTCGCGACAGGCCGTCTGCCGTAGTAAGCCGAGGGCTTCAGGCTGGGCTTCAAGAGAAAAGCTTTGGAGGCGTCCTTGTAGATGACATGGTAGGTTGCATAGCTCCGGTGCGGCTGAACGGTCGCTCCGGCCTTCAAGTTTGGATCGATGGCACCCTCAGCTGCAGCCTCTCCACGGAAGCAGCTTGCGGCACAGAACGAGTCTGTTGATATACGCGTGTCCGAAACTACTTGCTTGTCCCTGTCGCTGAGAACCTCCACGTCTTCAGGCCATAGCCGATGCGACACCTTCTCCTCACCGAGAGGGCCAACTTCAACTGCGCAGCGCAGCTCGTCGTTCCAAGTCTCGGTATGGGGCTTGAGCTCTCGATAGCCAGCCTCCAGCTGGTTAGCCACGGCCGGGGGTATGGGCAGCATCGTATCTCTTCCCGCCTGTCAGGACTCTCACGATACATCGCAGGCCGGGGGGGGGGGGGGGGGGCGCACGACGAACCTGTAAAACCAGGTGGCCCGGAGGACCACCGCGATATCGTTCACGGGGGACCAGTATATGGGTTTCATCTGCAAGGCGGGAACGGACACCAGGTGTAGACGAGAGACACCAACAACAACGTCGATCGCCTCCCTCCTGTAGCTCTCATCGCTGACAAGCTTGGCTTGCATGGTATTTTCCCTTTTTCTTGGCGACTCTGATGATGAGTTCGGCGGTTGTGCTTCCCGCCCCTCGGCATCGTTCGGGTTGGAAGGCACCGAAGGAGGCAACGAAGTCGCAAAGTTGTCCTGCGGTCTCTTCCGAATTCCGGCCCGAACGAATGGCTTCCCGGAGATGCCGTCGTCTACCGTATGCTGTCGAAACGAGCTTCCAAGACCCGGAGTTGAGGGCCGCGAGGGTTGCTCACTCGCCCGAGATTCAGACCTCACCCTTGACTTGGCCTCATCCCCGGTGTTTCCGGCCTCCTTGCTGAGCCTTTGCAACTCACTCGCCGCCTCTTGTCGAGGGCTGAAGGAGCCAATGATTCCCATCTGTCGTGACCGAGCCGAGTCTGAACGAGGCCGCGAGGAGGTGCCTTCAAGCTGGGACCCGGATTCAGAGGAAATTAACCGTCTCAACTCCATCATAACTTCTTGCACGACACTCTCCTGACTTAGCGAGTGATGATACTTCCTGGCCAGCGCACAAAATGTGTTCTGTAATTCGGTAGACACATCTATGAACAGGTCCGGACAGCATACAGAAATCGGGGTATCCGGGAGCATGTCAGAAGCCTCGCCCGCTGAGGGCGATGCCTGGATGGTACCTCCGTGTTTATGGACGTGTTTCGCAGCCAGATGGCGCACCAAAAGGGCGAGCCTAGCTGCGTTCACTTTCTCCGTGGCCGGGCTGGGTTTCCGATCCCGAGCCAGCTGCTCGTGGACTTGGATATCATTGTCCGATAGGAAGCTCAGCCAAGCCTTCTCGAGGGCGTTGTTGTCACCCAGCGAAAAGGGTCGGATCTGACCACGTGCGGTCCACGCGTCCGAGACACCGGCAATGGTTCCATGGGACAAAGGATCGTCTAGAGGTATCACCGAAGAGTAGAAGTACTGCGCAGTAACGGGAGGGATGCCGTCATTGGTGCCGGCTGGCAAGGGTTGCGGCACGGGCGCAAGGCGGCACTTCGAGCCGTACGTGTGGGTTTGCGGCGAAGAGGACATGCTGGGCAGCTGGTTCTATGAGCCACCTTGCCGCGGAAGTTGTGGTGGTCAAGATACGAGGTTTAATTATCGGGTTTCGCGGAAGGCTGGAACGGAATTCGGAGACGAGGAGGAAGGGTTCAGTGCCCTATTCGCAAAATGAGATCAACTATTACGGGCGGCTATAGGCGAGCCTTTGGAGTTTCGTAAACTTTGGCATGGTTGAAGCAGCAGTTTGAGAGTTTGTGTTGCCGTGGCAGCGAACGGAGATGTGTATCGTCGAGAGGCGAACTGGGGCTGCGCAAGCAATGTCATATCAGCCTCAACACGAAATGCAAATGCAATGGGCAGTCAAGTTACCGAGGCTTCGGCCGGGTGGAATGAGGGAATATCCCTTGCAGGCTGGCGACAGCCAATCCACCACGCTTTCGAGTCGCGATGACCCGGAATGGGACACTACGAATGTTATTCGAACTGGTTTCTGGATGCGTGACGAAAAAGCCGGGTTGGGGCCAAGGTTGGAAGCCTGGACGTTAGTTCAGGTACCGGAGACGATGGTGCGCAACCTCCTGGCGTATTCATCACCGTGTGGGAAATATGAGGAGGGAGCGAAGAGGAGCTCGTGCATGGAGCCGGCAGCCTTAGTAAGACAGAAGAAGCGTGCTTCACCCGGCCGTTTGTGTTTTGTTTCCGAGCACTCAATGACGTACCTATCTGGCTCTCTCTGAGACAATGGCCAGTGCTCCGTCCCCCGGCGGCTTGCACGAGCCACACCGATCACACTAGCCACACGAGCTGGTCTAAGCGTCCCGGCCCCCGCAGCGGGGAAGATCCTCCAACGTCTGTGCTACGTAGCTACCTATGCCTATAGGCTGGCTACCTATACACTGCCAGTCTCCAGAGCTGCCACGCTGCTCCCTCTCCTGCTGCATCGCTTGGCTTGCTCCCTAGTCGATCAGTTTGGGAATTCTGGGGGTGGCGTCACAGTGAGCTGCCGATGCTTCCACCCAGAGCCCTCCCTCCCTCCTCCCTCTCATCTATTTTAGTTTCGCCCACTCCAAACACTTGCGGACGACCTTGCCCCCTCCTCACCAACTGTGCCCTTGACAATTGACCAGGCAGGCGAAGGGGACATGCCCAGCATTAGCATCTTTTCGCCGACAAGCTTCTCATTTGCATCCAAAGAAGGACGAGTTCCGGTTACTTAGGCCTGCCAGTGGCTAGGTATCCCACCGGTGGGAACAAGAGGAATCCTGGACCTGGGCAAGCACGCAAGCCAGCGAACGCTAAAGTGTAAAGTAAAGGGGGCCTGCCATCGGAGAATATCAGGAGCCGAGAGCCGCAGGACGGACTGGAGCCCCGACCACCCCCTGCAGGGCCTTTCTAGTACCCAGTACATACTGTACCATGCGGTCGATTCTTTGATGACCGAAACGGCGTCGGGCGGGGGGACTCGCGTGCTGTCGTGACTCATCCCAGTTCCATTCCGTTCTCCAGTTCGATAATTATCAGGGCCTTTTCACGGTCATGGGTTGGCATTTGGCGTAATCAAGCATGGAATCCGGGCCTTGGGGGGTCGTGATGAGATAACCAGACACAACGATGCTGTGGATGTCAAGCTAACGGTAAGGAGTTTGGATGGGAGTAGCGCCAGGAATGAGTGGAGACGAAAGTGAATCAGCCACCCGACACTCACATCCATGCTGCAGTTGACCAAGACTCGTCTTGCCCTGAATGGGCAGAGAGTGATTAAAGTAGAGAGGCGAAACACCACCCCAGACAGATGCAGAATGTCGACAGAAGTTATCCGTACCGAAACAGAACTAGGTAGCCGTTGACCTCTCGTGTCATATAAAGAGTGCCGACGAAGGCGGGCTGCGATGCAGAAACAGACACAAACGCGGGAAGTAGATAGATGCAGATGCGGGCATTGAGTCTTTTGCTGCCACTCTGCATGTTTCAAGAGGACGGACAGGCAAGGATGGCGTCGGCTGGAAGCGTGCCGTCAGGACACGCACCTCGCAACCCCGCTTGGTCCGTGCATGACCCGCCTGGCACGACAGAGTGGAGCCCCGGATTGGCCACCGTCCTGGAACTCTCTCTGTGAGGTGAGGGAGACTGAGTGGGCACGAGGCATCGTGATTTCTTGGACCCTGACAGCATGGATGTGCAGAGCAGCGAACCGATCGAGTGCTTTTCCTGTGAAGGGCGTGTTCGACGTGCATCTGTTTGAGATGGAGAACAGATGACCGGCCGGGTAAGATAGGTATGTGTGCATGTGGGCTTGGAACATGGTGAGTTACACTATACACAGGTACTGTACACAGATACGGCAAGAGTTGAGTTATGGCCGTCTACGCCGTACTCCCTGCCCATACTACTAGGCATGAAGGAGAGGAGTGGGGGAAAGGCAATCGAGTGATGTGATGCCATCGGGTCGTCGATTGCATGCTCTCACCGTGGCGTGTGCTGTGGCACCCAATGCGAATGGCGCTACGGACACACTGCACCGCACTAGGTACGGTGTGCATACGAATAGGTAAGGTTAGGTGGTTTACTACGCACAATCACTGAATGCAGCAGCAGCAGCGCTAGCGCCGACGCCCCGTAACTCTCCACCTGGAATGTGACACCACACCTCGGCCCCCCCCCCCCCCCTGAGCTGGGTCCTTCGAAGGCCAGCCCGGGGGTCTTCCTGTCTTTGAGCAGCCCAGCTGTGTTTTGTGTTGGCCCGCTCACTATGGTGTCGTTATCTTGGCTGATCTCGCAACACCCGGCGTTCCCACTGGTCGTCATGGGCTAGGGTATCTGGGGTACCTACTCTAGGAGCTAGGGCGGCGTGAGTACTCTGCCGAATTGACTGCTGCTGGAACACAGGAAGAGGAGGAGGTTTAGAGTGAGATGCAGATACTCTCCTACTCCAACACCTACCTACCTAGGTAGGTAGGCGGCGCTTTACCGGTGCTGCTGCTATTGCTGCTACTCCACCAAACCTTGCGTGTGCCCTTTGTCGTTCTACTGTGCAGCCATCCTGACTCGGTTCTTCTCCTTTTCATCATCATCACCTGCACCCCTCGACGTTGGTTGTTACGTTGCTGCTCTCTCACTGGAAACGTCGTCATCAGGTGTCCAAATTCCTCGCGTAACCAAGTATCTCGGTCTAGTAGTAACCGGGTATCAGCTCGGGAGCCTTTCTTTGGTAGGTAGTTATTATTGTCCCTGTTGTTGCAAGATACCCCGGCTACGGCGCTGCCGCTTATCACGAACCGGCGCTACTCTACTGCCTTAGCCGCTGGCGCTGGCATCACTGTTGTTGGTTGCGTTTAGGGTGCATGCGCGATAAGGATCGACCACCACCAACAAGTCGATCCAAATCATCCAGCTAGCCAGAGTCCGGTTGGCTTGATTGCGTCCCCCCCTTCCCCCGGTGTGCGGTGCGGTGTCACACCCCCAACCCATCTGTAGTGACAGACGCCCCCCCCCCCCCCCCCCCCCCCCTTCCTTTTCTCTTCCAACAACTCTCAGGACGACGAGCCGGACGCCACGATCTCTCTGCAACTGCTCGCTTCTATCGTCTCGTCCCAGCCCTCTGCAGTTTCCAGTTTCAGTCCTGACAACGAATCTTTCAGGGCAGCAGATAAAGATCCCCGGGTAGAGAACCAGCACAAGCCGCCACCCCGCCCGTCAGTACGCCTGAACCCTCAGTCGGTGGCTTTGGCTGCATCACCTGTCACTGTATCCCACGGCCAGTCGTCGATAAACAGCACCCAGCAGTCCGTTGTCCTCCTTCACACCCCGCCGAGGACCCGAAAGCTGCTGCTCAAGATGGCGACAATTGCCCTTCCGAGGCCGATCCCCCCGCATCGCCCAACATCGACGGTGAGCGCCGTTCCCTCCATATCGCTCGAGTCCATCGGCACCGCCCAAGTTCCCGTCCCCAACAAGCACCTCCCCGTCTGTCCACCGGGGCCCGCTCCTGCAGAGGAGCCCAACACTCCACCGCCGTCTCCTCCCCACGACGACGAACCGGTCCAGCAGTCTTCGCTGTTGCACCCGCCCTCAAAGTTCTCCAGGTACGAATCCGGACCCGTCGCCGTTTACACAATCCGCCCCGCCGACGTCGCCGCTGCCCTGGATTACATCTCTCGCCAGCCGTTGCCGGACCCAAATCAAGTCTTCCCCTGGCTCCACGGGCTCCACCCCCATAACCATATCCAGCAAGCTTTCTTCATCGCTCGGCACCGCTCTCTCCGCAAGACGCCCACCTGCGTTCGAGGGGTCACGCTCGTCAAGGCCGACGGCGATCTGAGTGTTGCCCGTCTCAAAGGTGCCATCGCCCCGCAAGAGTTCATTCATCTGACCGCCGCCCCCGAGTTCCTCGACGTTGACCCTCGCGATGGCTTTTGCGTCAGGAACTTCCAGATCCAGGCTGCCAAGGTCGCCATGATCTCGGACATCGTCGTCTATGGGGAGGACGACGAGGCTGTTCGCAGGCTCGGTCTCGACATTGCCACGGCACAGCTCCGCTGGCGACAACGGCACGAGGCGCAAGGTCACACCATTCCGGAATACAACACCTTCCTGTGCGCGGCCCCGTTCGAGAATTTCGAAAAAGACCACAACGAGATCGTCGCCGTTGACGCCCAAGGCCGACTCACTGGCAACGTACTCGACTTTTTCCACCAAGAGCGCAAGGAAATGTGCGATATGACCAAGGCCTCGGAAATATCCCACAATGTGTGGTTGGGCCCGACACCAGACCCCGCGTCGGGCGAGGAATGCCAGTTTGACATCCTTATTGAATGCAGTGACGTTGGACGGCTGAACCCGTCCGCGCTGCGCGCTTTGGCAGTGTTGAGGGCCGAACCTGCTCAGCGACCATACATTGACTTTCCCTCATCTGGGAGCATCCTGCCGCCAACATGGTCACAGGCCGAGGCCGATGGTATTTTGGAAACTTGCAAATGGATTTACCATTTGGCCCATGGCACGCTTCCGGCGACGAGCGGGCCCGGCATCGACGTGGATGGCGACACCGACATGGATGAGCAGGGCGAGCCGTCCCTCGTGAACCTGCGACCAAGGAAGATCCTCATTCACTGCGCCGACGGATATACAGAGTCCACCATGCTCGGAATCGCCTATTTCAGCTACAGCACTGGGCAGGGCATCGCTGATGCCTGGCTGCATTTGCACACCAGCAAGAAGCGCAACTTCTTTGCCTACCCTACCGACGTGGCTCTTCTCACGTGTATCGAGGCCCGTCTGCTCCACGAGTCGCCCCTTCACTCGGGAAAGGCGCTTCGTGAAATCACGGCCTTGATCAAGGAGCCGTCATGGCTGCCCGGCTTGGACGGCTCCTTGCCCAGTCGAGTTCTTGATTACATGTACCTCGGCAACCTTGGTCATGCAAACAACCCCGACCTCCTGAGGGCTCTGGGAATTGGCCAGATCCTCAGTGTCGGCGAGACCTCGATGTGGAGGGAAGGGGACTTGGAACGATGGGGCCCGGAAAACGTCTGCGTCATCCAAGGCGTACAGGATAATGGTATCGACCCCCTGACAGACGACTTTGAGCGGTGCCTTGACTTCATTGGTAAGCCAGCAACCCCTCCAATGTAGAAATGATGCTGACCCCTGTCACCTCCAGACCGTGGCCGACGCAACGGTACAGCCACTCTGGTACACTGCCGAGTCGGTGTATCGCGGAGTGCAACAATATGTATTGCCGAAGTGATGCGGTCGCAGGGCCTCTCGTTCCCTAGGGCGTACTGTTTTGTCCGAGCCCGCAGGCTCAACGTCATCATCCAGCCTCACCTACGCTTCGCCTACGAGCTTCTCAAGTGGGAAGAGCTCAACCAGGTGAAGAAGAACGGCCCAGCGGGCATCAGGCGTGAGCTTGAATGGGGTGAGATCGCTCGCGAGATCGCGCTCATGAACCGTCCGTACGCCAGATGATGGTAGTAGACGAACCTTCGGCGACCGAAAATAGGATCACGCTTTTCACGCTGGTCCACTCGACCGTTCTATTCATTTCCGATTTTTGAAACCGCCATCTACCTGGACACGTTGATCGTGGGGATGCTTCCTATTGTCGCATGTGGCATCTGTGATGCATCATGATCATTGTTGGCAGATGGGCCAGTGACATCAGCACCAGCGTCCTGGCAGAGGACTCGCTTTTAGTTACGTTCTCTGGAGGAGCAACGAATCTCATCATACGCAAAGCATGATCTGCGCGGAACTTATGATTTGACGGAATGGCGCTTTCGACTCGTTGGTCTCTTTTATTGACTGTACTCTTGGGGTTTTTGGGGATAGGGGATTGACTGGAAAGGCGCATTGTTTTTGTTACGCTTGGTTGGGCTCCAATTGTTCTTGGGAAACTCGGAGAGGCTCTCGCCGCGCCATGTCGCACAATCGTTCAAAGGGGAGGATTCAAAAGGGCTCGGCCACACATGGCTGTTGGCAATGACTGACGACGATACCAATGTTTTTGGCGGCGAGGGAGGAAGAATAGCACTCAGAGAGAGGCGACGCCTGAATACCGGATAGGGGTTTCTGATAATATGTGTACGGTGGCCGCAAAGCTCATCATCCGTCGTGGTAATCCTGCTGTGACACCCCAGACGTTACCCTTGACGATTACATGTCACGTCTTGCCAGATCCAACTGTCGATTTCCAATACAGCAAACACGACTTCGGAGAGGGGGTTTGTGATTATTGGTCAATTATTGAATCCTTTCAAGTGTGTAGTAGCTTCACATTACGCAGGCCAAGAATGCAAGGTGCTGTAGACCCCCCTCCCCACGAGCCAATCAAACCCTCCCACTAGAAACAGAAGAACGAAAAGAGTGGCCAAACGCCTCCTGATGCAGAGTTGCCCTTCCTCCCTGACACGGTTTCAGCAATCATGACCATAATCATGACCATACCACAGCATGTCCACCAACAGCCCCCACTCCGGCGGGCGAGCAACGCTTTTACGTTCCGTATGACGACGCGTCCAGCTTGTCGTCGCCATCAATCACTCTGTCACAGAAACTAGTTAGCTGCCGAGTTAACGCAACCGAGATGAGGCATGCGACTCACGAGAACTGCTTCATTAGATAGCCCTCCCCGCCGTGCTCCATGTCGATGTTGTACACGTAGAAGCCACCGTCGCTGGTGACGACCATTACTTGGGGGCTGCTGCTGCTCATGGCCACAACGCTGCGCAACGGACCACTGGGAAATTGCAACCCGCTTGCGTTATTACCTCCTCGCGCCGGCCCCGTCGGCGAGTTGGACGACTTTGGGATCTTGATATAGGCAAAGTCCCGCAGGGGCTCCCACATCTCGGTCACGGTCTGTGGCAGATACGAACCAACGACACCAGCCACGCTGCGACCCATTATCTGCGACGAGCGCCGGAGAATGCTGCTAAACGAACCGCTTTGCCGCCTGTTAGCCTGCTGCGCGTTGCCGCTGCCGTTTCCCGGCCCGGCGGGCTCTGCCAGATCGCTTCTCGGAGACCCCGCTGCACTGCCCACAGGCGATTCGTTGGCACTGTCGTAGCTACGCGATCTAGACCAGCGATCCTGGCGAGGTGATGCCGGCGGCTCGGCGGCGGCGGCTGCGGCCGAGTTGTTCCCTGGCGGAGGAGCTCCAAGGCGGAAAATATGGACCGTGTCGGAGGTTGAGGAGACGCAAAGAAGCGTAGAGCTGAGGTTAAAGGACATGCTGTAAATGGTGGAGGGGTAGGTTCCCCGGCGGAACTGGTACAGCTTCTGGCCTCCGGGGACAGAGAAGACACGTATGATGGTGCCGGTCTCACTCGCCGTCGCCAGAAGCGTCCCTTCGCTGTTGAGGCAGATGCAGCAGAGGGGCGAGCGGTGCGCCTCGATGACATTCACGGCCTTCAGGGTGAGCGTGTCGAAAACCAGAACCTCCCCCGACGTCGGCGCAACGTATGTTGAGAGGGGAGGCGCATGAGACGGTCTCTTGTCGCCTGAGTCCTCACGAGGTTTCGGCAAGGGGTACGCGATGTAGCAGTTCTCCGAAGAGGGCGAGAGAGCGCAGATGGCGCTCGGGTTTGGAGACGTGGGAATCGTATAGAGAAGGCTCATATTGGAGATATCGTAAAGGTAGATTTCGGACTCGAGGACGACGGCGAGGCGTTTGCGATTCAGACGCACGGCAAGCACGGCGGATGGAAAGGTGAGCTCGCAGATGACCGAAGACCGCTGGTTAACGTCACTATCAGCTCGGATCCCTCCTACACGGGTCGGGTGCACGGCGAGGAAAGCGCCCACCTTTGTGTTTTGTATTATCAAGTGTCGCGGCGAGAGAATCAAGGCAACAAGAGAGGTCGAGAACAGCATCTCGATGATGGCGATGTTTCCATCGTCGCTGCTAAAGATTTTGGAGAAGGGGTCGGTGTGGTAGATTCGGAAGCCTTTGGATGTACCTGTTGGGCCGTAGAGCGAGACGGCCTGTTAGTCCAGAACTGCAACCCGACGTAGCGGAAGGCAAGAGCGCGCGCAGAGGGGATCCATACCAACGGCCAGGCAGCTGTGGTCCTGGTTGAAGGTGATGAAGTTGAGGGCGGTGTTCGCCATGGCGCGCTGCTGAGACTGCAACCTTGGCTGCGTGCAATGTGCCCTGTGGGGGTTTCAAACAGCAGAATTCTGTGTCGCCCGGGCAGCGCCGGCTTTGAAAGAAGACCAGACGAAGAACAATCACTGCGGTGGCTTTGGCCCACAACACTTGATCGTCGCAATGAGGTCTCAACGGGTTGTTTGCAGGCAGCGGGGTATCAGGGCCCGGTGCAGACGAGTGGCCGAGGTACCGAGTGGTATAGTCAACAGACGGGAGATGGGTTCTGAAGCAGGGTAACGGTGATGATGGCGTGTACGAGGTACGGCGGTGTGGTTCGGATCAAATGCCCAGACGCTCGGGATATGGTTAGCTGCTTGGTGTGGTCGGCCGCCAGCGAACTTTTGGCGCCAGCTAGCCCGGCAGAGAGGTGATGGAGGTCTCGAGATCGCGCAACGGCCCGTAGGAGGCTTGAGAGCACCGGCCAGAGTGTGATTGAAGCTGTGGAGCAGGGCGGCGCAGCCCGGTGAGGAGCAGGAGGCGAGGTGCGGTCGTGGTGGAGGTAACGGGTGTAGTGCGGGCGAAGGTGAGGTCGGATCAAGCAAGGTGTAGCTCTCTCAGCGAAGCAGTGGATGTGAATGGAGGAGACATAACCTGGGCGGCCCCCCAATTCCAATCCAGTGGGGGCGGCGGGGAAGCTATGTAATCCCGTGGCCCCAGCGTCCTATGCCTGGAGGGCAGAGTGTCTGTCTTGAGGTGCTTGGGACGTCTGCATGCGGCAGAAATGCGACCTTGGTGTTCGCGGCACGTGTGGCTGGTGCGCCGGGAGGTACACCTCCCTTGTCTTATCGCTAAGGCAGCCATCGAGAGGGCGCGGGCTGCCCTGGAACCAGCAAAAGTATACAGTTGGGAGAGGTTAGCGGATTCAATAGAGAGCTCTTGCTTGGGGAAATGCTTGATTGTTTTACACACGATGTGAGAGATCTCACTTCCAGAGGCTATTTTCGCAAGGAAATTGAAGGCGGGACTTTTGCAATGGAGGCTTGGAGCTCGACCCCATAGTGACTTGTGGTTTTCCCTTTTTTTTCCCCCTTTATCTTTTATATATGGAAGTTATCCTCGACAAAAAAAAATTCGGTAACGCCCCTCTGCCAGGACTTGTTCCGTCACATCCCACACACACGCACACACACACACACACACACACACACCATCGCTCTCTTAGATCCAATCCTGTACTGAGAGCGACATGAGTCCCAACCCGCCCAGGATGGCGCCCTCATCTCAAAAGACCCGTGGCACACAAGCTTTGGACGACCTCATTATGGCTGTGAGTTGGATATCGACGCCCCTCGCCCAATAACTATCGCCTTCCGCAGCTCGGGCTGTCGTATGACAGAATGCTCACCCCCCTCTGTAACTAGACAAACAGCAGTTCGATAGTCTCGAAACGAAGTGTGGTATGTTCTATTCTTACCTACCTGGCTTGCCGAGAATAGACTGCTCATCTTACCAAGGAGCGTCTCTACTATCCCGATGAGCCGCACTACTTCCGTTTCTTTGTCAAGAAGTTCCAGCGAAGGGCTCCCCTCATCAACAGGGGCTACCACCTGCGCCTCAAAGTCATTGATACTCTCGTGCGCCGTTTTCTCCTGAAACCCTCGCCCCGTAAAAAGGTTGTCGTCAACCTTGGCTGCGGAAGGTAAGGTCTCATGTTCTGAACTGCTCGTATATCCGTTGCAGTGCTGAGTCTGTGTCGTCAGCGATGTCCTGCCCTGGCAGTGCGAGGTTCGCTATCCAGAATCGTGCAGGGACGTCACCTTTGTCGACGTCGACTATCCGGATCTCATCCAGAAGAAGCGTCAAATTGTCCTCGAGACCCCAGAGTTGCAGGGCCTCTTGGGGTCCTGGGAGGTCAGCCAGGACTCCCCTATTGTCCTCAAGAGCCAAAGATACTGCCAGGTAGGCTGTGATCTTCGACAGCTGGCAAACTTGCACAAGTGCCTGGATACCTTGTTCGACGTCCCCAACACGGAATTTCTCTTCGTGGCCGAAGTTTCCATCACGTACATGGATACCGAGGGTGCCGATGGAGTGATCAGCTGGGCGAGTGCCTTGAGATATGGCAAGTGCTGCGTCTGGCCCCTCTCGTGGAGATGATGTTCTGACGGGGAACGCAGCCGAGTTTTGTCTGCTGGAGCAAATCCTCCCGGATGGACCCGACCATCCCTTCGCGCACACAATGCTTAAGCATTTCGATAAGCTCAACACACGGCTGAAATCGGTCCACCGTTACCCTACCGTTGCTATGCAGGAGCAGCGTTTCCACTCTCTCGGGTGGCCGTCGATCGAGAGCTGGACACTCTGGGAGACTTGGTCTGATGACCTGTTCATGACCGCCGCCGAGAGGAGAGCCCTCGACGCCGTTGATGCTTTCGACGAGTGGGAGGAGTTTGCACTCTTCGCCAGCCATTATTTTGTTATGCTCGCATCCACCCCACGCCCCGAAGTCAACGGGCACGTCTCTAGGTCTCTAGCGGAACTCGACGTTCAGTCGTTACAACCCCCCATGAGCACCAGCGTATACGAGGTTGGCAGAGGACACCGACGGTTTGGCGCTGCCATGCTCGTCGAGAACCCAGATGGACAGGCGCTTATCTCGCATAACTTTGGACAAGGCCCCAACGGTCGACTCAACTCCGAAGACGTGTATCGGATTTCCAGCCAGCCTATCGCGTCTGGCTCGTCCAGAAAGGGACCGTCGGGGCGGGTCTGCCACACCCTCACAGACCTGGGCAGTGCCGGCACTCTTTTGGCAGGCGGTCGTGCATCACCGTCAGCCGCCTTCAAAGACTGCTGGCTTTTCAGAAAGGTGTTCAATACTTGGGAGCGAGTAGAGGACCTCCCGTCTCCTCTTTTCAGGCACTCTGTGACTCGATTGGGTTCATCGTCTCTCGCCCTGCTGGCCGGTGGAAGGACGAATCACTTTCGGACATCGGCCGAATACCTCCTCTTCAATCCCACAAAGGGCTGGTCCAAGTGCAGGACACGATCTGCACCGTCTTCGCTGTACGGTGCCGCCTTTGTCTGCACAGGCAGCAAAGAGCCCCACACCTTTGAGGGTTTTCTTGCCGGAGGTAATCTTGAGGATGGCACAATCAACCAGGACATCTACACATGGAAGTTGGACCTGTCCGAAACCGAGGTAAGATTGTCGCGAGTAGTGGATCGCTTCGTGCGCTTACGGTCTCAAACAGCCCTCTCTGTCATTTGTGCAACAGACGCCTCAGGACGAGCGGGTTCCCAGCATTATTTCGAGGTTTGGGTCAATCGCTATACCGCAAACCGACGGCTACACGCTTCTCTTGGGCGGCGTGATCAAAGACGTACAGCTGCCCTCGGCGGACGACATCCTTGTTCTCAGGATGGCGGGAGGTCGTATCGACGTGGCTGCCAGGCTTGAAGGCACCGACAGCTCCGGCATAGTACGTCCTTTCCTTGTTGGGTCCTCCGTCGTGCCCTACGGAGAGGGTAACTTCGCCATCGTCGGCGGTGGCGCGACGTGCTTCTCGATGGGAACGTACTGGGCGGTGGGTAGTCACGGTTTCCACTTTGATGCGAGCCGGCTTCCACCCCAGTGCGACGCATCGCTTCCGTTGCCACCGCCTGAGCCAGTAAGGTACTTGGAGACATTGGAGATCGCGGCGGGCAACAAGGAGAATGCTGCCAATCCATTGGCACCAGCCGAGAAGCAGGCCGTACCTCGTGTTAGAATCGAGACCGCGGAGCATTTCCAAAAGATACTCGAAGCAGGCAAGCCCGTCATCATCGAGGGATCGGATATTGGTCCTTGCAAGTCCGCTTGGTCGGCTGAATACCTTATCAACAGCGTTGGTTCTGATCGCAAGGTCTGCAATCCACAGAGAGCGCCATGAGCGGAGGGGGAGGAAGCTGTGGTGTTGTCCTCATGAGCCAGACTGACGAACCGCATCAGGTCTCTGTACACGAGTGCACCACCGAGAAGATGGACTTTAACGCCAAGAACTTCCGCTACGTTACTATGGACTTTGGGGACTTCATCAGACAAGTTCAGGACGGGAAGCGGTTGTATCTGAGGGCTCTTTCCAGGAACGAACCGTCAAGCCTCCCAACGCAGCTCGCTGATGATTACCCGTTGTTGGTGAAGGATTTTGCCTTGCCACCTCAGCTTGACTTCGTGGACAAGAACTCATTCAGCTCTGTGTTGCGCATCTCCGGCCCGGTGAACATGTGGCTGCACTACGACGTAAGTTGGATCCGACATGGCCCGTGATTGGGCAGATGGATACGGCGCCCTAGATTTCTAACAATACCATCGTACCTAGGTCATGGCGAATGTCTACGCCCAAGTCGGCGGCTCCAAACGTCTTATCCTTTTCCCCCCTTCAGACGTATCCTACTTGTCATTCGCCCCGGGCGCTTCCAGCTCCAGCATCGATGTCTTCTCGTCACTCAATGCGGGCTCTCTGAGAGGCGTCCACCCGCACGAGGCCGCCGTCGAGCCCGGTGATATTCTTTTCCTCCCACCGCTCTGGCTCCACACCGCCACCCCCACGTCTGGCATGAGCGTCGCCATCAACGTCTTCTTCCGCAACCTGGAAAGGGGATACTCGGCAGGGAGGGACGTCTACGGGAACCGCGACCTAGCCGCTTACGAGAAGGGGCGTCAGGACATCGCCCGCGTCAGGAGCAGCTTCAGCACGCTACCCCCGGACGCTCGGGAGTTTTACGTGCGGCGCTTAGCGGATGAATTGCTACAGTCCACGACGAATCTATAGAGCAATAAAAGACAGCCGAGCGAAGCCATCGAGGGCATGCAGGGCCTACGTACATTCGAACTTGCGCCCCACCCCCCCCCCCCCCCCCTTACGGCAACCGCCGGAGCCGCCGGCTTATCCACCTGAAGAAACCCTTGACATCATTGCCCAGGCCCTCCTGGTTCTCCCTCGCCCTCTCGAGCCCACCCCGCCTCATACCTCCCGGGAGACAAAGCCACAGTGCAAGGATGAATAGCAGTATGGCCAGGATGATGGGCTGCAACACCTGGACGCCCTTTTTCTGTGCAATGGCCCCGATGGCGAATGGGAAAATGGCAGCACCACCTCCGCCAAAGGCGGCGGCAAAGCCGATCGCGCTGACGTGGTAGTCGTTGGGGAGCAGTTTGGTCGCGGCGACGATCGCAGCAGGAAACAGAGGTCCGAGAAAGAAGCCGAGGAAAGTGACAAATATGACGGATGCGATGAAGTTGGGAACCAACCAGTAGAGTAATTCGAGCGCAGTGGAGATGAGCAGGTAGATGGCGATGGCGCGCTTCTCCCCTATCCTCCCCGTTATGAATCCCAGCAAGACGCGGCCTATGGTGAGCCCTAGCCTGGAGCAGGTGTCAGCACAGAGTGAGTGGCCAGCACTCGGCTCCTGCGGGAGAGAACAGAGTTCTTACCAAAACAAGACCACCGTGACGCCAGCCAGGAAAGGCTCGGCATGCCTAGCGCGCAGCATGAAGGTGACAATCCAACCACCCAAGCTGACCTCGGCCCCGACATAACCCAGCAGGAACAGGGCCAGAAGCCAGGTGATGGGCTCCCTCAGCACCGTCCTTGTGGTCGTCCTTTTCTCCCCAGTCGACGACTGGTGAGTCTCTCTGTGGACTTTGCCGGTAGCCTTCCAGAAAGCCGTAATGGCAACCAAGAAGTCAACCACCGTCACGCCGATCATGACGTAGTAAAAGGTGTACCACGACAGCTTTTCGCCCCTGGTAACCATGGCCGATGCGACGAGCGGGCCGATGGTGGCCCCCAGGCCGTAGGCGCCGTGAAGGATCCCGAGCAGCTCGTTGGCGTTCTGCATGTTCCCGATCCAGGCGTTCCAGGCACTGTCCTCGAGACCGTTGCCGAAACCGGCAAACAACAGGACTACAGGGAGGGCCGGGTACGGAGGGTGGAGGGCAAGGGGGATATAGCCGACCATGCGGCTGACGGGGCCCAGCACGGCGACGCCTCGCTGGCCGAACTTGTGGTGGATGAGGTTGTTGGAAAGGGCCGCCATCAGATAACCGACAAACGGCGATAGAAAAAGTAGGGCCACAACGGTGTATGTGATGTTGTAGTAAGCCTCGATCTAGGCGAATAACATTAGCTACACGAAGCTCCTCGAGCCGGCTCTCAGCCTCGTATACTCACGTATGGGATCAAGGCCTAGACAGGAGCGGTTAGTCGCCGGTCGTAAGTCTACGGCATATGAGGAAAACTTACACCGATGGCGGCATCATTCATGCCCATGATGATGAAGCTCCAAAGAGTTACAAAGAACCGATATGAGTTGATGCGGGTTCCGTTCCACCTCTCTAGTCTTTCCTCGAGAGGCGTGAACGGGTGTTCGTCCTCGGCCACACTCAGGACAGGCGCCTCGATGGCTTTGTCGGCCATGGCGCAATAGAGACCAGGAGGGACGACGCTCCAACGCTGGGTGTTTTCGCTATCTCCGCAAGAGAAATAGGAAAGATGTCAAAGGGAAAGCCTGAAGAAATGAATTACCCACAAGACTTGCCAATACTGGTGGGACTGATGCAGCACGGAGCTTCTTGATGCGGGGACGAAGACGGGCGGGAAAATGTTGCCCCAAGATCGGAAAACTCACGGCAGACGCAGCAGCGTGCCGCACCGTCGAGGCACCGTATGGCAGCGCCTTTCAAGAACGAGGTGGTGGTGGGCCGCTCGTGTTCTTCTGAAGGGGCACGCGGCCGATGATTAGCCAGGCCGGCACGGGCAACCGGTAGATATCGCGAATGAGAAGGAAGGCTCCCCGTCCGACGGGTGGCGTTGAGGGCGGGTCAATGATGAGGGACAGTTGGTGGTAGGAACTGCCCGGAGTCGGTACCCCGCTGTGGGGCCGGGCACCGGCACTGCTTTCCTCCGGCATGCTGCTGCTAAATGCCAAGTCCTCCGGCTTTCGCGAGCGCTGACTGGCTTTGGCTTTCACCCGCTGAGGTATCCTTATTGGGCTATGACGAGGCGGGCTCTTTCAACGTCACAAGGTACCAGCGAAGCTTCGTCTCACACCGGGAGGTTGAGTCTTTCTCTCTCTCCGGGGAGTATCGAAGTGCCTCATGGAAAGCCTGCTGATGTCGCACCAACAGGAAGCTTTGTGGGTCAGGCCAATGAGGGTGCCTGTTACAGGGTCATACTCTCTAGGTACCTACCTATACACGCAGAACAGGAAGCCGGGAGAGTGAGGGCGGAGCCACACTTTGGCGGTCGTCTGGCCCCGCACACACATCGATCGCTCTGCCACGCCTGACTGACTGACTCTTTCTCTCAAGCAGCGCCAACCTTCCGCAGGCATGTTCGCGACGTAAGACGATTGCCGAAACATCGACGAGTTCCGCAATCCTGCATGTCGAAGCTTGCTCAAGCCAGCGGCGACCTTGGCCGATTTCCCTCATTAGCAAGGCCGGTTTCCCATCGTCACTGCCACCCACACAAGCCCGATGCACTTCAGCACGTTCTAAACTACAACGTGCAAGATCCGTCCTACCTGCTGGCTTGCCAACTCCGTCCTCACTGCTACGCCCCCGAGCCCGCACCTGGAGATCCATCATTATGCGTGACATCATTGCCTGCCACACCTCGTGATTTTTTTTTTTTTGGGGGGGGGGGGGGGGGGGGGGGGCGGACTCCGGCCTAGCATCTCGCAAAGGGTACTCTGTACGTAAAAACTGCCATTTTGGTGACGATATCCCAAGGGGAAATAGGTGTCGACCCCGCCCGATTCTTTCAAGAACAACCCCGTCCGACACAAACGGCACAAATTATTCTACCCCCAAGCCGTCCTGCGTCCCGTGCCAGCACCAGTGCAGGCAATAGCCGGCTGCTTATGCTTTTCGTTTCGGTGACCTCACGCTGCGTCTTCCTGCGTGCGACTCTTTGACCCGGCCCATAGCACCAGGCTTACACGAGCTCAAGCTGCCACAAATTTGGGCCAGAGTATTTCGTCCTTAACACCCTCTCGGAAAGCCTTGACCTCCGCTATCTTCGACCTGCGGTCGTCCTCCCTTTCTGCGTACGGCTCCACGTGGTCATACCAGGAAACGGTTTCCTTGTTTGTCATTTTGCATCAAAAGAGGCCTTGCTTGGCTCTCCTCCCGGGCTTCTTGGCTGGTGCATGCGAATTTTCGTCAGCAGTAGGGCCAACGGGGTTGTTCCATTCCACTCCATCCTTCCCCCTTTGACATCGTGCAGGTTCTTGTCGAGACCTTGGCTGCCCCCTCGCGAGACCACTTGACCCAGCCATGTCCAAGTTTCATGAGCGAGAAGTCCGCCGGGACTACTACGCCCGCAGCCCCAGCCACCACCACCACTGCGAACCGCCCCCGCTCTCACGGGAGTACACACCCGAGTACTACTCGGGCGGCGGCGGTCCCATTCAGGTGGTCTACCCGGACACCCGAGGGAATGTCCCTACCGCTGGCGGTCCCTACGTCTCGGGCGGCATCCCCGCTGACACCCCTTCTCCGGCCTACCCATACTACGGTCCCGAATCACCGCTCTCGCCCCGCGACGCAAACGCCCTCCAGATCCCGCTTCGGCCCCGCCATCGCCCTCGCTCTCTGCCTCCCCAGGCCCTCGCGCTGGGCCGACCCCGATCCCGCTCACGGCCCCGGAGCCCCATCGGCAAGGCCCGTCACGCCATCGACAACACCTTCACCCAATCCTCTTCTGGCATCGGCGTGGGCCTTTTGGGTGCTGTCGTCGGCGGGCTGGCTGCGCGCGAGGTCTCCGACGCCGCCGTCCGGACCCGCAACCGCAAGGAGATGGAACACGGCACGTATCGCCCGCGGTCGCCCCACGAGATCGAGAAGGCGCGCGTGATAACCACTGTCGTCGGTGCTCTCGTTGGCGGCCTCGGCGCCAACGCGCTCGAGAAACGCTTCGAGGTTGCCCGCCAACGGGACAGAGAGCAGCAGGAGGCCTGGGAGAGGAAATGGGGGAGGGAGCGCGACCTCCCGCACTACGACACGGCCAGGGACCACGAGCTGTACCATGGCAGGGGGCGTCCCCGCGATCAGCGTCGTGATGAGTGGGACGACGGCTGTTCTTGGGACCACCCTTGTGACGACCGACGTGCGGCGAGGTTGAGGAGCGAAGAACGATACGCATACAGGAACTGACGACTTTGGGGGCTTCGTTTCGTCCCAGTTGTACTTCGCCCAGAGACCGCGTGACGGCTTGATGATTTACCGGGACTTTTGTCAGAAAGCTTCTACAACCCACAGACAACGGCAGTTGAGTGGGTTTCTTTTCTGGCACCGAAGTTCATGTCCAGTATCATATACCAACGTGCCACGTCTTCCAACAGTGCTCATGTTTCGTCCCTTATCCGTCTCAAGGAGGGGTTTTCATGTCTACAGAAGGACTCATACATACATATATCATGTCATTTACTGCCACGCATGCGGCGACTGCTCCTTCTCGCGTCATCGCCTCTTTTCCCGAAAGCAAGATGCAGTACGGCCGTCCCATAGCCAGGGAAGCCATACTCTCTGACCGCCGATGCCCGTGGGCAGGGGTTCTTGTTGCCGAGACAAGCATGCCTGTAGCCGACTCCTTGCCCGCCTCTCATTCGTTGTGGTTCATATATGCATGTGCCTCCCTCGCACTTGCTCTCACGGGTCTCCGGCGAGGACGCCGTGCCCGTCACGTCGCATGAAGCGCCGAGAAAGTGTAGAGGCCATGACATCTCCCTCAATTATTGTAACGGAGAGTCTCCGCATTGACGTCGTAGCCTTCGGATATGAGGTGGAGACCGCCGTAAGGATCCACGCCCTGCGCCAGGTCTCTCGGAGGTTCCCACTGCCGGTTGCCTTGGCCATGCGGCAACGACTGGGCCATGTTTTCGCGCTCTAGCTGTGCCCGGTAGGTTTGTTCTCTCTCCACAATGACCTTGAAAAACTGGGCTATCTCGGCAATGGCAATTTGCTGGGCCTCGGAGCATCCGATGGTGTTGCAGAGAGACTGGGAATCGACGAGCTGCTTGGCAATTACGGAATCCGGCTGGCAATAGGTACGGATGCGCAAAGACCGAGCGTTGACCTTCATTGCGTGAAGCAGACCGGCGATCTCCAACGGGTTACTCTGACGACGGCCGAAGAACCGGAACTCATCAATGTGGAGGTGGACAAGCTCGAGCTGCGTCTCCAAGTCGTATCGGAAGCCCACGACTCTCGGGCGGCCCTTCTGGTTCCACCCGTCCGCAATCTTCTTGAGCTTGTCCGGGTTGAGCCGGCCGTGGTTCAGTTCATTTGTGATGTAGCTGTGGAGTGCGTTGCTGATGTGGAACTCGAGCTCGCAGTAAAGAAGACTCTGCTCACGAGGATCGAGTGAAATAGTGACCCTCGACACTTTCCCCTCCCGCTCCATGTCTCGCGGTCTTCGGCCTGACGATTTGCCCTCGGTCTGTCAAGAGAGTTAGCCATGAGCTATGGAAATGTGGGTGTCGCCAAGATGCCTACCATCTCCCTGGCAATCTTTTTGAGGCTGTCTAGAAGACCCGGTTTCTTGGGCGAGCCGTCTTTCTTCTTGCGGTCCGGGGACTGGTTGGGCCGCTCGAGCCATCCTTGTTCCCCGATCAAGGTCTTGCCGGCGATCTTCTGCACGGGAAGCTCTTTGTAGGCGAAGTAGGGTCTGAGAGGGGAGTAGATCTGGCTGGCGTCCATCGCCGGCTGCCTGAGGGCTTCCAGTCTGCCCTTGTGCGGACCATGTCCCCGGTCGTCCCCCCCCGAGTGGCCATGCCAGGAGGAGGCGCTGGGATGTTTGCATCTCTCCAGCCACTGCAGGACTGCAACACGTTCTTAATTTGTTGCGGAATCTCATCCTTCTTGACGTGGAGGGGCTTGGCCTGCCTTCGCTCTGAGAGTAGATAGAGGATGAGTCTACCGGCTCGATGCTTGCGGGAGACGGCATGTCCGGCGTCATAGGCTGCAGGACACGAGGCACGCTCTCGGGTTCGCCCACAACAGTTCCGCATTGCCGGCAGTCATTGACGTTGACAGGCGTCGGCGTATTTTGTCGGCGACGCTCGGCGAGACTCGATGCTAGAGAGCCCTTGGCTTTGTGGTTAGAGGCCGGCATCAACTCCGAAAAGGTTGTTGAGTCACTTTCGCCGGGGAGGATCTCATATCTGCTTCGGCCGTTTTGGGCTTGTGAGGGAAAACCGCGGTGACTGATGCTTTCATGGACCTGGGCGCCATTGAAGTCATTATTTCGTACAGGCGACCGGGCTCGACCGGAGTTGTCGACTCGCCCGCGACGGGATGGCGACTCGCTCTTGTTCGAGAATCTGACAATGTTTCAGCGGCGGGTTATGCATTATCTCGGCGTCGGCACTCACACGTCTGTCAGTCGGTCCACCTGATTCTCAGTCAAATTTAGGTTGATCTGAACGGATTTGTTCGGCTTGTGCTTCTGCGGCGACGGCGACCGATACTTCCTAGGTGAGACTGGGATGAAGTTTCCTTTAATCGCTGAAGGCACCGGCCCTCGGCCTTGCCCGCCGATTTCTCCGAGTCATGGGCCATGATGGGGAGGTTTGTCGACGTCGTTGAGGTCGCGTCTCGAGTATGACGCCGGCTTCCTGTGCGAGAACCCACAGATCGCGATGTCCAATGGTCTCTCGATGCGATGAGATGCCCGATCCTTGAGCGGAACGACTCGTCGTGAAATTCGGTTGCGTCCGGTGGCGAGGATAGAGGCTTCTCCTGGAAGACAAGCCCGGGAAACGGTCCGACCAGTTCAGGATCCCCGAACTGGTTCGTCTGAAGCTCAGCTACCCAAGCCTCGACTCGGGCACGATATGGCGAAGGATCTGATATGAAAGCAAATTTGCTTTTTAGCGCGTCACATGGATGAAGCAAAACACAAAGATGACGGTGGGGCAGGAGGGGGTTTGTGCTGTTCCTTCCCGGCTGGGTGAGCGAGGGCAAGCGCGTCTGTTTACTTACCTCTTTGCGGAAATTCGTCCTCTAAATCAACTGGCCCTCCAGCCGGGTTCGAGGCTTGGCTCGGCCCTGTTGGTTGGAATATATGAATAAGATAGTCCGGTTTGGCGGGACGATGAGAGACGAGGAACAACAACAACAACAACAACAACAACAAGAGAACGCCACACATGCTACTGCTCTACGTACCTCCTTCGGGAACTTTTGAGGCATCGTGGTCCTCCTGGTCCTCGCCTGGCATTGCTGAGTCTCCACCACTACATGGCTCGCTGAATTTCTCTAGAATGACCAGTCCAGTCTCATGATCGCCAGCTGGAAAGAAAAAAAAGAAGAGAAAAAAATCAGTCCACGGCTCTTACAGTCAGTTGCCCAAAGACTCACAGTAATTACCCGATGACCTCGAACTTACATCTAGGCCTTGACCCGACGGAAGAGATACCCCAGTACAGCTCAGCCCGGCGCCTGATCGCGGCTCACCTTGGCCGCTACGTGCCTCTGGCGCTTGACAGTCACTGTATGACGCCCACGAACCGTTGGCGGAGCCCGGCAGAGAGCAATCGCTTTGAACGTAGGCGTAAAATTCCGAGAATGACGGTTGATGCCGTGCTTGAGTATTGCATGTTAGTGCCAAGAGCACGGGCCCGGTCCGACAAGCAGACGGAGAGAGGATATGCCTACCGGGCTGCGTGGTGTTTTGTCTCGACGACGAAGTCGACCTCGAAGACGCCCTAGATTGAGACGGCTTACCCGAGCGGTCGCTTGAGGCCATTTTGCTGGACCGGGAAGCCCGTCCGACGTCGCGAAGGACGGGCTGCTGCTTCGTGATGCTCAGCTCTCGGGCTGTTCTGAGCATGGCTTCCGTGGCGACTTGTTGCACTCCGTCATCATCAGGAGGGGTCCAAGATTGAAGCAGGACCGGGCCCGCGGGCTCGGTCGGAAGAGTTGGGCCGCGAGGTTGATCGAACGATGGAGCATGCCGCAGTCTGTGGGTCTGTATATTGATGATGTGGACAGGGTGTATCCTTGGATTATCATCGACCAGCCATCGATGGTCAATAGCACCACGCTCTGCGCCCGAGTTGGAGAAGCTGGCCGGTTCGTGCCACCGCTCTGAATGTCGGGCAGCAGGCCAGATGGACAGAGTATTCGAGCCAAGGTTCGCTGGCGCGTGGGATCCGTCTTGCTTAGCGGCAACCCCGCATCGGCCGCGTACCATGCTCCAGCGATGCACGCAAGCCGCCTCTGACGGCCCCAGGTCGACGCAGTCGTCCGCCGTTCCATCGAGACCAAACCAGTTGTTGCTCATTGAAGTATGGAACCGGAAGTCGCGTCTCGTCGCATCGCCGCAGGCGGTGCCAGGCGTGCTGTCAGCGCCAGCACTTCGCGTATGGGGAATGTGGTTCTGTAGGTCTGAACCCGAGCGAGCGGCATCCAGTCCAAACCAATCGTGGCCCCAACGGGACCTTGGACTCCTCGTTTTGCCGGAAGGCTCGATGTCGACCTGCCGACAACTACTGGCAGTTCCGCGGTGGACTGCCAGACCGTTTGCGCGGAGCGTTGCCGCAGAAGGCCCAAAGAAGACTTGACAATGATCCAACCCGCCATCGAAGCCGAGCTGAGGGGTGAACGGGCCGCGAAACTCCTAGGAAGGGCCTATCAATCCCTGCACCGTGGCATCTGCAAGGAGCCTCCTGGCCTTGGTATCTGCAGTAGGCATCATCTCGTGTGGCGAAGGCGGTAAAGGCTGGTTGTCGGCTATCAAGGAGAACTTCCGGGCAAAGATCGGGTGCGGCGTCACACAGCCTTCGGGCAGCGGTATCGGCTTCGGATCGGTGGGTTCGCGCAAGGACTGAACCGTCTCTAGACCAAAAATGTTGGTGAACCAGACACGACGCCTGTTCTCGGGCCGGCGTTCGCGGGAGCCTGGGGCGCACAAGCTATCTCTTCTGCTCTTGAGAGCGCGGAACACAGACATTGATCTCTTCGCACCCGGGTCGGCCCGGCTTCCGTTGATATCGGCGATGTTGTTGCCGTTGCTCGTGTCCGCTTCTTGGGATGGTGGAGCAGCCTGTACGACTTGCTCCTTCTTGACCAATCTCCCCGCCCGGCCAGTGCCGATCTGCCACTGCATTTCGTGTAACTCTTTGGGGCTGGGGCAGCGGAAAGCACAGGTCCCGCCTTCACGGGTCGAAACGTACATGGTGTGGTCAATCATCCAGGCCTTGCGGCTGCGGATGCAGCTTGGCTCATTCGAGCTCCCACGACTCGAGGGATAGTAGTCTGACAGCCGAATGGGATATCGCTGCGGATGCTGTTCCCGCCACTGTACGAGACTCAACGTAGGTCGTATGGCCGTGGTAATGGTAGTCATGTGGGGTATGTGAGGTAGTTCAAGGTTGGACTGTGTGGTAGTCGTGTCAGTGGCCAGGAAGAAGCCGTAGCGGATGGCCGACTCACGTGTCGGTTGAGGTGATCGTGCTTCCAGCGTTGAAACTCGGCTCCTGGGTCGTCCGAATAATCGCAGTCGATTTCGATCAGCTCGTAGAGCACGCCGCCCGCCAAGTCCAAGTTTTCGTCACCAAGATGTTCGCGCAGGATCAAAAACACCTGTCCAGTTGATGCGTTACTCGTCGTCCCAGCAAATTAGGATACGGTTGAAAGCAGCCAACTCACAAGCTGGATACCGTCCCGGTATTGATAGTTCCGAGGAATGTGGGCACAGTATCTGACAAGGACGTTGCGGCACTCTGGGAAAGCTCAGTACACATGCAGCCATGGCGGAATACAGCAACCCGTGGGGGAGCGTACTTTCTTCGTCATACCCGTTCCGCGTCAAGGGCTCGTGAGACAGGGCGCCCGCCATCTCTGCAAGCCTTTGGCGCCATTCGTCATCGTCTGCCTGGGCCGCTGTCCGGATGGACTCAACCCACGTCTGGAGGCTTCGGCGGTTGCGCATCGTGAGGCAAATCGGGCAAGACGGCACATGGAAACGGGCAGCGGAGACAGACGAGTGCCCGAGCGAGGCCTTTCTGTAGGACTGAGACGGGTCGGCGCGCCGGTGCCGCTCTTAGTAACGGTTACTGCTGCAAACGAGAGCTTCGTCTGTCGGCTGTTACTGTCACAGAAATGAAGGCTATAGGAATGCCAGGTCCTCGACACGTCTAGAGAGAACGGAAAGGGGAAAGCACAAGAAGATCTTTGCCCTGCACGACAGGCCACGTGCCCAAACAGGCAGCTGCGGCAGGCAAGGGCTTGCCCAGCGTTGGAAATATACTTACCTGCCTAGGTACCCAGGGAAGGAAGGAAGGATAGGCGACACCGCAAGGCATCAATCAGCTGAAGTAAGATGGGCAGCTACCGCGACGCGAAGGGATGTCACGGCGTATCCTCCTTCTGCGTCCCAATGAACAGAGCAGAGGAAACCCGTGTTGTATGCACCAGGGCACAGGCAAATATTCCTAACCGACGGGCCTCTAGGCTGCCAAGCAGTTCCGGTACTTCGCTTCTCGGAGACTCGGGACGCAGATATCCCTCGAAGGTGATTGAACTCAATTTCTTCATGCCGATCTTGATTCTTGGGCTTCGAAACTGGTCTTCGCTTGAAGCCAGCAAGCTGAATGTCAGGCGGGTCCATGACGCCCGTGCTCATTTGACGGTTCAGCTTCGTAGGGCGGCGGTTCCGGCCCGCCGACAATGGACGCCTCTCAGCTCCGGCCTGCCGGACGAGTCACTCGCACTGGCCTGTAGCCGGACCATGGGCTCACGCAAAGGCGATGTAGCCCGACCCTCGGCCCCATCGCAAGCCTGGGAAGCGAATGTATGGCACTATGCTCCAAGACTCGAGCGCCGGGAGGCTAGAATCCCAAGCCTGGAACAAACCGAGTCACGCTGGAGAGCCCAGAACGGGTGGGTGGCGCTGGCATCGTCCGCTAGCAGAACACGCACCTTGGCCCGACATCGTGCTGGGTAGATCCCGTCTCGCAATGGCTGGCTAGCGCATTGTGTGCCGCCATACGGATAGTGCGTTGCAGAACCTGCAACGGTGTCGCCCAGCAGGGATACGTGTGCGATAGTGAGGCCTACGGGGCTGGTGATGACACTGTCCGCGGAGGGCGGGGAGAGCATTGCACCCAGTCTCGGGGCAAGGTCGGGATCAGAAGAGGAGGCTGGTGATGGGGTTGACGGAGAGCGAGTTCCGAAACGCAGGACAAGCAATCGCGGGGAGAAGGTTCGGACGACAGTCGTCTCGTCTAGATTTTGCATGCGGCTCCAAAGCCAAGAGTCGAGCGAACTCAATCGTCCAGCTGGTATTAATAGACCAAGGCGCATTGGACACACCCAGCTGCGAGTCCTGAGTCTGAGCAGAGAGGAGACCGTCACGTGGACTGCATGTGCTAATTACATAAGGCGCGTTGCGTTGTTCCAGGCTCGCCGGGTTCGGTCAGGAGCACTTTCCCCGCACTTTGGCTTCTCCAACTTCCAAGAACCCCGAATGAGTGCAAAGACGAGTACCTCCGGGGACCCTGGCACCCTGGCTAGAGGTTCCGATGCCGTCTCCAACTGCCTTTTCGCCTGCAATTCGCGCCACGCACCCACTGTCAGCGGTCCCACCACCAAACTTGCCGACTCGACTTCCCGAGTCCCTCTTGTCTGGTTTGAGCTGGCCCCCTCATGCAGGGATGATCAACCAGCCAGGTGGATGGACAGCTTTCTCAAAACCAAAGCCCTGGCTGGGCACGTACTTCACCCTTCTAGAATGGTAGCAGGAGCCCCCTTGCAGTGTGGAGATTTTGGAGTTACCGGCCTGCGTTGCCGTCCCCAATCTGCTTCCCGATGTCGATGCCGGCCTCTCGGGCCCTGCTGATTGAACCGTCTCCCCGCTGTCCATCATAGCCGTCCCTCCTAGCCGTGTCCCACCCGAGAAGTTCGTGCCAGTCGGTAGAGAGACCCGTCGCCGTATCTATATATATATATATATATATATATATATATGATCTGCTCAATGTCTCTCATGTCTTTCGTCGCTGACTTTTCTTCGAGATCATTATTTTCCCAGACCCCTTGTGATACCCCGCTACTGTCAAATCCCCTCCATTGCCTACACCCTTCGATCCCACGAGATCTTGGCCCTTTTCAGAACCACGCGTTGCGCCTGCTGTCTCTGCAATATGGAGACGCAACCCGATCGCGAGTCGAGCACTCGCTGTGACATTGGTAATGACCTCTTCCTGACAACCACGTTGTCGAGTGGCGCGCTGACGTGCCCATGTCCACAGTTATTGTCGGCGCCGGGCCCGTGGGCCTGATGCTGTCGACCATCCTGGCTAGATGGGGTTACAAGATCAAGCACATTGACAACCGGGCGGAGCCGACGCCGACCGGAAGAGCCGACGGCATCCAGCCACGTTCTCTGGACCTTCTCCGCAACATGGGACTCAAGTCGGCCATCATGGCGCACAAGCCCGCCAGGGTCTACGAAGTGGCTTTCTGGGACCCGCCAAAGTCCGGCGGTGGAATCGCCAGGACTGGCACGTGGGCCAGCTGTCCCGACTTCATCGATGCCAGGTATCCCTTCACGACTCTCCTGCACCAGGGTCATATTGAGCGGGTTTTCATCAGCGACCTCGACAAGAACGGGGTTCAGATCCAGCGACCCTGGACCATCACGGGATTCACCTCGGACGAGGCCAAGGACCCCGAGTACCCCGTGGAGGTCCGCCTGGAGCACGTTGACGGGACCGCCCAGGAGACGTTACGGGCCAAGTATTTGTTTGGTGGCGAAGGCGCCCGCTCCTTCATCAGGAACCAGCTGCAGATCGGCATCAAGCACAAAGACCCCATCTCCCACGTGTGGGGTGTCATGGACGGCGTTGTCAAGACCGACTTCCCCGATATCAAGGTGAGCAACGTCGTCGAGGGCCACGCGCCAACGAACCCGCGGCTGACAGCATCGCAGATGAAATGCACGATCCACAGTAAGCACGGGTCCATCATGGTCATCCCCCGCGAGGACAACATGGTCCGCCTGTACATCCAGATCGCGTCCTCGACGGACCCGGACTTTGACCCGCGAAAGACGGCCACCGAGCAGGAAGTGCAAGAATCGGCAAAGCGCATTCTCCAGCCGTACTCAATCGAGTGGGAGAGTACCGAGTGGTACTCTGTCTACCCATCGGCCAAGGCATTTCTGACCGGTACACCCTGGACCAGAGAGTCTTTCTTGGCGGTGACGCCTGCCACACCCACAGCGTAAGTACTGCGCCGTCCCGTCCGGGCATCTGCTCTCCGTCGCTGACAAAACAAACAGCCCAAGGCCGGCCAAGGCATGAACACGGCGTTCTTGGACGCACAGAACCTGGCTTGGAAGATCCATGCGGTGGAGTCTGGTTTCGCGCAACGTGACATCCTCAAAACGTACGAGGAGGAGCGAAGGGACGTGGCCGAGACGCTACTCGACTTCGACAACAGGTACGCCAAGCTATTCTCGCAAAGGCCCGACGCAGCCAGCGAGGCACAGGCAGCGGCCACCGACAAGTCCGCCCCCGGCGAGCAGTCCGAAAACGAGTTCATTCAGACATTCAAGGAGTCCTGCGAGTTCACCAGTGGTTACGGCGTGGCGTACAAGCCGAACGCCCTGAACTGGTCCGAGACGCACCGCGCCAAATCGCCCCTGATCCATCCCGAGGGCATCAAGCTTCGCACCGGGCGCCTCTTCATGAATGCCGACGTGACGAGGGTTGTCGACGCCAACGTTGTTCACCTCGAGCAGGAGATCCCGCTCAACGGCTCGTTCCGCATCTTCGTGTTCGCAGGAAAGCCCTCGACCACGCGTGACGCCCTCTGGGATTTTGCCAGGCACCTAAACAACAAGCGATCCTTCTTCTCTGCGTACCTCCGGGATGACGTGAGCAGCGTGTCGCACCACGAGCAACACAACCCGCACAGTTTGTTCTTCACACTCTGCACCATCTTCGCGGCCAAGCGAAGCAGCATCGAGATTTCTCGCGACGTGCCCGAGCTATTGGCGCGGTACCGCGAGCACGTCTACGCCGACGACAGGTGGGACCGCCGTGTCCTCGACGCCGGGGCGGCAGCCCATGCCAAACTGGGGCTCGACGAAGAGAAGGGCGGTGTCGTCGTCGTGCGCCCCGACGGATACGTTGGTATGGTGGCCAAGCTAGAGGAGGGCAGCGGCACGGTTGACGCGCTCAACGAGTATTTCGGCGCGTTCTGCACCAAGAAGCTCGGGAGGGCGCTGTCTCAACTGTAACGTTTATGAGGACAGAGGCATGAGGTGTCCGTAGAAACACCCCGATGTATACTGGACCGGTTTGTACTTAATAGCGTCCCGGAGCAAGGCGCGGCCTATCTAGATACCTGACTGAACGTATGCAATTCCCTACCCGTACAACTGCACTTATAGCAATACCCAAAATACAACTCGATTCATTTTTCAAAAACCCAAAGACTGTTGGGTGATGGCCCATGTCCGCGAAGATCAAGGCGGCAATGTGCTGAAATGCTGGACCCCGTTGCTTGGTTCTGAGGCGTACAATTCTGTGAAGTTATCATTCCTGAAGAGTGTTTCGCTTCCGGTTGCTAGGTAGTCAGGGATGCGTAGCGGTGGGGCGGCCCCTGCAGGCGCTGTGCCCTGTGACCTTTTCCCAGGTGCCTTGGCCCATTTCCTTTTTGCCTCTGCGGAGCTAAAAAAAAAAAAAGCAGCCGTTCTTTCCTCCTAAACCCCATACAACCCGATTATCCGTCGCGCCTGTCTACCTGCCTACGTGCCTACCTACCTACCTAACCAACCATCCCCCCCCCCCCCCTCCCGATGGGGATTTCGCAACTTTCCACCGCAGCATCCACGCCTTCCTCCCCTCCCCTCCGGAGTGCGATTATTCGACGCGCCTGCCTAATTCGATTGCTTTTTGTCTCTTCACGTCCATCACGCGCCTACTTCGTCTTCTTCAAAGGTCACTAGATCGACGCGCGCCTCGCTGCGATCGGGCCCCCTTGACATCTCCCGACCTTCCACGATACAACCGGCCTCGACTTCACATCCCGGCCACCGTATCACAACAACAACCACGACCCAATCCAGCGCCGCGCCTTCTCGACAGCTTTGGACCACGAAACTTCAGGAGCACTGTAAAATCCCCGGCATCTTTTGTTTTCGCCCATTCCTACCTTTCACTCACGCCTGTTTTTTCTTTGCGCCCATGACTTGATTTAGAAGCTCCCTGCTCGACTCTCGAGCCTCGCACCTTCTTAGCTAACGATCATGGCGGTAGAGCAGCAGCAGCAGCAGATCAGACCTAGTTTTTGTCTCAAGGACAAGATTGGCTCCTTTGGTTTATTTGAAGAGCCCGTCGCAAGCGACAAATCAAGGCCCAGCTTCCCAGCGCTGACAAGACCGACGGCATTCGGATACGGCTGGGAACCTCACTCGACCAGTTCCAACCTTACCGCCAACCCGAGCAGCGACTCTGGCGACCCCCTCGCCGGAACTGTCTCTCTCCGCCAATCAACTCGCTACCTCAATCGTCGCCATTATTCACAGCTCGGTCGACCTCGGGCTGTACAGAACTTTGAGTACAAATCCAAAGCGCGGCTTATAGCAAAGGAGGAACAGCTCCGGATTGATCGCCACAGCCACCGGCTCCGACGGAGGATCCGTCCTACGAGAAGGACTGCTGGAAACGATCGCGCCCTGGCTGAGCGACCGACACGGCGCATATCCGAACCTCGTCTGGATAGGGCCAGACCAGCCGTCGAGCGTACGAGAATCGATCACGGTCTTATCCCAGGCAACAAAGCGAGCGATCCGTCGCACCAAAACCCCTTCCTCGGTAAGAAATCGGCCACGGACATCATTGGCATACGTGTCCCCTCATTCCCGAGGTCTCAGCAAGCCGGATACTTCGAGCTCGCGACTGCCTCGAACCTACGTTCAATAAAGCCCGCTCGTGCTACCAAGTCCTTCCGACACCTACCCGCCATTGGCGACGTGTTCAACGAGGATTACATCGCCAAAAAGAAAAAGCGGCTTCGCGAGCTGCAGGGGTTTGAATTTCGGTCGAGGGAGGCTCGGAGGGATCTGTTTGGCTCAACTGGCGCAACGAGCACCAAGGCTTCAGCGGGGGAAGCGGGAAACACGATACCCGGTGTCCAGGGCGCGCCTGCCGGCCCCACCGCAGGCCCCCGTACACCTCGAGATTCTCACATCGGCGAAACCGGGCGATTGCTAGCCTCGCCCCTTACGTCGCCGCTCGCAGCGTATCCGTTTCCCCCTGGCCAGCATACGGTTGTCTCCCCACCTGGCCAGCCGAAACTCGCCCAGGTGACCGATAGCTTGGGTACTCGGGGTTTCATCTTTCGAGGATTGAAATCCAAAACGATCACTGCCTGGCGTGCGGAACGAGAGACACCGTCGTCCTCTGCCGACATTGATCAGAACTGCTCACCCGGCAGCAACGTATCCCGCAAGCGACGGGCTGAAGATTTGGAGCTGGACTTAATCGTGGCGAATGCGGCTGGACGCAGCCAGTGCGAGCAGGAGCCACTCAAAACGACTCCGAGTGCCGCCGCAGGTTTGGCTTCAGACGAAGGAATTGTGAGCTGTTAACTCGACCCCCTTCTCCCCCGGAAATCATGCTGATATGTGGCAACAGGTATCCCAGGGCCGCGCTGCTTGGCTCATTGATATCATGACCTCAGTTCGAGGCGCTGTCAGCAAGGTCTCCAGTAGCATTGCTGGCTATGGTGAGTTTGACCTAACGGCAACTGCACCGGCCAAGTCTAACCATCGCCCCAGTGTATCCTCGCAACCACAACGTCGTTGAACGACACTCTCGCGACCAGCAAACCAGCAATATCGGTACGAAGCGCATCAAACTAGAACTCACCGACGACTCCCTCGATGAAACCACGGCTGCACAGCAGTTTCGAGTCGTTCACTCGGCCACGCCCAACCTCAACCTTGTATGGGTAGACGAGTCGACAAGACTTGCTCACTGGCATCAGGTAGTTCCGCTTGTCCGAGCACTTAGAAGCATCAGTCGCCGGGTTGAAAAGGGCCTCTCGGGTTCTAGGGACGGATCCCCTGCCTCTCGAGTGGACGGGGATACCCGCTCGCAGCGCATTCACGCCCTCGGAGCCTACGCCACCATTTTCCAGCAGACAGCGTTCGTCTTGGAGACCGTCTATTCTCACACATTCTTAGCGAAGCTGAAGGACACATTCAGATCCCCCCAATCGATCATGGACTACGACGTCAGCACGGACGAGCTTCTGGCCATCACGGCGGCCCAGAAATTTGTGGATGACTTGCCCGACGAATGCTCCCTCGTCCTGGCCGAGTCCGGCGTCACTCAGCGGGTTCTCAGGGGTATTGGTGCTGACCTGGACGCTCTTGCTAACCGGAGGCCGATGCCCAACCTGGTGCAGCGAGCCGGGCTAGTGGGCAAGGTTATCAAGTTCTTCCGGGGAAGCGACAGCTTCGGCATGGAGACTCCCGATGATGGCGTTTCCAAGCCGGCCGCTGAAATGCCCGGCAGCTTTCCCGAAGCGCAGGTGAAGAGCGAGTCTGTGGCCGAAGAGGCCAAGCCCTCGAGAGACGCTCCCGAATATCGGCCAGTCACAAAACCCAAGTACCTGCCACCCGTCAGGACCACTGACGCGTATACCTTTGTTCGGGAGCATCTGGCCGAGATCGCAACCAAGCGGCGGGTCGCCTGCAAGGACGGGCTCACTGACACCGTCCCCGAGGACCTGCTACCCAGACCTAGTCCCATACCCATCTTCAAGAAGGATAGCCAGTCTCCCGTTGCCTTGAAGCGCCTCCAGAGGGCGCGGGGCTTGAAAAGGGTTCAGTTTTCGCCGTCGGCGAAGCTGTCGACTCCCTCGCCGGCGAAACCAGCCGGCTTCCTCACCAAACTGTTCGGCTCACCGACCGTCATTGGTTCGCCGCTGCGGCAGGCCACCGAGGACAGCTCCCTCAGCGGCGCGCAAACCGATGGCTCGCCCGAGAGCCGTAGTCCCGGGGTACCAGGGCGGCTTGCGGGCACTGGGCAAGAGACGGACAACACATCGGAGGACAGTGATGGGGAGGCCATTGCGTCGAGATGCCAGCCCCGCCTCGTGCAGCATCTCAACAAATCCCTGAGAGGCCTCGAAGCTAAGGGCTTCTTCGTAAAGGATGGGCCGCGGGACGCGTCGTCCTGTCCCCCAAGCCCTCCAACCCTCGCAGGTCTTAACATCTCTGGCGATAAAGAAGAGGAGCTCGAGGACCTCTCCCTCGCTCTTCAGCTCCTTCTCGACGTGGACGAGGCACGCCGGAGAGAGGAGGAGGAAAGAAAGGCCAAGGAGGCGGAGGAGGAGAAGCTGCGCAAGACCGGCGGGCTCCGCGTTCCTCGAAGGCGTATGATCACCTCGCTACCGACCGACTGGTCCCAGAAGGTGAAGGCTTCGTTGCAAGCCCACCCTTCAAAGGCGCTCACTACCACGGCCGAAAACGTCGAGCTCAGGAAACATGACTTCGCCAAGGTCGTCCCGGAGAATGAGTGGCTCAATGACGAGATTGTCAATGGTTCACTGCAGTGGCTCGACCGGTACGTCAACGCGGCTGTAGGCGCCGCGGACGTCAAATCGCCAAATCGGGTCTGCCTGGCCCTGGGGTCCTTCTTCTACAAGAGACTGGAGGACAACGGCGTGAAAAACACCGAGCGAGCACTTCGCCGGTATGGCGTGACCAAGGCCAACTTCCTCAAGCTGGAGACGATCCTCATGCCCATCTGCAAAAACAACCATTGGACCTTGCTCGTTGTCCGGCCGCAGAAGCGGACCGTGTCGCACATGGACTCCCTCAACCCAAGAGGGTCGACCGTCCACACCAATAGAGCCCTGGCCTGGATCGAGGCTTTCTTGAGCAGCGACTACAAGGCGAGCGAGTGGAGGACGGTCAGTCACGAAGCCCCGCCGCAGAGTAACGGTTACGACTGCGGCGTTTTTACCATCACGAATGGAATGTGTCTGGCCCTCGGTCTCAATGCCATCGACACTTACTCTGGCGAGGACCTGCCGCTGCAGCGTCTCAGAATCGCCGGCATGCTGCTGAATAAGGGCTTCAGCGGGGAATTCGACCTTGGTGGCCTTTGAGTAGTGACTGCTCTCGCCCCTAGGCTCATTGCATTACACGGAGAGGGCAAAGCGGCAGGGCTCGGAGTACCTTGGCCGGGCTTTATATATGATTGAAGAACCAACCACCCAACATGGTTGGACGTGGCCGAACAGGGTTGTCACGCAAGGGGAAAAGGTCGCCAGGGCGAGGGCTCACCTGTTCCGTTTGCTTTTTGACCATTGCCATCATCGTTTTCTCCCTGAAGGAGGGAGGGGGTTACGGGCAGCCGGCTGGGCGTCGACAAGGGATGTTTTGGGAGTTCTGGGATACCACATAGTACTTTTCTTGCCGATATGCTTGTATGAGTGTTTGTTCCTATCTTGTTCCGCTGCTGCGGCTCCTTGGCATTCGTCCCAGAAAGACCATTTGACGAGGGCACGCAGATCTCCTCGTCCCTGAGAAGAGGCCAGGCTCACAACATGCTGAAAGGGCCCGAAGGACCTTGTTGTTAGTGTTCACGAGTCTCGCATATGCGCCCGCCCAGTGATAAAATCATCCGGGTCCATCATGCCAGCTGGGCTTTGCCCGAATGGGTATTTTCCCGACCCGGACGCGCTTATCCAGCGGGGTCTGTCTGCATTGAACGAATCTGTCATCTCGACTCCCCGTGCGAGGCCCCGAAACGAATGCGGGCAAATGTGCATTGCCAATGTGAGTCCAAGGGTATGGTGTGATCTAAGATCCGGTGCCAACCGGGTAGCAGACCTTAGGGAGACGGTCGGTCTCCGTACACCATTGCCGCTAAAGGTTACAGGCTACTTGGGCTGATACCGTCGGCCCAGGTGGGAAGAGACGGCACGGTCTCGTCCACTGAAGGGTCATGCTTTGATTACCCGGGGTTTCCTCCGTCTAGATTCCGGCCGCAGGCAAAAGCTCGGTTTCAGGTGCGGGACGCCCTCCTCCTGCCCGGACTATGGAGTCTTGTTGGTTGGTCCTCCGTCGTTCATCGCTTGGTCCTACGAGACTTTCACATATTACTAAACATCCAAGTCCCATTCTCAAGAGTCCGGCCAAGGGGAGGGGGTTGCTTGCTTACTTGCTTGGTTCCAAGAGGAAAAAAGCGCGGCGCTAGAAGATTACAGCGTTCTACGTAGTATGCCCAATTCTTCCACGTGCAACCCTGGAGAGGCAAAACGAGGCTGGCACACATTTTTCTTTTGACAGGAGGCCACCAGACCTTTGGGGGTCCACGATCGGCCCAGGGGTTCAGGCTGTCCCGTCGGTCTGATACGAGTGAGATGGACACCAAGGGACGGGCGGGAGGTTGGAATTGGGGAGGGGGGGGGGGGGGGGGCGGTTGTAGTGCGAGCCCCCTCGATGACCTTTCGAGGGTATCATCCCGAGGTTCGGCGACTCAGGTAACTGCATTACGGAGGAATTGGCACTCCCAATGTGGTAAGTCGCAGATTTGCATGGAAAGGGGCTCGCATTCGCTGCGGACGAAGCTCATACGGTACATCATGGTGGGGATTGTTCCTTTTGCAAAACATGGCAACGGACACTCCGCGCGATGGGCAGGCAACAGGCTGTCAAACCCATCGGTTGACAAGAGACCAATTGGGGGAGGGGGCATGCGTCGACATGCGCCCTAACCCTACCATCTTGCCGTATGGCGCACCAACACATACTTCAATTATCTCACACTGGAGGGATGCGGCGACGATTGCGAGGTGACCGGCAGCGTCGTATTTGAAGAAGAGAGAGAGGGAGAGAGATGGGGAGGAGTGAGAAAACGATAAGCATTGCTGGAGTAGAGCGATGCTTATTGCTCGGGCTGTCTGCATGTATTAATCATATCAATCATCAGTGCGGTGCGAGATAGACCACGGGCCTTGGCCGTGTATTTAACGATGGGATCAGAAACGAGCCGCAAACCCGGCGACGGAGGCCACCTATCCCGTCGTGCCTGCCGATCGTTATCCGTACGATTCCGAACTACAGCGATACTTTGGCATCGAGTGCAGGTTCCAATGCGGGTGTCGCGGCGCTGACGGGCGGGCCGATAAGAGTCAGGCTTTGGTCCGGTGTGTCTTGGCCCCGGTGCGTCAAGCAAACCGAGGACCTCGGACTCTGGGCACAATGGGCGGGACGGGTTAGAGCACGGAACGAGGCAGCAAAGGCGGCGGTGGGCGGGTGGCCGAACAAACGTCGGGATACAGTACAGCCACTGCGGCCAGCGAGGGATGGGAACGGGGCCGAACATGACGCTGTGGCATCGCGTTGTGAGTGCCGGCGACGACACCGGGGATGGGGTGCACTCGACCCCTGCCCTTGCCGATCGCCCGTCCCGGGTGCGAAGACAAGACTGAGAGACTCGTCGGAGGCATGAGGGTGTCGGTGCGGCCGAGGATACCAGCCGGGGAGTTGGTTGAGAGTCAGTCGCGCACGGTGTAAAGCCAGTTAGCTCTCTAATACCCGGCGCGATGACTTTGACGGGGGTGGCCAAGACATGGCGATAGACTTTGAATGCCTATGCAGGACCATCAAGCGAGTCGTCAAAGTCCGGGCGCAACATGGTGACTCGCGATGGTGCGAGAGTAAGAGCGTAGCGTTGTGAGTCCCGACGGCACTACGGTGGACGGGTAGTTGAGGTTGTGAGTGAGACTGGGCGGACCCGGGATGCCGGTGGTGCCAGATGGACATCGGCGCCTCGGGAGTGTATGGGATGGGGGGTTTTGGATGGAGAAAGAGGGTTCGGGCTCCCGGCGACGCCGTCGGCACCACGGAAAGTCATCTCTGATGGGCCCCGCAGTGTACACGTACGATGTACTTGGATGGGTTGGGTCCCGGCTGCTGTGCCGCAAGGTCCGGCATCTGATGTTTCGATGCCGTGTTCTCGTTCCACGATACATGTACTAAATGACATGCGTGCTTCCGCATCCTCAAAACACCGCAACCGCAATGCAGAAGCGCGCTGGCTCCATCCACCACCCATGGTACGGCCGGCGATGGCGAATTTGCAAGCCACGGTGCGCGCGTGACCGACCGCTTTCCGTTCTGATGCCCACGGTCTCCCAGTTTCCAGCGAACAAGTCCCCCTTGTCGGACGTCGTTGGCCGAATCCAGCTGCGTCACTGGTGCGTCCGTCGGAGGCCGCCGTACACAGGGCATCCATGAAGGTTGGGCGGTCCATCAGGGCGGCATTTGCATTGCTGCCACGGCACAGAGGTTTTGCTAGGATGAGAAGGCTTAGGGTTGCCTGGCATGCTTCGAGATGATCCAAGATGGATGCATCGATTGGCGCTAGGCCGGAACAGGAAGAATTCCAGAAGCAAGCAGTTTTGCCACAGCGGAACCCACTCACCAAGGTGAATTACCTAAAATAGGTAGGTCGACAGCCAGCAGGGTTCCCAGCGCAGCCGGCAAACCCTGCTTTAATCACTGACACCACCACACAACACGCCTGGCTCATGTGAGTAAGGCAATGTGGCATTACAGACGAAGGGGCAATTCAATTTTTTCGGACTGTTTGGTAAGGTAACGTGGCATGGGAGCTTTGTAAGCTGCGCCATTCCGCACCAGGAAGATGAAGAACAGAAAGCACTAAAAAAAACCCTCCAAGAACAAAAACAAAAAATATGTAGGTAACCAAGCTGAAAGGCGACGGACGACTGTCCGTGCCGAATGCTTACATAAGGCCGATGTAGGTACGGGGGACTGGAACGACAATGTCAGCACGCACGGAATATGCCAAAAAGAACTTTCTTCGCTCATTCCTATTTGGTCAATGACGACATGACCTCGGTGGTCAACGCACTTTTTATGCGCGCTCCTGAGAAACATTTTTTCCCTTTCACAATTGGAAAGAGGCAAGAAGAGGGGGGGGGCCTTCGGGTTTACCTTGGTTGAGGCGGTCGACTTTTCTTCTCTGCGGTTTGATGTACGGTTCAAGTTCGCATACGATGGCTTCCCTTGTCCGCGTGTCTGCGCCACGCTTACCCCGTCCAATCCTCCACTCGATCCAGCATCCTTGGCGTCACGACCTGGACCTCTTGGTCTCCCCATCTCCATTTCATGTTGAATTCTGCATTTGAGGCCAAGCCCACTCCGTGTAACCGACCTCTGGGCCGAGGTGCCAAGACACATCGTCGGCCCCTCTAAACAGCGTTTGCTGATCGTTCCGGGGCGGGAAAAAAGCTTGGGAGCGGCCACCGAAACTAGGTATGGACCGCACAACGTCACGTCACTGTAAGCCCGGGGCAATTCGTCAGAGACTCTGAGGAATGCCGACAACATGAACAACAAAACAACTGGTGGGCCGCTCCTTCGTTCCATGCCCCCCCTCCCCCCCACCACTACACATGCCGGAGCAAGCGAGCGAGCTGAGGAAGGGAGAAGAGATGCAGGAAGGGGACCCGTGGAAGCATCAGCTACGGACTCGCCGTTGGATGGTGGAAGCATAGGCACATGCTACTGGCAACAAGACGCACGCGTGCACCCCTGTCGCGGGAGAAATGTTCTGGAAATTAAACCGACACAAGGTGCGTCGCACGTCGGACACTGGGCCGAGATCGCAAACCGATAGGCATACGTACCTACCTACGATAGATAGATGCCTAGGCAATACCGCCGCATGCGTGCATGCATGCATGCATAGCCTGCATGGAAGGGCGGGAGAACGCACCACGGCTTCTGCAGCGCGCTCGGCGGTCAGTCGACCTCGCCCAGGGTGGATTTTTGGCTCTCTTGGGCCAAGCTTGACATGTCAACGCCCAGCAAACCCAACTTTGCCAAAGGATCCCGGCCGGCAAACAAAGCCTACCGTTTCTTCTGTCCAACCTCGACCTTTCTATTTTTATTTTTATTTTTTTATTCTTTCTGTTTTGGCCCAAGACAGACACTCACAACTTGACCAACCCGCCCGACCTTCCATTCCTGGCCATCGGCTGGCTCTCTGCGGCGTGGAGGAAGCCTCAATGGAACGTTGTCGCCTGGCCTGGCCTGGCCTGGCCTGACCCGTGCCGTCGCGCTCAGGGAACTCGATCGACTTGCAAGTTTCTTCTTCCCAAAGTGTGCATTCTTTCAATGCCCAGCTTGTCCATGCCGCCACCGCGCTTGGCATCCGCCCTGCACACCTCGTTTGCACCTTCAGACGCCTGGTCGCAAACGGTCGGTGGACGGCACGGTTTTGGAGCCCAGTCTCGCACGTGGGTTGCACCATCCGCTTCTGTGCTTGGTCGTAGGGTATTTGCCTCCGAAACCCCTCGTGTTGCTTTGCGTGCAGCCGTGAGCTCGACTCGGTTGAACAGACTGCTGCTGCTGTTCTGCCTGGGTTTAGGCATCAAGACTCGTACGTCACGGTGCCATCCCAGATTTCAGGCAGTCCCCAGGCAGTGCAATCACACAGGCCATGTTCAAATTGAGGTGAGCCATCGCCGGAGACGGGTTCGGCGGTCGAATCAGATTCGGCCGCGGTATGTTTGTTTATGTGCAATGTGCAAATGTCTGAGACGGCCTTGGCGTCAACCAAAGAAAACACCAGGACGATGATCCGAGGTCGATAATGCAAAAGAAACAGACCCTGGCCTGTCAAGACCCTTCGTCTTTGCTTCTTCTCGTTTTCCACCTGCGCGCCCCCTCGTCACATTGATCGGCGGCCGCCCCTCTCATCGTACCTAGGAATACATCCGAATACTCTACTCGCATCCGGAACGGCTGCGACTGCAACCTTCCCGGGACAAGCAGCGTAACACATCGACACACTCTCTCACACAGGAAACGGCCAACGGCACTGGTGCATCCTGACTGCCAATCACACGCGGCTCCTCCGAGAGGCCACCCAGAGAAGAGAGCAGTCACACGAGCCCACACTGTTTTTGCTCTGATCATGTTAACGGTGCTTATTTTGCCACGCAATCACCGCGGGCGCCAACAGGACGAGAGCTCTGGCAGTAGAGCGTCGGTGGGCTGTATCCATTGGACCAAGCCGCGCATGCCGTTCTCCATTTCAGAATTTCACGCCAAGTGCTCTCGGATGTCGATACCTCGACCGAAACCCACTCGCCGCCCTTCGATGCATGTGCACATCAAAAAAGCGTCCAGGAGCTTGGCGTACCTTGGCCAGACGGACGGTGGGTAATCCGCCTCGGATGGTGACCATCTCCAGCCACACGTGTCTGTCCCAAGACATAACTTCCAAAGCTTGTAACTTGCAAGTCGCAAGCAGCTACCCCGCCAATCTTCCCACGATAAGTGGCTGGGCTCCGTGACGGGGTCCCATCTGCATCCGTTTGCTCGTTTCTTTCTCCTCGTGTACCCAACCGTCACCAGACATGCATACGTAATCCACTCTGGTCAGGCCCACAGTCATTGCTGTGGGCTGGCACCAGGCTCGAGCAGAAAGGTGGTGTAGCGGTAGAGGCTCACACTACGTGGAACCCACGATCTCGCTCGCCGGACGATCTGACGAACATGACTTCATGGCGCATTCCCCTACAGTGTCGGAACCGTCCTGCCCACGAGGTCAGACGCCAGCCGCAACCTTCTGGAAGGCGATCCGCAGACAGGTTATGCCGTCATTGGGGTTCTGGAACAGACGAGGTCGGCAGAAAGGAGAACCGAGAACGGTAAGCAGGCGCCCCTGCGTCCGACACCGTTTAGGCCGTGATTCCACGAATACGGCCCCGGGTCTCATGACACTCATCTCACAATCAGGGCGGTCCCTCCAAGCATGCTCGTCAGTCGCTCTCACGAACTGCCCTCGTCAGCAAGGCATCAAGCCCCAGGCCGTCTTTACACTTTCAGACCTTCCGAAGGGGGGGGGGGCGTCAGTTGGGGTCCCTTGGGATGAGCCGGATTGAGGCGGGCGAGAGAGTGTGACGAAGACCACACAGACCCCGGAAGCTTGGACACTCGGTAAAAATACCTACCAGCTAATTATGGCTTGCACAGTCATCGAAGCCGAGGGCACGGCAGTGGCTGTTTGGTCAAGGATGATTCGGACGAGTTGCCGTCGCGGCCGTAGGTAGCCAGCTTTCTTTCACTCGGCTGCCATGCCCGGAAACAATGGATACCAGAGTCTGGTCTTGGGAGTCCCTCTAAACCTTGGAGAGTGTTGGGGCGATGCACGATACGGCCTTGAACATCTTGAAGCTTCATCGTGTTGCCGCTTCTGGACGTTGGCGCTGGGGCTTTCTTCTTCTTCTTCTTCTTTTTACACCCGACAGGCTTTCGCTCCCAATGGATTTGCTTCATCAGAAGCCCCTACCCTCCAATCTCCCAGCGTTGCTTGTAGGCCCTTTGGAGCACACATCCCGACTCCCGTCCTCTTCAACACTGCCGGGCAAGAGAGGCCGCGAGAACACACAAGCGCGCAATTGACGGTTCTCTGCTGTCGTCTCAGCGGGGGGGGGGGGGGGGGGGGGGGGCGGCAGATAACAGCTCTCTGATTGGGATTTGCGATTAGTGCCAGATAGTCTCATTGGTGATGGGGATTGAGGAGTAGTTTCTAGCCAACGGCACGTGGTGAACCACTTGTCCGCTTGCTCACCCCTTCAACGCCAAGACATCCTTGTGCGGGCGCCGTGACCCCCAGACGACTTTGAGTGTCACTTTCTTCTCTTGGATCGCTGGCAGGTAAGACTCAGGAGGAGGGGGGGACGGATACCATAGGCTGAACTGTTGTTGGTTACTAATCCGGGAATAAAGAGTCGCGGTGATGTGATGGGGACTGAAGCGCAAAAGACCATTGACCCAATCATCAATCTGAGGAGCCCGGGAATCAGGGCAAGGAAGAGGACAGGCAGCGTAGGTACCGTACCCGTGCGCTGCGAATCGGTGTCGGAAAGGAGATATGACGGCATGTGTGCACTGGAACGCGGCACATCGCATTATGGTCTCACGCACTCTTTCTCCCATCATCCCTGTTTTCTAGCCCGGACCGAGCACGACGAGAAGAGCAAAGGCGCCATCTCCATCTCCCCTCTCTCTCCTCTTACGAAAGGCTGGAGGATCCTTCTGGACGGCATTGGCCCTGACACACGCGCCCGCATCGCAGCCATAATTACCGTCATCATCATCACCATCATGATTGTCACATGGCGTTATGCCGCGATCGGAAAGTCGAGCAGCAACATCCCACTAGCACGCGTGCTGATCAGACCACAGCCCGTAGGAAGTATACCTCTAACGAGCTAGTGTAGTATGGCGCTCTGCTGTTGCTGATCCACCGCACGAGCTGGTCCCCAGACATGGAGGATGGGCTAACCACGTAGTAGCTCAACGTGCAGCCTTCGCTCTTAAACTACCAGGTAGGTAGGTCGTTGATACACACCCAATACAGGCGTATCCGTGCGTCGTCCTTGGAACTGGGGTAAAAGGGGGTGAGGGTGAGCTACGGATGCATACGTAGCGTAAATATGTGCGGAGGAAGAGATGAGAGGAGAGGCTCGGAAAGATGGGCGCGGAGCGAGTGCGGTTATTGCGACTGTAGACTTTTACTATTGCGACTGTAGGCCCACCTCGGAGCCCCGGAGGCGATAATCCGCCCGGATTATTAGATCCGCCGGCGCCGGATTTGAATAATTGATTTAATTTAAAAACTCCTTGGATTTCGACGAGTTGGGCGAAGGTGGTAATAGTGGTAAATGTGGTATATTATTAAAACGGCTGTTGCTGTGGCTGCTGCTGCTGACTAGGCTAGTATTGTGATAGGACTTAAGACATCGCCGGCGAGAATTAAGACGCTATATATAGCCTAAATTAACTAATATTCCCTTAACTACTATGTATCTGCCCTTAGCTCCTTTAAATCTCTTCTTACTGCCTATGTAAAAGTAAAGTATTTATAATAACTAGTAGTATTGGTGGTAGCTTAATATACTGCTGTATAGCTGGTAGCCCTATTAATAAAGGCGGTAGCTAGCTCCCTACGTAATTACTATAGTAGTCTATCTTAAAGCTTAAGGGTATTTAGGCTATACTTTGCTAGCTAGTAACTAACTACGGGAAGGACTATAGTTATTATTATAATAAGGTAGGGGTTTAGTTAGGGGTACACGTATAGGTTATAGGGGTTATTTGTGGGATTACGCATAGGTCTATTTAAGCTTATTAGCGCTACAGCACAATAGTAGGGTTATAGATAATCTAAAATTTATTAATTATAGCCTATTTTATTACTAAAGTTAGTAATTATTAGTTTAATAAAGAGAAGGGATAATAGAGATACTACGTTAAGGTAAAGAAGCTAATATTTATTAACGTCTAGTAGGCTAAGGGACTACGTTACCTCTACTATAACCTCTTACCTAGCCTTACATTTAATATAAAGAAAAGAGAGTATCTTATACTAGTAAGGTAGGCTAAATTACTAACTATAGTAGCTACTATAAGTAGTGTATAGGATAGTTAAATTAAGGGTTTATGCCCTAGTTAGTTAAAGTTACTTATAAATAAGCTATAACGCTTTATAAGATACCTATAGGAGTAGTTATTATAGTAGTAGGTAAGTGTAAAAGTAGTTAAGTAACTACTAGACCTTATTAGCTACCTTTACTGTATAGGTATCCTTTTTACCCTAGACTATTAATAATATCTACTTATAAAGCTTAAGGAGGTTAATATTTAGGTTTAAGAGCTAGCTCTTAAGCTTATAATAGGTACTTTTAGTCTATAAAGTTACCTTTATACTATAGTTATAGTAAAAATATATATAAGAAATATACTACTAATTTCTTTATTAGAAGTAAGTGTTTTTAAGGTAGGTAATAATTACTAGACGTGTTAGCACTAATAAAAAAATATTATAAGGAGGTATATATATAATACTACTTATAAAACTCCTTATAAAGTTAGTCTTACGCTATTATACTGTTAGCCTCCTCCTTTATATAGGTAACTTTCTTCTAGGCTGTAAGAAACCTAGTCTAGTTATAGATAAAGTAGCTATAGTAAGATTTATTAGCTATTAGTAACTCTATAGCTCCTTTAGCTACTATAGTCTTATTTATTAACTACTTAGCTAAGGTATCTTTGTTACTAATAGCTATAGTTAGCCCTTTTTACTTTGCCTTTATATACTTAACTATATTTTTTATAATATACTAGAGGTAGATTTATTACTATATGTTAGGGTATATAGTAAGGGCTATGTTCTTTAAGGCCTTGTTAAAGTTAGAGATAATTATATAAGGTAGTAAGATTTTATCCTTTTACTATAGGTCCTCTAGCTACTAAAAGCATTAGGTAAAATACTTTTTATCTTTGTAGGGGCTAAGGCTATAGGTAATAGGGAAGGTTATATTAATAGCACTAACGTTATTAATCTTAAATAATAGTAGGTTAAACTAGTTAACCTAAAAAAAATGTGTTAGTAGGGTAAAAAATAATAGATTTTTAGTAACTAATATTATAGGTAGTATCTATTAAAAGGATATAGGGATTCTTTGCCTATATCTTATAGTACTAGGTAGGTATAAAAAGTAACTACGATAGTTACTATTAATTATTAAGTTAATACTAGTACTAAACTTTACCCTCCTTTAACTCCTTTAATAACTACCTACTACTGCTATAGGGCCCTTACTTTTGCTATTATAACTTACCCTATAAATTATAGATATCTTATAGTTAGATATAGTAGTTAGAAGCTAGCCGCCGTAGGGCTAGCCCTATCTATCTAGTACTTATTTTTACGCCTATTAACTACTCTTTAATTAACTTAGTAACCTTAGGGCTAAATTTATAGTAGGCTAGATAGGCTAATTCGTAAAGCAAGGGTAGGTGGTTATATGCGACGATCCCATGGACTATTTAGGCGCGCTAGGTACTTTTAGAAGCGCGTTTATTAATAGCGTAAGTCTACGGGTAATTTGTTAACAAAGTCCCTATCTTTCTAAAGCCTTTTAAACGCGGGCGGTAAGTACTACTACGGTTACAACGAAGGTCCTATTGCGTATACTAGCTAGTCTACAGGTGGCGGTTAGAGGCGCGGCTTTTAATAACAGCGAAGTGTTTATTGTGGGCCTACTGTTGTATTACTGCTAGCGCTTCTTTGGGTGTATCCTATTAGCTATCAATTATTGTGGGTGGGAGCGGGGTCTCTATTAAAGTCTACATTGCGACGTTATGGTTAGCATTAAAATTAATTGATTTAGGTGGGCGTGCCCACCAAGGCAAATGGTGGCGGCAATTCTGGTATGTTGTGGCTGTGGTGGTGGTGGGTTGTGGCGGGTTATAGTCGCAATAGTAAAAGTCTATAGTCGCAATAACCGCACTCGCGCGGAGCACGGCGGATGTGGGAGAAACAATGCCAAGCTCAAGATGGAGCGGGGGAAGGTGAGCGTCGTCGCATGGGCATGAACAGAAGCCCGGATGGCACAGCGAGCACGCCAGGAATGGCGCCGACACTGGCCGGTCGCGATCCACACGAATACTCCGCACCGGGTGGTATGGTGAGACTCGCTGGGCTCTGCTCCAGCCTTGACCCTAATCACGGTCAAACACATGCCGGAAGTGAGTCAACACACGGATTCATCAACTCAGCCATTGACCTGAAGGAAAGAGAAGGACGAGTAAAAGAAGAAGAAGAAGAAGTCGGCGACAACGGGCAACCCTGGCAGTGGCCACCGCGGCGATGGCCGGGCATTTACGGATACTTAGCTATCCACCTCTCCAGGCCCTCAAGCCCATCCTCCTTGGAGCTGGTGCGACGTGCGACGATGGACGATACGAGGAACAGCGAGACCCGCCGCCGTGGTCCAGGCAGAAGCAGCTCCGTACGAAGTAGAGCTTGTGTCTATTTTCCCCTTCTCGATTGTTTGTTTTGGGTTCACCAGAGGCGAGCCCGGATGGGCTTGTGGAACCGGGCAGAGAGAGAGAGACTGCGACCGGATTGATTCATGGCGGCGGTGAAGCTGACAGAGAGCGAAACGGATCAAGAGGCGGAGAGATGGCCGAAGGGCAAAGGGGCACGCGCACGGATGCGCGTCCCTTGGAATGAGGCGTATCAAAGCTGTGAAAGCCCATGTCCTAACACAAGTAGGTAGGCAGGTACCTATTCGTACGCGTAGGGGACCGCGTATCCGGGAGGAGAGCGTGGTGTTTGTCGTCGGGGCTCGGGGCCCGCCACCAAAGCAATACTATAGGACGTAGGTACACCAAACACTGCGGGGATGAGCCCGAGAGCAACTGTTGGGCCGTGTTGAGGCGGACTCTCTCCGGGTGGACTCTGGCAAGTGTATAGGTAAGGTAACGGAGAGGAAGAGGAAGAGGGGGAAGAAGAAGAAGGAGAAGCAGAAGCGTGCTTGGTGGAATCTGTGACATCAAGTTACACCATCGGCAGCTCCCGTCAAAAGTGTCAGGCCCGCGGCCAACGACTGGTGGATGAGATGGAGCATAGCAGCACGAGATGGGACAGAGGAGAGGGGCTTTGTGGAGGGTCGAGACACAGATAGAGTGCTTGATTGGGCGCCAAATGATGAAACGGGGGGGGGGGGGGGGTGAGGAAACGGCGACGGAGCCAAGCAGGGAAGAAGGCGATGACGGTCTGGAGTCCCTTTCCACGGTTTCCCTCTCTCCAGCGCCCAGCATGCGGGCGACAGAGTGAGGCTGTGAACCACAACACTGGGCTTGGCGGCACGGATGAAATGTCCGTCTCTCATGCCCGATATCGTGACTTGTGTGGGTCGTCCACGCCGTGTGGAGGGTGAAACGGTCAAGCAGGATAGATCGGTCATGATGAGTCGGTGGAAAAACGGGACACAAGTCGCTGGCCCGGGAGATGGCGGCGTCTAGAACCCCAGGGTGAGGAGAAGGCCTAGACGCTAATGCAAAGTGTTTCCGTGTACCGAGCGGACAACGCAGAAAGCGCCGCAGGGCGAATAAAATTGCCCCCCCCCCAACCGTTAAATCTCTCTCTTCTCCTCTTTACTTCTTCTTTTCCTTCTCTCTTTCCCTTGCTGTAAAAAAAAAAAAAAGAGGAAAAAAAAAAGGGGAGGGGGGTTGTTGTTGTTGTTGTTGAGCACTGCACGAGCCCGGATAGCGGGGAACGAAGAAAAAAAGACCAACACTCAGTACGGATGCACCTACATAAATCGAGTACATATGGGAAAATGCAAAAAGATGGTGGCCTAGACCCCCGTATACCTCATCCCCCCTTGGCGGTTCCGCGGGTTGCCCGTTCCCAGCACACCCCTGTCTCGCCCCCTTCTTCCATATGTTCCATTCGCCTTCCATTCTGGTGCCTGTGCCTCTCTGTCTTTTCCCCCTTTCTTTTTCCTTCTCTTTCCTTTTTTTGCTGCTTTCCTTGCTGGCTTTCCCTAAATGGGTACAATCAGACCATGCGGCACCGTCATTGGATCGCTCAATCCCGGTCAATGTCTTCTAGCGCGCTCTAGAGTGCCTTCTCCACCCACACATGCCTTCTTTCCTTCCTCCTTCCTACTACGTGCCCCACCCCTTGCGGTTTGCGTTGGCTCACACTTTGCCCAACTCCTTTTTCCCTTCTTGGGGGGTGTTTTTTTTTTTTTCTCTCTCTCTCCCTCCCTCGTCCTTTCCCCCTTCAGTTTCTTCTACGCTACTTTTCTTTCCCTTTCCCTCCCTACCCGCCTTTCTATGCCGTCTTCCGTCAGTCTTCTATTCCATCCGTCTTCCCGCCGCCGGCTGTTGTGCATCGTCCGGCTCACCTCACTTAGCCTGCTAGTGCCCGTGCCCTGTAAAAATAAGGAGAGTTGCCCAAACCCCAACACCCCTGTGATGACGCGACCCCATACAACGACGGGGCACATACGAATATAGGCACTCCATACGGAGTACAGTAGGTAGTATTCATAAAACCATCCAGCTCGTGACAGTTCGGCTGAGATAGGGTGATCTGGCTCTCTGGCTGGCAGTGGGCACAACCCCTACGTACCTACTCGGCTTGCTTCCCTAGGGGGCAATCCGATGGCACCCCCGAGGAATGGCCTTTTCACAGCCCGACCATAGCCAATCCTCCCCGCCTCTGTGCCACTCCGTCGTCGCAAGAGCAACGCGTCACTTGGTATAGTCACGACGTGCCTCCACTCGTACCCGCCCACGCCGTGTACGGTACAATATGCCCCTGGGCTCTGTGCGGTGCGTGTACAACCTGCACGAGGGCCCTCTTTCTCTCTCTCTCTCTCTCTCTCGCGTGTCTCACTCTCTGGCCGAACCTCGACATTATCTGCCTCGTTTGGTACCCAAGTCAAGTCCGTCACGATGGACGGACGGGTACAGGGGGCGACGGCGACGGCGACGCTGCCGTGTTTTGAGGTAGCAACGCGATAAAAGAGACCAAAGAGATGCCATGCACATCCCCATGGCTTGATTACCATTGGGCCGTCTGTCTGCTGGCCTTCTCCGTCCGGGCAATGATGTGCCACCTGCCTCGTCTCGTCTTCTTTGCCCGATACACCCCTGCTAGGCCATAGGCATTTCCGTCCAGGGTGGGGCCGGCGCCATGCTGCGGATACTTGCGTCGACCCTCGTCGCCGCGTACCGCAACCACCTTGCTTGCTAATGGTCGATACCTTTGCTGCCGCCAGGCGTCATGTACCTGTACACATGCATCGTACCCTCCCTTGGCGGGCTAGCTTGTTCTTGCACCCACCCCCGTTATCAGCCCCCACTGCTTAGCATGCCTGGCCCCGTCCAGCGCGCTGTCCGGGTCTCCAGGCGAGAGCGATTGACTGCGCTGGGACCGTCCTCGCTGGTGCTCGTCTGGCAGATAGGGACTCATGGGTGGCATAGGGATGTGTAATGGATCTGATTTGATGTGCTTCCGCCACCAGCACCCCTAAAGGCTTCTAGGTATTCGTACATACATACCTATGTACTGCGTACACTACGCAGTACCAAGGTCTTTCTAGCCCCCTGTTTGCCTATCAGCAAGGGTCGCTCTCGCAGCGCGCGTGCGTGTGTGGGTGGGCTTGTGTGTGTGTGTACGAATACAGGTATATACTCTCAATGGGGCCGTGGCAAGGTACTCCTACTCGGTGCGTGATGTCAAGTAGAGGCAAAAGGCCGCGGGTACGTATCCCAATCCACAGCAGGTACCTAGTATACATGGCCCGGAGCGCGCTAGCTGGGTGTGGATCACTCCCTCTCACTTGCCCCGTACCATCCTGACCAGGCCTTGCTCCAGCATTCCTTGCCTTCTCGTCGCCTGCGATACGGTACGGCCGCCTCCCAAAAGATACCTCGTCCGAGTACTCCTCCTCTTCCTCTATTCGTACGGGGCAACGCCATTTAGCTATCTCATGTCCTCTCCTCCTCCTATCCCCATCCATTCTTCCTACCGTGAATGCTTCACCTACCCTCTCCTTCTCACACACGCCCGAACCCGCCGTCGACATTTCTAGACACATTGGCCTTTCTCCCACCCCGTCCATTCTCTCACGACAACACATGGCCCATTCAGCCAGCCATTCATGACAGCCCGTAAACGTCGCCTGCCTGAGACACGCACCTACACATAACTCACATACATCGTCGTCGACTTCATCCTCGCGCCAAATCACTCGACCCGTTCTCTTCACTCGCTCGCCGCGACACCTCTCTCTTCTAGGCTCTCATTCCGCAAACCAACTATCAGCTTCACGAGCGAAGCTACCTACTCTTGTACAGCACCGACGGTTTCGACCACCACGCTCCGCCTCGTTTCCTTGGAGATCAGCATCCGCATCCTGGCTTCATAATCGCCTAGCTCTAGTAAGACGTCACGGCCGCTGCTCTGCAACCCTCGAACAAAAGGCAAGGCAAGAGGAACGAACCCTTCCGCATCCCGTACCGAACCCCCGACTCTACTGGACGACGACCGTAGAACGTGTGGCTTGGTTGCATTCCGCATAGATCTCCCCAGCGTCGACCTTGGTGGCTCACCTGCATTCTCGCCGTGTATTCGCTGTCATCTGCGACATTCTGCAAGCAGCCTTTTGCACGCTCATTGCCGATTGCGACGAGTCAATTCCATTCCCGTCACCAAGACACTTCTAGCGCACCCAGATCCGTCTTAGTGCAAGCCTCTTTCGAAGCCCGTCTCGCGGCACCGCTCCCATCTGCAACGCTCTGGCCTATATACCCTGCGTGGGCACCAGTCCTCCGTCCCCGGCCCGCCAGCTCTCTCCAAGCATAGATATCTAGCTGTGCTGTATTTCTAGGAATCCGACATTTCGAACAACGAGCCCGCACGTCGACCCGCGATAACCGACCACCAATCCCCCGATCGACATTCCGTTGAGGACCTGCTGATTAGGATTCCCAGTGGCATCGTCGAACCTGACCCGACACCCTAGGAACAGGAGTTTGTGGGCACTCAACGCACGCCGTCTTCAGCAGCATATCCATCCTACGAGACGCCTTCTATGGGTTTGTCGAGGCACGTCTAGGCAAAGCAGACTATCCTTTAACCAGCCCACTCCCGCCCCGCTGCTACCCCCCGGAGTAGCACATTTGGCACAGTTTATTCTTCTGCTCGACGACTCGGCGTGGAGATGAAAAGGTCTAGGATAAGAACGCATTCCCCCGTCTACCTGAGCCCATCGCCGTCCCCCGAGAGGGAGTTGTCACCGCCCAGTCCGGCCCCATCCGTCGCCGGCTGGAAACGCACCACCATCATGTCGAGGTCGAGGCCCACCAGCGGGGCCTTGATGCCCGGCGCCGTCATCTTGACGCCGCCTTCTCTCTCGGAGATTCTATCCAACACCTCGTCCCCGCCATGGACGTTGACGGCCTTCATGGCCTACCTCTCTCAGAACCACTGCTTGGAGACACTCGAGTTCACCATGGACGCACAACGATACCGCAACGCCTACCAACAAATCATCACTAACCAAGAGTGGGCCGGCGACGGCACAGAACACGTCTGCTCGCTGTGGGAGAAGCTGATGCAGGCATACATCATTCCCTATGCGCCACGGGAGGTTAATCTGCCATCCCGCGTGCGGGACCGCCTCATGGCGCAGCAATGCCCCCCAACCCCTCCTCCCCCCTCCGAGCTTGACGAGGCCGTCGGCATTGTGTACGAGCTCATGAACGACTCCGTCCTCGTGCCCTTCATTGAGTCTGTAATGCCCGGCCACGGCGACGTTCGCATGGAGGACGACGGACACGATGCGCGGCAAGGACGCTCTCGCCTACAGGCTGAGGTCGCCGGTGCTAGGTTAGACGAGCCTAAGCGGTCTCCCAAGTTTCTGCCCCAGCTGATTGTCGGTCGCAGCGGAGCCACAAGTCGTTCGGCCTCCGCCTCGGGCATGGAGCGTGAGGGCCTCACGGACGATAGCGGCAGCGCCGCCTCTCCATGCACGGAACCCATGACGCCCCCCACCACACCGCCTACTTCGGACTGGACCTTCAGCACTTCGCCCGGCGGCCTCCAGCGGGCTTTGACGGCCCACAGCAATGGCTGGAAAAAGGTCGGCGCGAAGCTGGGACTGCGCCGCAAGTCACGGGCCAACCGCCGCAGCCACGCGCCGTCGTCGGTGCCCGCCGACGACGGAGACGTTGCCATGGCGGAGGCCAGCGGCCAGGGCAACCCGTTATAGGAACCAGAGGTCATGCCACCATCCACATCCACCACTCCAGCCACATCGTCCACTCACCTCCCGTTGGACGGTCTCTCGCGTGTTCGTCACCTTTTCAACCCCTGGGAGGAGCCTCATCCGGGCAGCCTACTCCCTCTCACGGCGGCGGAGGAGGCGAACAGGGCCTCGGAGAAGGCTGCCCTCGCCGCCTCACAACACGTCGACGGTGGATGCAATGGTGGCATGGCCGCAAAGGAATTGAATCCGTACCGCAGCAGCAGCCGTCCCTGGCTGGTACGACGCCCGATCCGTGTCCGATCACGCACTCCGGTCCCGCTCAAGATCACGACAGAGATCGCGAATGACGCGAAACTCGCAGAGACGCCGTCAACCAGACGCATCGGCGTTGCTTCTCCTGCACCGGCGACCCCCGCCACGTCGGAAGTATTGGGCGAGGAGACCGAGGGCGACGCCGAGCCGGCGGCTGCCGCCCTCGAGGCCAAGCCAAGCGAGCAGTCGCTGCCCGCGTCCCCGTCGATCAACTGCGAGTTCACGGATTTCTCCAACCTGCTTGGCATCAGCGTGCAGCCTCCGCCCGACGAGGGCCCTGCAGTCGTTGCCAACACCGAGACGGGGTCCTACTGCCGAGCGGCGCCCGATGAAGACATTTACGGCTGGGATGCCGAGCTTGAGCGACAGAGCCAGCACACCAGCCCCGTTCTGGCATGCTCGTATGACCAGGACTGCCAATACCGCCGGACCAGCTTGACCAAGCGTAGCCTCCTGCACCGTGTTTTCAGCATGGCGACCTCCCCCAGAGATTTCGACGACATGGAGGTACGCCGTGCTAGCAGCACATCCAGCTAGGCCACATGCACGTGCACACGCACGCGTGCACTCACGCACACATACACACTTGACGATATTCATACGTACGACTGGGGTCAGCAAGATGGAACTTTTACTATTCAGCTTTCGCGCGAAGCCATGATACCACTTTCTTCTCTCGACACATTATCCTCGGCGTTACTTGGTTCTTTATTTAACTTTCGACTCTTGTATTTTTGACACCGGGTCACACTTTGGGGGTCCTCTGGCAAGAAGACATCACGACTGCATCATTTTGGAAAAAGAAAAGGGGAATCATAGACATGGGTTCAGGGCACTTGGATGAGGAGTTAATGTGGCATTTACAAGGCTTTGGGCCATTGGAAAATCTCATGATGCATTGCAAGGAGCTTTGGTGGGCAGCGACTGCTTTTACTTTCAACGCAAAACACGGGGCAAAACCATTGTGGGCCCTCCGGGAGGCTGGAACATGCCCCCCTCGAGTAGTTCACTGGCATAGGCATACATGGAATGGCTGAGACGAGATTCATGACTGCGTTTTATGGATGTGTGTGTGTTATTATCGCGTCCCTTGTAGGGTCTAGACCCGTTGCAAAGCAAAACAACAGTAATATCCTCGTATTCTGACTCCATCCTGGACGCTGATTCGCCGGTGATGCCATCGATCGGAGCGAGAGCGTAATGCGTGACTGGTCACCAGGGTACAAGAGTTGACCGAGGTGCCTCTCGATACCAGTTTGCTTCTCTGGGTTAGAGATAGTCCGTCCGAGACAGTCCTCTTCCTCTTTGCCGTCGATAAACTTTTTGCGGCTTCCGAGTCTCCCCCGTCACCGTTGCTCACCCTACGGGCGCTGGGTCATTTCCGGCCGAATGTCGTTAGCCTCCTGCGGCGGGATTACTTGCTTCCTTCACATGCATATCAAGCCCTGGCTGAATAAAGGCTATTATTTGTTTGCCTTACCCTCCGGTTAGCCTGTAATGCGGAAGGAGGAGGTGAGCCCCCCCCTCTCCATCCCTCCAGTATCTACGACTGCCCTGCTTTAGTATAGCACTTTTGTGAGCCACCTACTGGGTCTACCTGTCCGTCGGGCTTGCTAGGTAGTGTTGATGAGTGTGCCCGATCTGGCAAGAATCGACGTCAGATGCCGGATGGTGCGAACCGTTCAATGCCAGCATCCCCCGCGATTCATCTTTGCCATTTGGTGGCCTGTATGTAGGTAGGTACCTCTTACCCCCAAGGTACAAAATACTTTTATAGGGCGAGTCAACAACGCCAAACCTTTGATTCGTATTATTAAGAGCTTATTTTTATTTGTTTTGACAATGCCACCCGCCCGCCCATCGCCTGACAAGGATAAGAGCTGCTATCCTGGGTATCTGTTCTTATCCCCCCTCTGGCCAATGCTATGCCGAAATCTATTTCATAGCCCTGCCTCATCATTACCGGCCCTCGATGGCGATGGTGAACAGCTGGTCCACGAACGTCGCCACGTCATTTACCCTGTCTGCTTCCCCGGCGTTTGAATTCTGCGTGCCGCCGCCAGCGTGAACGTTGGTCCTCACCTCGGCCACCTGCAACGTTCGCATCTCGATGCTGCCGCCGCTGCTTGTGCTGTTGCTGCGCCCATCCTCCCTGGCGACCCCATCCGCTTCACCACCCGCCTCGCTTACCTCGCCCACCTCGCCCGCCATGTTCCCGAGCGTCTCGCTTACCCGCCGATCCATCAACGTCGGTGTCCGGCGGTGCAACGCGCGCGCTTCCGCGACCGCCGCTAGCGTGATTTCGTCGGCCTCGGATATCTCAACTCGGATCTCTTCCGACACCATGATGCCGCCAAAGGGCGACGACTGGTTGGCTGGTTCGTGGTTCGTGTATGTCGGGGGCGCCGCGTCGAGGCTCGAAGTGCCCGGAGACATGGCATCGCTTTCACGGCCTGCGGACCAGAGCTTGAGAGTCGAGCTCGACTCGTTCGACTGTGTCCCCATCGAGAAGCGCCCGGGCACCGCCGGGATGCGGTTCCCTTCCGAGTCCACTGGATGCGGCGCGCTCGGCCTGCGGAAGTTGGAAAAGTGCGACGACAAGCGGGACTGCCTCCTGCTGTGCAATGTCGGGCTTGTCTTTTCAGTAGGAACAGACTGGAGAACAGGCGCCAGCTCGCGATGCACCGACTGCGTGAAGGCAAGGCGGCGCGAAGTGTCGCGGCCAACGAGCTGATGAACCTTGAAGAAGTTCAACGGGACGAACTCGCACTTGGGACTGGTGAAGTTGACATGAATCGGAATCACCAGCCGAAAGGCGATCAGGCTGGTCGGGAGTGGCGGGGAGGTCTCGTTAGGGGTCTGGACCGCCGGCAGTGTAACAACGGTGCTGGTGAGAATGGCCTCGTTGAATATCGGGTCGTCGATCCAGGTGCGCAGTGCGTCGAGACTGTCCGTCAGCTGTGACGCGAAGTGCGCCTCACGGGTGCCCGCGTTGCTCAGGGAGGCCAGCCTCCTGCTCATGCCGTGGACGGTCAGGCGGTCCAGGTGTCGGAGGAAATCTAGGTGCCACTGCTCGATGCGGCCGAGGGGCATCTGCACACTAGGCAGCAGGTGTCGGGCCCCCTTCTGGACGGCCACGTCGAACCCGTAGCTGCCCACGCGGGCGCGAATGCCGAAGAATCCCATATGGACGCCCGGCTCCAGCTGGTTGTTGTCGTCGGCGTACGCGGCCATGTTGTACAACTTGGACTCCAGGTCCGCCGACTTGATTTGCATGCTGGTCCCGATGATGTTGCTGACCTGGTGGAGCTCCGCAAAACGGTACCCAGCGGCCTCCAGCCTCTCGATCTCTCTGTCGGTCTGCACGCGGCGCACCAAGAACATGAGGGACCCTCGCCCGAACTCGTGGAACTGCCGGTAGCTGAATCCCTTCTCTGCGATATCGACGCTGTTGCTGGTCGCCTCAACTTTCCTCATCGTTCCGTCGGGCCGCAGGATGGGGACGTCGTGTTGACTGCCTGCGAAGTGTCCCGAACGTTCGCCGCCGGCGCCGGTCGGCAGGATCTCGTCCCACAGCAGGCCAACGGAGGTCAGATGTTCCTTCATCTTCTCGGCAAGGCCGGCGGCAGCGACGCAGAAGAGCTCACGGAAGATGACGTCGTAATTCTCAATGAGCTCGCCGTGCTCGTTGATTAGCTGGATGCCGGCACGAGTGTCACGATCGCGGCCACGCCTCGGAAGGTGAGCCAGGTGGTTCGCCATGCCGCTGACAAGCGTCGAGATGCCGGGCCAGTTCCGCGACGCCTGGAACATCCACAGGAACAATGGGTGGGCGATATTGAAGTTGTCGCTGGCGTTCTTCTCGAGGAACGTGTCGGTGATCTTTTCCGTCGGGACGAGGCCGTCAGGGTTGACGAGGATGCGATTATGCTTGTCAAAAACAGCGGCCGCGAGGACCACTTGCTGTGCCTTGCTTGCGTACCGTTTCATGACGCGGGCGGTGTAAACAGCCGTCCCGCCCATGACGAAACAAGCGCCGATGGACTACCACGCAGCGTTAGTGACCTGACAGCTCTCCATGAACGGCGGGTGTGGCCAAACTCACCAAGCAAATGACGACAATGACGGTGGTGTTGCGGGACAGCTCATTGCTGCCGGTGTTGAGGCGCACGAGCTGGTACTCAGTGCCAGTCGCGGCGCACCAATGCATGCCGGAGACGGCACCGGCCAGGACGACAGAGCATGCGGCGCGCTTCCACCAAGACGTGGTCCAGGCCGCGCGGAAGACGAAGAAGAGGGCGAGGGCTACAATGCTTGCGGCTACTGCGATGAGCGCCGCGCCGACGACGTTGATCGGATTGTAGATGCAAATGTAGTTGTCTATGGAGTTGTTGCCAAGATAGTGCATGCCACAGATGGCGGCACCAGCCAGGATGCCTCCAACACAGACCCGCCACCAGGAGACGGTATTATTAATGCCGACGGCGACGAACGCGGCGAGGAGCACTGCAATGGGGACGAAGAAGGACAGGGCGGTAAAACCGCTCGAATACGCAATCTGCAACTCGGGCTCTCCGTCGGCCAAGTCGATGGCGCGGTTGCCGATGAAATGCTGACAACATGTTAGTTTTCGAGCCCCATCCCAGCGCCGGTCGACGGAGCCCGGCCGACTCACCATGCACCAGATTGCAATTCCTCCCATCGTTACCGCGGCGCTGACGAGTAGAAGACTTTAAAAGTGTAAGCCGGACGCCGCCCCAGACGGCGATCGAGGGGTCCCTACTGGTTGAATTTGCCCTTGGGCGATGTTCGTCTGTTCAGCAGCTCGAGAGTTGACGCCGCGCCGATAAGACTGACTGCGAAGCTGAGAGTGATGAAGCCTGCATTGAATGCTCTCGGAACCACTTGCCCATGATACCTGGCGAACAGGTCGCCCACGGTCGTTGTCGACATATTGGAGGCGTTTGACTGGGAGAAGCCACCCAAGTAGATTCAGTTTCGAATGCCTCTCGCTCGCAGATCCCGGTCGACGTGTAGATATATCTTTCGATTCGCGTGGCAGCCCGAGGAATCAGGATTTCTTTGGCCGAGTAAAAGGGAATCGGCGAGAGGAGGGGGGGTGGCTTCCTCATGAAAGACTGGGGTGGGGGGTGGTTCATCCAGGACATATCATGAGTGTCAAGGTGAGACAGAGAATTGGCGGATCGGGACTGGCGGGCGCTTTTGGCGCGACACTGGTTCGCGAAGCGTGGTTCTCGATACGGTCTAGCTGAAGGGATGTTTCCCACCTTTCTTCAACCTCACCGAACGCGACAGCCGTCAGCAAGGTTCGAACCAACAATTGCAGAAATAATCGATGGGCCTATTCTTGTCTGGCCGAGGGCCGGATACCCACCCCCCCCCCCCCCCGAGGTTCTTAGCTGGCCGACTCGAGTGGATTGGGGTGGTGGTTTGTCAGTAACGAGCAGCCCAGCCGATCAAGATTAGAACAAGCCTCGTCTCCCATGGGGCTAGTTCACTCTGAATGTCGCCGAATGTTGCCCTCGCTTTGCAGCTCGGACCCCGTCCTTGGTCACTTGTTGCCGGCCGTGATGTTCTAGCGCATCTGGTGGCAGTGGCGTGGTGTTCTGCTCGAACGAAGGGTGTGGAGATTGGTCCTTTTCCTGACCTGAAGAAAGAAGTGCCTTGACTAAACTCCGTGACGGCGTGCGCGGCTGGAGCTCAACCTCTCTGCGAAACGCACACCCGGAATCTTGTGGGACACTGGGAGAAGAAATGACACATGCAAGCCACTCGTGGCTGGCGCGACGCAGGGAAACTGCGTGCTGCCCAGCCATAGCCAGTCCGAAGCCGCCGTCTTGTGAAATGTCGTAGACACGCAGGAGGAAGAGACACCGGCCAGTAGCCATCAGCCGCGTACAGCCACTGAGGGGCATGCACCACCGACATGGTGGGATTCCAAGACCGTCAAGCGACAGCAGACAAGCTGCACGAGAGACATGGCAGGATCAAGGGGGATGGGACCAAAAGCCCATTTCATGACCGCAGGTCTCGTCCGACAATGACTTTCACAGGCTCTCGGTGGGAGGCGCCGCCTAGGCGACTAAGTCTGACGCCACGGCCGGACGCGCTCGAGAAAACGGTTGGCTTAGGAATGTTGGTCGGGATGCCGCTCGCCGCTGCACGACCGACGCAGAGGGCGAGAGACGATGGGAGAACAGACGAGATGGTGGTTCTGGCCAATATCGAAAAGGGATCCGAAGAGGAGAGATGACGGCCTTGGGTGATGCATTCGGTCCGCCCAAGACTAAGTGTTTGCGTGCTCGCAACGGAAGTATGGGGGGGGGGGGTTTGGACGAGATGGTTGTAGTCGGATGGCATGATCTGCACTAATCCCTGCGAACGGACACAGGGAGGGGGCTCGTCCGTCTTCGGGGCAGCATACACGGTATACCTACCTGACCTACGTAGTATGCGTACGGCACGCTCATTCGCTAGCAGCGAAGGAGTGTGTGTGTGGGCAGCATGCAGGCGGATCTCGGGCTGATGGATCTCGCTTATCCTGCATCCGTTGCTTTTTCCATTCTTCTTCTTTTTGCTGTGGTGCCACCAGTCTGGCCCAATGCGGCGCTGACTGCACATCCTCGGCAGTACCATGTATTTCTAATCTCGATCCGGATCGTGTCCACCAAGATGTGATGTGGGTGGCCAAAGGCGACGTCGTCGACCATCCATGTTCTGTTTTCGACCAACTCCTCAGCTCGGGCACCTGTCCGGGGCCGTGCTCCTGGGAAGTGACGGCAAAGCAAGCCGTGCCGATTTCTGGGGTGGATGTCTATTTTTCGTGCGACGCGGATGCAAAGCAGCAAAGTAAGCGCAATAGGGTTAGACTTGGCCTGCCCTTTCGGCGACGAGCACAGAGCTAGCCACCCCAAAGGGTACACACACATACACACACACAGACTCAGCACAGGGTGCGGTGCACATCGCAATCTTGGCACCCTCTTCTGCGGCTGGGTACGCCGAGCCGCGACGGCATACTACTCTGTATCTACCGAGTCCCTGTCCGACCCTGCAACCCTGCGCCGCCGGCCCTGGTTATGGGGGACACACCAGGGCCTCGGGAAGGGCAGGGCAGGGGAGCGGATGCTGGCAACGAACGATTTGCAAAAGACTAGAAGGCCGGGTCCCCCGCACCGTTGCGAGTCGACTCATTGCCCCCCCCCGAGGTGAAGATTTGTGCTCTTCTGGTTGCGCCGAGACCCCTTTTCTTTTTCTTTTTTCTTCCTGGATGCGCAGTATCGCAGCTCGGCTCATGTGACCGACACAGGGCCGCAGTCAGTCTGGTATGCAAGGACGGGTGACACGACGTACAAGGTCGCACTGAATCCAATGTCTCGGTCGGCGGCCCTGCTGATGGTCGGGTAAAGGACGGGGAGACAGACCGGCGTATCAGTGACGGGCCGCACTTCCCCTTGCCTACGGCCCTTTGCTGCTCACCTCTCCTCTCCACGATGACGTGGGCATAAGGACGGAGACACGGCGAATGAGCGGCCGAGGCCGAAGTCCTGGCAAGCACCATACTTGAGGCCGCACAGGTACACAATTGACCATGCACAGTGAAGGCAAGCACCATACGCCAACTAGATGGTTGTGCACGCGGCATGGTGCAGTTTTCACGCTCCGATTCCTCCAGTCTGTCAGAACTCGGATTCTGCCCACAACGCGCCCATTCCACACCGTCGTGGACGTGTTTCTCTTCGTTTATTTGCCAAACGGCAAGCACGCACGCCACTCTATAGGGAGAGAAGCTATAAGACGGCCGAGAGGAACCCTTGCGCCATGTGGCCGTCAAGCTCAAACGGCCAGCAGTTTCCCTGTCCCTCGGCCAGCCCCTAGCGTCTTGGGCTGTTGAGTCCAATCGACCTAGCACGATGGAAAGAGGAGAGAGAGAGAGAGAGAGAGAGAGTCAATGGCGGAGTTTGTTGGGGTCGTGTGCGTGCACCATGGCTCTCCTCGCCAGCCAGGACGAGCTGCAGAGTTCACATTGCGTGAATGCCGTGCAGATAGCCCGGCCTGAAATGTGAGACTCGGTGATTAAGGTTGCATCCAGACTGATTAGCTGCTGGCTGGCGCAAGAGGTCCGACTCCCGGGCGGTGCGCAGGATGGCCCGGACACTCCGGTCATCCAATACCTACACTATGCCGGACGACAGCTGACCAGAGACGCAACACGGACAAGTCGGTGCGCCAGCACATCTTCAAGTTCTCGGTGACGCTCCACGGACAATTGAAATGATTGGCGGACTGACTGATTGACTAGTGGGTTTCGACGTGGCCCGGTCATCCCATCTCCACACGTCAACTCGAGGACAATGTTGCGTCTCGGACAGCGGGCTGCGGAGACTTGTGGTACGTACGCAGCGGTCCCCAATAAACACGGTACAAGTGTTATGCTCGATACTATAACACGAGAGAACGGCAGCGTCGTCCAACGGCGGGCATTTCGAGTCGCTCGCAACGCCAAGACTCCAAGCCAAGGCAGAAGATGATGCGAAAGGGAAAGAAAGACGCACGTCAGTCGCCCAGTCAGCCCGCTAACGAAATCAACGAAGCCGTGCAACCTGAAACATCCTACTTACCCACTGTTTCCAATGAGGCGTGCAGCAAGAAGAAAAGAAAAAGGATGGATTGAGAAACAAAAAAGCCAAGAAAGAAAAAGAAGATGGGCCTTGGGGAAAAAACAAAAAGGGTCTGTGAAAACGCCCAGATCTGATCTGATGGTTGCTTGTGGTGGCGAGACAGTCCAGATGGCACGGGTTGTTTTGTTGCGATGTTTTCGCTCGATTCTTTGATGTCCCATTTACTTGAGACGACCTCACGTCGTACAGGAAAGCCAGCGGTGTTCCTATCGCGTTCCGCTCGTAAGAGGTTGCACGTCAGCCAAGGTGATGCATAATATCCTGACAACGACAGGGCTGCGACGGATGGCACCCGGAGAAGGGGGCTCTCCGGGGCCGGAGGGGGGGCGCTCGCTTCCGCTGGATTAACGATTGCCCGAGCACTGATAAGGGCCCTCCCGGCCGCGGGGCAAAATGCACCCCCGCCATTTGCTGAGAGAAAAAGGATTGTAGGCCAGCGGGCGTGGTGGGGGTATGTAAGGTGTGTGGTGTGCGGCATTGCATCACCAATTGCATTGTACGAGCAACAGACCACGCCCGGCTCGTCAAAGGAATTGCAAGTCGAGTCCGACGCTTCTCCCCCGGCCGACTGCCCACTCTTGTTGATTGTCCTTTTTCCCGGCTTCAAACCATCCAAGCCCGCCTAAACGAATCCAGCTTGCGATCGGGCAACCCCGCCATGGAAATGCCTCCATCCATAGAGGCGCCGTCTTCGGCGGTCCGAGTGCTTCCTCTCACGCCCTTCACGCCCGACCTCTACGAGCGCGCGTGGTGCTCCGTACCCCATCCGACCCTCCCGCTCATCGCGACCGCCTACGGCAAATCGGTCAGGATCTTTTCCCTGTCCTCCCTCTCCTCCCACAGCACCCTGACCGGCGGCCACACCCGGTCCATCCGCTCGGTAGCCTGGAAGCCCAACCTCCCCCCCCACCAGCTGTGCCTCGTCACCGGAAGCTTCGATTCCACCGCCGGCCTCTGGCGCTGGGACGGCGAGCTCCCCTTCGCGGGCAGCGACGAAGCCTCATCGGCCGCGGAGCCCCTCGAGATCGACCTCAGCGGCGCGGCGAAACGAGGCCCCTCCGGCGGCGCAGACAGCGACGGCGATAAGGACTGGGAGTTCACGCTGGTCCTCGAGGGCCACGACTCGGAGATCAAGGGCGTCTCCTTCGCCCCCTCGGGCGCCTATCTCGCCACCTGCAGCAGAGACCAGACCGTCTGGGTATGGGAGGACGTGGGCGCCACCGAGGGCGACGACGAGTGGGAGACGGTCGCCGTGCTGAACGAGCACAACGGTGACATGAAGGGCATTGCGTGGTGCCCCGACGTGCCCGGTCGCAACTCACGGAGGCGCTACAGCGCCGACGTCCTCGCGAGCGCGAGCTACGACAACACGATCCGCATATGGCGCGAGGACGGCGACGGCGAGTGGGTATGCGTCGCGGTGCTCGAGGGCCACGACGCCACCGTCTGGGGCGTGCAGTGGGAGCAGAAGCCGAGGGACGACGGCGGCTTCCCGCGGCTACTCAGCTATTCCGCCGACCAGACGATACGGATATGGAGCCTGCAGGCCGAGGACGACGACGACAACGACGACGGGCCCGGCGCCGCCTTTCGCGGCAGTCTGGGTGGCATTCCCAACACGATGCGGAGGTCGCTGCGAGAGGAGTGGGTTTGCACAGCCGTCCTGCCCAAGATCCACACCCGCGACATCTACTCGGCCACCTGGAGCGCCACCTCGGGCATGGTGGCCAGCACCGGGAGCGACAGCGTCATCGCGGTCTACCGGGAGGAAGAGAGTGTGACGGGCCCGGACGACGCGCACGCCGCATCGGCCGAGACGGGGGCGGCTGCTACTAACGGAGACGGCGCAGCGTCCGCGCCAGGGAAGCCCCGCGAGCTGCCGGCGGGATCGGGCCGGTGGCGCGTCGTCGCCGAGGTGCCCAACGCCCACGGGCCGTACGAGATCAACCACATCACATGGTGCAAGAGGCACGACGCGGGGTCGGAGAACAAGGGGGTCGAGGAGATGCTCGTCACCACTGGGGACGAGGGGCTGGTCAAGCCGTGGCAGGTGGTCGTGTCATGAGACAGTAGCGGTGTCGAGAGCACGAGGACGGCCTGCATCTAGAGGGTAACAGCAACGGATTGCATCTGTCGTACAAGGCGTCGCCGACTTGGCGAGCGGCATCCCTTGTCGACGAGCTGACCGAGGCCAGAGTTGTCGGGAAACGGGGAGAGCTGCGCGGGCCTTGAGCATTACGATGGAGGACAGAGATAACCAAGTGTGTTTATTGCAGACCTTGGTAACCTCCTTCGCGGTTCGTGGTAGGTTATACCCAGACATGTGATACACATGCAAAGCAGAACCAGGCGAGAATCAGATTAGCTAGGGGTGCGACACAACAATGAACAACGGGTCAAGCGTACGGAACAACGTCAATTGGCTGCCCTTGTCCAGGCCCAAGGACATGGCGATAGGAATAATAGAAACAAGTGAGAGAAAGAGCCACGCGATATAAAGCTCTACATAGCCCCCGCATCTCGTCAGTCACCTTAAAGAGAAACATCGTTCTTGTTTACCAGTGTACCTAGATAATTCCAACCAAAGAATCGAAATTTCAAAAATATCAACAATTTACTCTAGGCTGCCAATCATTACCTCAAGGATTTCATCAACTCAAGCCGCGTCACTAAGTCGAGATGAACGAACGATGATGACGAGGAACTCTTGTGGGGGAATCCCCACCTAAAGCTCAACAAGGCGAGATGAAAATGAGAATTAGCATGGGTTAGATAAGAGCTACAAAAGGAGAGGGCCCAATATAAGGATGTAGGCTACAATAATTAGGTAGTAGCCGCCCTTAGCAGCATCCAGTGCCACATGGCCCGGGCATGGCAAACGGAATAATAAACGTCGAGAATCTCAAGCTCAACGGCGTCGCGGAACCGGTTGAGTTCAGCGTTTGGTGGAGAGGTGGCTTCCTCGGCGTCCGAAATCTCTTCGCGAACGAGAATATCAACATTTCCCCCCCGTTCTTCGTTCGCAAATCCGGTGCAACGTACTTTGCTGGCTGGGATTATGACATGAATCCCCTTTCGAATCGTCGCAAATGCTCTAGAGGCACGACGCAAGCATTCGTCTTTCTGACTTTATGTCTTTCATTCTCTGGAACCCAGTCTAAGAGATGACCTGCAGCGGACAAACGGAAGCCGAGGCAACATGACGACGGCGGGGGAGGAGGGATCAACTAGCAAGTATCAATGTTCAATCAATGCACGCACAATTACACATATCCCTTCTCAGAAGTAGACTCCGGCTCTAATTTCTGCCTCTGACTGGCTACCTTGATTGATAGTATTGGATGCTGATTGGGACGTTTCGTGCTGCACTCTTGACCTAGTACCGCAGAGTTTCGTTATTGATACCGTCACCCGCGACCGCCGCTGCCATATTTCCCGGGCGCGCTTCTATGGTTGTGGGAGTTCTACATCCGGTTTCCGCCATGGTGTGACAGGTAGCATACAGCCGGGTCTCGCCGGAATAACAGTGCTTCTTATTATCTACCAACAAGTTACTGGTTGCATGAGTGTCTTTGCTAGATCCAGGGGATGGTGCCTCTCGACGCCTCACTGTATGAACAGCATCCCATCAACCCGTAGAACAAGTCAGGCAAGGCGAATGGTCAAAGTGATTGTTTTTCCCGGGCGTGGTCTCCTAGCAGAGTCGTCCATTCCTTCCTCTTCAAATGAAGAGGTGTCCAGGTTTGTCGCACTCTCCATCCATTCTCTGACGGTAGCTCGTGGATGGTTCAAGTCATATTCGTTCTTCTTTTCGGATGGGGTCGCCACTAGAGCAGAACTCTATGTTGATTTGGTTGACCATGCTGGTCTATCGACAGATTTATCCATTCTTTCATCTCTATCCGAGTAGAGGCTGATACCTGCGGCATTGGAGTCAAGATGCACGTCCGACGGTTCCGCAGTAGCCGTGGTCTGGCTCAACCCCAGGTCGCCCATGTCCATTTCCACTGTTGCCACTCACTGCCGAGTCGAAAGTGAGGCCAAGGTGCATGTCCGAAAGTCTCGTCGTAGTCTGGCATTCGTCTTCGCAACACACTACTTTTCGCGATGTCGCTGTCTCATCGGGGTCTATTCTCGCTCTTTCCGCGTTTGGCCCGTCGCTCCAGAGTGTTCTGGGGCCGATCGCCTGCATTGTTGCTGGTGCCTGCGTGGGAGTCATGGTCGCTAGCTTGTTTGTTTTTGGTGTCTACTTTGGAATGTTAGATAACGACGAAAAGGTTTGGAAGAATCATGGGTGCATACATGGTGGTGCTGGGTCTGAAAGGCTGTCAGTGACGCTTGTGTTGTTTATGTTGAAAGGATATGTGTTTGGTAAAAACGGGCTACCTTTACACAGGAAACAAATGACAGCAATTGATGTTCTTCCAGGCCCCGTCAATTTAGGAACTTGCTCAATTCTCGCTCATACACTCGTAGAGAATAACTTAGCTACCAATACACATTATACCGGCCAAGCCAACGGCTCTATAAGTCACAAGGGAAAGTATACAAGATGGAACGGTGGGTTATATTTAATTGCTGCCTTCCTTGAATGAACCACTCGGGCTACAGGGACAGCTGTGATAGTCTACAGCTGCCCGCAAGCTCCAAGTTGCCCGCAAAGGGCCACACGGACGTTGAAAGGGATGAGGGTAAGTCAACATTCATCCCAGTCATA
>SWKJ01000066.1:0-133229 GCA_019425465.1 Colletotrichum falcatum | reverse complement strand
AGTAGGTCCATGTTCAGCTAAGGCCAGATCAGGCCATAAGAATGAACAAAGGGCAAGCAAGGTAAAGGAGAGTGTGAAGTAGCAACGGGAGCAAGGTAATGTGCAGTGTGCAGTGTGCAGTGTGCGTGCAGCAGCGGAGTGAAGTCCAGTCCAGCCCGTCTCCAGTGGCGGCAGCAGCACCAGCAGCAGCACCAGCTCACCTCCCAGCTCCAGTTCCAGGCCCCCAGTCCAGCCGAGCCCATTCCAGCCTGGTTCGGTGCACACGCACTGTACAAGTGCTAATGCTAATCCCAACTCAACATGCCCAGGGTATGCACGCTACAGAGCAAACTAAGCCCTGGTGGTATTGGCGCTGAGGTACCAGTGTCTGTGCCCATCCACTGGGACAGGGCAGCTTAGCTGACCTGCTCTGTAGGTAGGTATTGTAGGTACTTAGGTACGCACGTAGACTTGCTGGAAGGACCAAGGTAGCACCAAAGACCAGGCAAGCTTGTGTCTGTACTGTAAGGGTTGGCGGCGGCGGATTGTCAGGGACGGGAGTGTGCGTGCGGGCTGGTGGATCAGGTTGAATAATGTCTGTGGAGGTGGCAAGTGGGCAGGTCCCAGTTAATCATACCACCACAGCAAGAGGGTGGGAACCCACCAGAACGACATGACAGCCAAGGCACAACGGCAGTTTTAAGACGGACAGTTAGAAGAGGATGGGAAAGAAACAGGTGGCAGACCTCATAGTATCCAGTCATGACTTTGATACTTTGTACCAAGAATACCATTGCAATTGGGAGGCCGGATCAAAAGAGCCGCAAGGTTTCAGGTCCGCCGAGAGGAAAAGATAGATGCGCTGAGCCATGACAACTAGCCATCTCTGGCCATGCTATGCCCAAAAACTGGCCAGCGACACGAGATGAGGCCGCTGGCTGTGAGATTGGCGATGCTGTCGTTACTTGCAGAAAAGAAAGAAGAAGAAAAAAGGCGTGGCGCTACATCTCCAAGACCCAACCACTTGAAAGGCGCCTGGATGCACAAGGCCGATAGCACAAGGAGGGAAAGAAGCAATAGAACCAACCGTAGAATAAATCATAATGGTAAAAAAAGACGTTATTTTTGCTCGCGTCCCGTTTTCTTCAGAGCACAGCACTAGCTGTAAATCTGGGGAATGGCTTGAATTGAACAGGGTTCTTCTTCGTCTCATCGCTTCAGCCGTGCCCCAAGGAGCAATGATGGGCACCGAGTGGTCTTGGAATCCGGTAAAAGAAAGAAATAGAGAGACAAAGCAAAAGAAGGTATCCAATCACCTGTGAGTTGGGTCTCTGAGCGGCAGCAAGACCAAAAGGTGCCTTCCTCCCTCCCTTTCCGGGGAAGGATGCTCAACGGTTGAAATGTTTGCGAAAGGGTGTGGATCAGACAGCGAGAGAGAAAAATTTGAGAGAGGGCCCGAGGAAGAAACTTTTCCAGGCTAGGTCAAGACGAAGGAAGGCGGAAAACCAGAATAGCCTAGGGGTCGAGAGAGGACGAAAGGAAACCGTCCAGTATTTGCCGCTAGGAGAAATCTCTCTCTCTCTCTCTCTCTCTGTCTCTGTGTGTGTGTGTGTGTGTGGTGATCGTCGTGGTGGTGACCGTTGCTATTCCAGAACCACTTTCCGAAATGGAAATGGGAGTTGCGTTTGGAAAGCGGTCTCCGATGGAGACGAACACGCGTAGACTTTTCGACGTCAAACTGAAAACAGCATGCAAAGAACAACAAAGAATAAGCCTCCCTTCAAGATTTTTGACTCTTGAGATGTAGCCGATGCCAGAGGAAGGAGAACATAGCCCCCCCCTCCCCCTCCCAGCACAGTGCCGAGAATATTCCCGCCTCGAGTGGTGGGTCCAACCTACAGCGTAGGTACCCGGTACGGAGCACTAACCGCACTCGATCACCCGCAGATACGTACCCACCAGCATCTCTGCCTTTCCCCACACTTTCTCCACGCGCAGATCCATTAAATATACGGATACGTATTCGTACGTCTGCCACTGCCAGTCAGGGCCAGTACCAATCCCATGCCACGCCTGTCAGGGCTCAAGGGCTGTGGGTAGTGGGGCCGCCATGGCTGCTGACGTCCAATCATCTTGTATTGTTTATACCTAGCCAGCTACGGATACTCTTGCTTCTTCTTTGTTCCTCGGCACACAGGGGCCAGCACCCAGGTAATAGCTAGCTATAATCCGAGAGCTGGCTGCCTCGAAACACAGGTAGGTACGAGCTGCTTTGGACCACTGAGATTTCTTAATCGCCAACAATGCCATCTTGATTCTTGATTCTGCCCCAATCTTCTGCTCGCCCTGTTACCGCCGGGCTACAGCCACCCGAATCCGTACAGATGCACCTGCAGCACTGCGAACCACCTACTTCGTACTTACCTGACATTTGCAGCCCTTGTCTTCTTCACGTCAGCCGCCCGGCGATCCGACTCCGACTCGGCCAACAGCCAACGACCCCTTTGCTCTATTCTCCATCAGCACCAGCCTCGGCAACAGTGTGCGCTCGTCTGCCCATCTTCAGGGCTTGGTGGTTACATGCCGCAAGATAAGATTCTTCCGATGCCCTCGACTTCACACGGCTTGCCCAAGCCCCTCCTTCTCTCATGACATGCAATACCTGCCGAGAAGCCGGCGATATAATTGATACCTCTGCACCCCGCGGCCATGCACCTCAGATCATAGCCATTACTTACGGCACTTTTCATCGGAGCACCCTAACTGACCGTACACACGCATTAACCCCATAATCGTTGGTTAGAGCCCCTTCCCTCCCGCCGCAATATGCTGTTGCACGGCTGAGCATGCGGTTGAGCCGTGAAATGTCTCATATCCGGAGGCAAGGCGACTAACACGCAGGCTTGACCGTCTGATTCGGAGAAACAAACCAGGAACACACCTCAAAAAACAAAAAACAAAAGACTACCGTGGAAGGGAAATGCCTCTACAGAGCAATGGCAGCCCCGGCGATGCCGGCAATCCCGCAGCTCTTCTCTCATATGCTTTCCCTCAGCATTCGAGCATGGGGAGGGCACCTGACCCAAATGCGGCTGCGACAGGCGGAGCCTATTCGTCCATCGCCGATCGTTTAACCTTGGCTGGGGTTTGCCCCTCGATCAACGCCTGGCCAGGTCCAACTTTTGGTCGGTGGTGACATAGCGCAACCTCCAGCAGGTATCATCGCAGTACTTTCCAACCACCCCCTTCATCCCAGCTGCCTCCATGATGCGTCCGGGGGTCCGCTATAGGGCCTCGACCATTACCACAAGACCGATGCTGCAGACACGCTGCCGACACACTGCGTACGTGAGACGCAGTCGTTGTCCTGTACGTTTCTTTCTTGAACACGGCATGGCGCACGCGCCGCCATCATGTTGCGGATCTCAACGGTAGCGGGACTCGCGACCAAACATGCCATGGACCTTCCCTGGACAGAGTTATTCGGGTTCTGCCGTCGGGGGGGGCTGCGACTTTGCGAGGAAACTTGCGGTCCCAACGACCCCGCACTAATGTCCGTATAGTAGTAGTACTACATTGGTAGACCAGACATTCCCTGACGGTAACGTCCTGGAAAATGCTGCCGTTTTTTCGTTTTTCTGACATTGAAGAGAAGCGCAGAAGGGGCGCGCATATGCACATGTGGGCAGGAGGCTTGGTGTCCAAGGTCGGGGTTCAGGGCTCCTCCCCGAGACCGAGAGGGGTAAGGATCCATGGACCAGATGGACTGCTGCGGCTTGTCACGCGCACCCATCCCGAAGCTAATCTCTCTTGTCCTCAAACGTTTTGTGCGATTGGACTGCCTTTCACTGACCTCACCGTGGCACCATCCAGACTTCCGAAATATGGCATGTTGGGAGGAGGGGCTAGGACGTCGAATAGGGTGTAGTGTCGACGACCGTGTGCAAACGCACTGCCGGCAACCGATGGGTCCGCGCCTAAAGATGGATGTTAGTTATATCACACATGTCACTCTGGAACAAATCCAGCCTTTGTGTCGACGCACAGATGTCGGCAGAATTGTGCGGTTCGATTGGACCGCCCAGCCTGGGGGAGAAGCAGAGTAACGTCTGCCGCTGTCTCTAGTTGTGGCCAGCCCCGAATTGCCCAATGGTCGAATCCAAAGAGTTACACAGGAAGGGTAGAGAGAGCATCGCCGGATGGCGGTGAAAAACCTACGACTGGGCTACTCGAACCATACCACGACCGACTGACTGTTTCTGCTGCAGCCAAGTGGAACGAACCCACCAAACACGGCGCCGAAACGCGACGCACCGTGCCGCCAGTTGAGTCTATGACGATGACCCCACGAGGATGGAATGTGAAAGTCAAATATCAGCCAGAGGGTTTTACCCCGGATTCTCATCTTGTCATTAAACTCAACCTTGGCGGCTGCCGCAACGGCTCCGGGAGCCCACAAAACGTGTCTGAGCGGCGTCAAACATGGAATAACAACGACCTCAACTCTACTCGGCCAGGGGTTTGTGGTGTTCTTGCTAGCCACTGATTTACCCTTCCCCGGGCTAGCGAATATGACATACCCAAGAGCTCCGATACCGATCTTCTATCTCGGGCTGCAAGTGATGTTCTCTTGAGGGGACTTGCCCCAACTCGGTCTTTTCTGGCAAAACGCGACAGGGGGGGAGAGAGGGAAGGGGGGTTGTTGCCGCTGCTTCCTTGTCAAGAAGATCAAGTTGTATTCGGTGCGGAGACGGAACAGGCATACGGTCTGGCATGACGATGAGGAGAGGCGGCACACGGTTGGCCAAAGTCAGGCAACCGGAGAGCGCGAGCTCCTCTTGATGGGTTGATGCTCCGGCCCTGGCGAAGCAAGAGAGGGGTTGGGAACAAGCCGGGCATAGAGGCTTGGTTCGCATTCTCAGCACGAAGCGTGTGGATGCTATTTAGGGGCCGGGGGATTGAGGGGTTCCTGCACGGCGGCCATCTCGAAGCACATCCCTGGTTTCCCCGCCCTGGTCCGCCGCAGCAACCCTTGGCTGGCCGTGGTCCAATCAGCGCGAAGGGAGGGGGGGCATCGTCAACCCTTGTACTGCATGACGACAGCCACATCTTGGTCGGTGTTGAGTATCGAGCACGATATTATCACTGTGTTTTTTTTTATATGGCTGTGTATGAGTGAATTGTGTGCCTGTGCAGCCTTGAGAGGTACACTCTTGTAAGAGTACCCTGGTCGCCGTGTCAAAGGCAGTGACAATCCGCCTCTTGAGAGAGAGAGGAGCGCAGCCCCCCTGCAACGACTTCCTGGAACGCGCGTGCTGCCGGGGCTGGTCTCGGTTTGTAACGTGAGTTTAACTGAAGCGACCCGGTCCGCATTGGCAAGGCCTCTTGTCGGAGCGAACACGAAGCTTCGCGGGCTTGGCTGGCCCTTGGTCGATGGGTTATAACACGAGCGATCGTCATCGATCCCACCGGACCGGGCCAGGCCAGCGATGCGAGAGTCAGAGCAAGGCCGGCCGCGATGAAAGGGAAAGCGTAGTGGGTATTATCCGCGTCACCGGCGTGATACCCGGTGAAATGTTGACGTGATTATACAGCATTTTCTTGTTTTTACAGAATTTGTGCACCTCCCCAAACTCCTCTTGTCGACACCCTCGAGTCCAGAGCGCCTATTGGGCAAATCTTCTAGCTCCGAGCTCACGCGGCGGTCGCCTCATGGCCCTTTTGGGCCTTGAGCTTCTCCTCAAACTTGGCAAACTCCTCCAGCGCGATTTCTTCCTCCTGGTCGAGGATCTGTTGGACGCCCTTGACCTCCTCGATCTGCGGAACAATGTAAGTCCATGGTCGCGAGCGTCTTTTGTCGCCTTCGAAGATGGAAACGAAAAAGGGCGGGGGGTTGGGGAGGGTGCCAACTTACGTAGTGCATCAGCATGCCTTCGATGCCGTTCTTCAGTGTCACCGTGCTGGAGTCGCACGTCCGGCACGCGCCGCGGAGCTTCAGCATGACGATGCCCTCGTCGGTGAAGCCGCGGAACTCAATGTCGCCGCCGTCCTCCTGGATCGCGGGGCGTATCCTCGTCTCGAGCAGCTCCTTGATCATGCCCACGACCTCGCTGTCGTTCTCGTCGTAGGCCAGGCTGTCCTCGCCGTGCTGCTGCTCCTCGCCGGAGACGCCGGCGACGCCGCCCTCCTTCTTCTCCGAGACGTTGACGATGGGCTGCCCCGAGGTGACGGCCTCAGTGATGAGCGCAAACACCTCGGGTCGGATGTGGGCCCAGTTGGCGTCGGCGGCCTTGCTGACGGTGATGAAGTCGGCGCCGTAGAAGACGGAGGTGACGCCGTCGATGTTCATGAGCTGGGCGGCCAGCGGGGACGGGTAGGGTGGCGCAATGGTCGAACGCGGGTTGAGGTACTCGATGAAGGGCGTCGATATGTTCTCGGGCAGGATGCGGTGGTTCGGGAGGAACTTGATGGCGTCGGCGTTGGGCGTCTGCTCGGTCTGAATGAAGATGGTGCGGATGCCGCCCTCGCGGCGGGCAAAGGGGGACCGCCGCGCGGCGGCTTGCTGGTGCTTGCGCCGGGGAAGACGACTTTGCTGGAAAAGACCGGCGGTGGGCTGGATGCTCGCAAAGGTTCGCGATTGTTGGAGGGGTGCCGTCAAGGGCCGGGTGGCGGGCCTGGATGTGCGCGCGACGGCGCACAGGGCCGTCCTCGTTGCTCTGTAGGATGTCATCGTGTGCGTATGTGTGTATGTCGTCGCCGCCGCCGTCGTTTGCTTGTATTTGGGAATTCGAGGGCCTACAGCAGTGTTGAAAAATGGTCCCTTGAGTTCGTCAACGGTGGCGGGTGAGGAGGCTAGAGTCGGCAGAGTAGCTAGATTTGATGTGTTGATTGCTCGATTGCACAAAATTATTACAGGGTCCGGGCTGTCTTCAGTTAACGCGCGAATGCTTCCACTTTTCCCCCCACCTTCGCCGCTCAATTCCCGAGCGTTGTATTACCAATCATGGATCTCTCCCACCTCGGCTTTCGGTCTCCCCAATCAGAGGGACGAAGAGTTGGTCCCGGGGGGGGCAGCCTTGTCAGGATGACGCACAAACGACCTTCTCTGGCCCGTGGAACTTCCGATTCGACCGAACCAGGGGGGAAGTTCGCAGTGGAGTGCCCGCAAGGCGGTGTGGTTTCTATGGGGGGGGGACGCCCCGCTGGAAAGTTCTCGAGCATCACAGGCGCTAGGACCGAACGGCAGAAAAAGAAAAAAGAAGAAAAAAAGAGAAGAACAAAGGTCACCGAACGCGAAGAGCTACAGAAGCGCAAACAATATTGTGAAAGAGGGGAGAAAAGGCCAGAGAGAGAAAAGCAGAGAGGAAATATAGAGAACAAGAGACAAAACGTGGGGCAGAACCATAACCAGCGACATAGCATCCGATCCCAAAGCGAGAAGCAACAGAAATCGACACCCTTGCCTGCCTCCTACAGTACCTACCCAGGTCAGCACTCTATTTACATTTGGGGGGAGAGAAAACATTGCAAACGTTCCCACACAACAACCTGCAACTCACACGGCAAACGACGAACGGCAACGGCAAACAACGCAGGACGCGCCGACCACCCTCGCGCACCACTCACGAGCAAGCCCGTATACGGACAGACAGCTGAGAGAAGAGAAAAGCAAGAAAGAAGAACGTACCACACGTCACGGGAGTACGGCAAGCAAGGCCTTTCCTTCCCCCGCTGGATGAAAGACACGCCGCCGCACGCGATTTCAGAGCAAAATGTCCGTCCCCAACAGCGAGCCCGCCGCCGCGACCTCCTCGTCGCCGGCCCCCAGGTCCCCCAAGCGCCCGCCAGTCGACCTCGAGGAGTCGTCCGCGCCGGCGAGCAAGCGGTCCCGCGCCGCCAGCCCCTCGGACGACGAGGCCAAGACCCGCGCCACGACGGCGGCTATGGCGAACGCCTCGCTGACTGGGGAGGCGGGAGAGGAGGAGGAGACGCGCGGCACTACGATGGACACGGGGGCGGAAGGGAATGGGCCCCCTGCAACAACAGCAGCAGCAGCAGGGGAGGAGGATGCAGCCGCCGCTACAGCATCGCAGCCCTCCGGGGGGGCAAATCACGACGAGGCCCAAGGGGCAACAACGATGGCGGCGACGAAGCCCAAGAGCAAGATGTGCGGCGTGTGCGCTGAAAAGGAGGGCAAGTACAAGTGCACGCGTTGCGCATTACCGTTGTACGTACATCTCTGAACATCTTCTCTCATTACTGGTCTTTCATGATACGTTTCGCTCGTTATATACATCATATTTTACTGACATTTCGTTCGTGGCCCACAGCTGCTCCGTCGCGTGCAACAAGATCCACCGCGAGAACCACCCTCCCGACCCGGAGCCTCCCGCGGCCGCGAAAATCCCGAGCGCGGGCGACCCCGTCCACGAACCCCTTCCGTCCGGCGCAATGAAGCCGCCCCACAACCCCAGAAGCCCCTTCAGCGTCCTCGACGACTCGGATCAGCTCCGATATCTCTTTCGGCGATACCCGAGCCTGCAGGCGCGCTTGCTCGACATCCTCGCCGCCACCGAGCCGCCGCCCGAGATGCAGCCCACGGGGAGCAGCCTCAACGATATGATGAAGGCGCGAGCCATGGCGGCTGCGAACCCCAAGAAGGAGCAGTGGACCTACGACGTTGGCATCCGTAACGGCAAGGCAGCACTGCGCAAGGCGAGGAACGCCGCCGGCGAGGACGGCGAGGGCGTGCGGGAGTACATTGAGCTCATCAACCACCTCGTGTCGGAGGGGAACGCGGCCGCCGAAGCGGAGGAGGTGATTCGGAAACAGGCTGCCGAGAAGGATGCCGAGCTCATTAGGCGCCTCATGACGGAGGACAGGGGTTGAAGCCACGGGTGATCAGATGTGGAGGGACAAGGGCCGCACGCGTTTGCCTGGTATTGGTTAGGGTTGGCCATGCACGTTCGGAAGGATGTGCTTGAGACGGCCGTGTGTATGCATAGATGGGATTCAGTGTTTGGTGTCGAAAACCAGGTAAGGGCCTTCTGTCCCTCAGTCGTCCTCAAACTCAATGGTTGACCTTGAAGCGTGAGAAAAATCCGCCTTTGGGCGACCTCAACACATCGGACGGCGGGCTGTTATCCCTGGAGTGATTCTCGTCCCGGCCATGCTTGGCGAAAACCCCCAGCTTGTTCTTGAGCGCCCAGATGGAGTCTGCCTTGCGCAGCGACGGCTTGGGCTTCGGCTGGGGCTGGATCTCGTCGCTCTGCGTCCAGTCCACCCGGTGCTCGTAGGGGTTTTGTTCCGGCGCCGGGATATCGACCGTGTCGTCGGGATGGGGCGAGGGGTCCTCGGAGTCCCAGGCCATGAGCAGTTCGCCCGTGCTCATCCGCCTCATGGCTCTCGCCTGGCGCGCTTCGGCAGTCCAGCCAGCGCCCAGGGTTCCCTCGATGGTGTGCCTGTGATGGTTGCGGTCACAGTACGCGCGGTCATTGCCTATCTCGGCGGTTTCAGGGATTCGTTCCCGTTGGACATTGACGCGCTCCTGGTGCCTCTCACGATGGCCTTGGGCGAGTCGGAGAGCCGTCCGCGACAGCTTACGAACTAGGCCTTTGCTGTCCGACATGTTCTCGGAAGTTGCGGTGCGCGTGAACTGAGACGCAGCGAACTGCGGGATGAAGTGGTGCCTCTCGCCATCAGAGCCTTTGCGCCGAGATGAGCCCTTTCCAGCGGACTGAGAGCTGCGGTGATCATCGTCAGACGTCTTGGACTTGGGCCGAGCGGGGCTGGGCTCTACCGTCTCTCTGATGGGCCTCACAGAGAGCGGTTCAGTACGAGGTCTCGTGACGGAGTGGCCGGGCCTGAGAGACCCCTTTTCGAGGTATTCCCTGGCTAAGGATGCGTGGGGTGGATGCGCGCCCTGCCCTTGGGGGATCGCAGCCGTCAACCCTGTCACTACGGCGGCAGCTTCTGACCTGGACCGCCGCCTCCTCTCAGCGTGGAGCCTCTGGTCAGCGAGGACCTTGGCGAGCTTTTGGGACAACTCTTCCGGATCGAAGGGCATCGGCTGCGAGCATCGTGGTCTCGGCCGAGCAGCGGCGGCCACGGGCTTGATGGGTTGCGAGGCTGGCACCGCCGACTGATCACGAGGATAGCCCATGTTGTATATCATGTCGGCCAATGATATGTAAGCACTCGGCGGTTAATCGCGAGGTGGCGCTCCAACGCCGCCGGGTTGTCTGGTTGAGACTGAGGAGGGGAGGACAAAAAATGCGTGTCAGAGGTGCTTGCCAGACTGGGTCGCGAGCAGAAGAAGTGTTTATGTCTGCTTGGCGAAGCGAGCACGCAGGGTTTGTTGATGGCCGAGACAATTTGAGACGGCAGTTGAGGTTGTTTGCTGGGGAAACAGGGGTGGTCGATCCTGTAGCATCCGCTGGCGACACGGCGGCGGCAGGCTCTTTTCCCCAACGTAAACGACGGTCCGGTGTGCAGTGCGCCCAGGAGAAGAGAGAAGCAGATCACAGCGCGTGTAGCCTTGGACGATGGCGGCCTTGGAATCCGTGCTGTGTTTATGTCGTACACTCAAGAACAGAAGAGGCTCCCTTTCAAGCTCAAGCGAGTCGAGTCGAGTCCAGTCCAGTCCGGCCCAGTCCAGCGTCTGTAAACCAGAGCAGGTGATGTGTGTGGGCCGAGAGGTTTCGCGGCCGGGGTCCAGTGAGTGCTGTCGACTGTTGGATGGGCAAGGGAGCGGACCTGCGTTGCACCGTGCCTTTGTGTGGTTGGCGGCGGCGGTAATGGTGGCGGTTGCCCGAGGTGTGAGGTGAGTGAGTGAGAAGGGGTTAGCACGAAGAGCGTGCGTCGTTAGCCCACAGGGTCCCAGACAATATGTACCTCACGGCACAAACCCTCGTGCGCGCGCGCGCGCGTTTTGGGAGCAAAGGGGATAAGATGTCTTTGGCCGAACTCGGACGACGCAGGAGCCAAGAGAGAGACAACACGCGCAGGGTGCGCGAGGAATGCGAGGGCGATGTAGTAAAGGGCGGAGGAAAGAGGTGTGAGACACTAGAGGGCAAAGACACGAAGGGCCAGCGAGAATGCGGCGGCGACGGCGGCGGCTTCCGCAAAACAATAAATAGAGAGCAAGACAGAGAGAAACATGAAGAGGGTGTGTGTGTGTGGGAAGATGAAGAATTAAAAACAACAAGGGGAGGGGGAGGGGGTCATGGACGTGTTGAAGTACGTTCTACCTATAGTGTTGTATTTTCCTTTCTGACAGGTCGTTGGCTTGGGGAACTGGCGTGATGGTCTGTCTGTCTGGTCTGGTCCGGAATGGCAGATTTGATTATATCGGATTCGGGTTCCTGGGTACGAATACCCAGGCAGGCCGGAGTCCGTCTACCTACTTTCCCTGTCCCGGTGTGAGTGACATACATGCTTGGAAGCGCTCGCTTTGCAAATGGAGCCCTTGCGGAATCGAAGTTAAAGCAGGTGGGGTTGGTGGATTTGGCCACTTTCTAGCTTCAAGCCTCTTATGGCTCGAGGAAACCAGAGCTTGCAGGGAGATTTGAAGATGGGGAATAACAATAAGACGGCGCGGTATAGGGCCGGCCACTCGATGGACTGCTGGCCGGCACGCAACGCATAGGAAAGCTATCAAACTTGCATACCTACCACCACCACCACCAAGCAAGCTTCTTTCCCCTTTGTGTCCACTGTCTAGTCCATTTGGGTAGGTAGGCGGCGCTTCTCGCTCACCACTCTTTCTTTGGGGCTTATGGGCATGGCTAGCGCATGCTGCAAGCCGGGTTCCGTGCTAGTCATTTATGATTTAATTAGGCACGACGTAGCATGCATGCATGTAGGCAGACGACCAAGTTTGTCCTGTACGAATACATACCCAGGTACGAATAGGTAAGATCGTGTCCTGCAAAGGAACAAGGTAACATGTCCTCTCGGAGCCATGATGCTTAAGCCCACCTATGGAATGAGCCCGTTGGCCCGGCAAGGTATGGCTTGGGCTGGTCAGGGACGCCTCGTTCATCGTCCGAGTTGCACTGGGACTGTGCCGCCCGTGATCGGATCCCGCTTTGGGACACTCTCTCCCAGCTACCTAACTACTGACACGCTCCAGCGGTGCCTCACGGAGCCGGCTGCACGTCCCCGATTCTTCTTCCAGCACGCTGCCTTCGGGCCTGAGCACTGACATTCTCTGAGCCATGGGCCTTGTTTCTTTCGTTGTTTCTTTCACCCTCTCTAAAAGCAAGCATACCCTCCTCGAACATGGTCAAGCAATATTCGAATGGGAGGTAGGTATGGTGAGGTGTAAGTGGACGATGTCAACCACGCTAGGCGTCCCGCCGTGTACCCCAAGGAGGGCTGGGAGAAGTGGCAGTCTGTAGGAGTGTGAAGGGCCAAGCTCCCCTAGCACTAGCAAACCTCTCACGTGTGGTTGGCTCCTGTGTGGCGCGCGATTGCAGAGGCGGCGTGCTATGTAAACCAGGTAGTCTGACGCGGTTGTGTGTATGAGTGTTTGTGGGTGGGTGGAAATGCCACGCACGTCTTCTCCCCCACCGTCCTTCGTCAAACCCCAGAGATGGGCTGGATCTCTCGATAGACGAGAGCCAGACGCGCCAAACGCACGGCCACCGATGTTTCAATAACCTCCCAGCCATTGACAGGGGTCAAGTTAGCTTTGGGGCCGCCCGATGTCTCAGAGCGCCCGCCCCTCTGCTAAGGAAAAAAAAGAGGAAAACAAGAATCACGGCGGATGGCGAACGTCCGACAAACTGCTTCTCATGCCACAAACGGTGTAGATGGGGATGGAAATGGGACTTGTGTATTGATTTATTGGGCCGCCGGCGTAGGCGTCCGGTCCTCCTCCCGACTCTTTCCAGTTCAAAAAAGGCCGGTCTTCTTTTTGGCACACACAGCAGCTGGTTTGCCAGTAGTTGCTTATTCTTAGTAGTAGAACCGTTTCTTGTACCTCCACAGACCCGTTTCGACCCCTGCGCGCGCTCCTTTGCTAGAGCCTAGGTGCAATTCTCAATCAACGGCGGCATTCCATGTTGAAACCGTCCCAGGCCGACGCGCTTGTCTCGGCCGATGAGGAAGGGCCAGTGTTTTCATGAGGCCCTTTTGTATTTTGTTTTGTTTTTGTTTTTGTTTTTCAAGTCTCCGTCTTGGTGGGAGAGTGCTGCGGCTGCGCTTCTCCCCATGCCTGACTGTAGTTTGCTGCACGTGTTGCATGTCTCGTCCTCGTATCTGCCCCCCAAGCTGCCACATATCGTGCGACTTGGCGATGCAGCCACGGCTCCAGCCTGCCCTGCCGGTGGACGGCACTACATACTCTTAGATATTACGCACGAACCCCACAAGCCAGTCAGTCCACTCGCTGGCGCGGCGGGACGCTCGTTGGCGCCACGGCTGCAAGCAATGGAAAGCGGTTGGTTGGTCGGTGGTTTCCAGCTGTGCATATCATCCGTCTGGCCAATACCATAGTCACGCCGCTTATCGTTCATATGGCATGCCACGTTAGGTATCCCCGCTGCGATCCGTGCTTGATACAGGCTCTCGGACAGACATGCATGGCTAGGTAGGTAAGAACCGTGCCCACGTCTGACAGAAGTTTATCCGTACTTGGGCTCAACAGTTTGCTGCCGGCCAGGCCAAAGTGCTTCTTCAGCTGCCGCCAGGTGGTAGGTATCTCACGTTCCCGGGTAAGCGGAAGCCTCAGGACGTGGGCGGCCCAAGTTTGCCATTCCGGAGGATCGTCCAACGGTTCCAAACTTGAATGGACCGGGGTCCAGGTCTGGAACTAGGGGCTCGTCTCGTTTTGAGGCAAGCAGAGGCTCGGCTCGCCATTACCATCATGTTACAGGACATCAGGTCTGAAAGATGACGACTTGACGATGGCAGGAACAACGGCTTGAACCCAGTGATGGTCATGTGAGTGGGCATGGCTAGCTCGCCGGCCAGGTGTTGATACGGATATCAATGGCCGGAACGCCGGAGGATTATGGCACCAACCGGCTTGCTTCATCTTGAGACTTGGACGGTGTCCGCGGACACGGCAGTTGTTTTGTGGCTGGTTGGCAGGAGTGTATTCGAAAATTCGAGTCAGCGATGGCAAGCTAGCGAGGGAGAGGTTTGGTTGGGTATATCATCGTCAAGTCGACGTTGGAGGCGGACAGTGGGATGGTACACGTCTTGTGTCCCGTAACAGTAGGCAGGTATCTAGCGACCGTAGGTGGCGGTCCATCCTCTCTCCATCCTCTTGCTAAGGTTTCCAGACCGCCAATTTATTTATGTTGGTCACAATAAGAGAGCCAAGTTGGCCCCGGACGACACGGCCGCAAACTGTGAGTCTGGGGTTTCGGTGGGTAAATCCGACAGGCAAAGGAAACACACGGAGTACGAAGTAAACGACAAGGCCAGGATATCCAGGTCTTGACACATGCTCACAGTATCTCTCTACGCAGTACGGATAGGTACTCAAGTATCCGTACCTACCTATGTAGGTACTTACCTATGGGTGCTTATGAGCAGCAGCCGAGCGACGGACTGTGCCGTACTGTAGCATCCGCAGAGAAAAGGCGGAGCCCAAAGCCCAGGGCCCAAGGGCCAGGGGCCCACCGAGGGCTGCTGGCAAGGCAGGCCAGATCGGGCGACGATGACCAATCAGCCAAAGGCAAGATTCCGCCAACAGCAGACCCCCGAATATCCATGTACTGTTCCGCCCAAGGTAAGGGTAGGCGGTACCTACGTAGGTGGGTAGTCAAGTAGTGTAGGTAGTGCATGCACATTGCACAGTCAGGTACGGATACCTCTAGTCGGCTGCGTATGTGGAGTGCAAACATCAGGTACCGGTGCTCGTTGGTACACCCGCTGATTGGACAACTTGACGTCCGGACCTGGCGGCCATGGGCCGGCCGGCCCACTGTCACGGTATCGTGCCGGGGCCCCGAGCTCCCCTCTACGGCCTGGCATTTGCTCCGCTGCTCCATCTATCCCACCAAAGAGGTATCCAGGCATTCGTACCAAGTTGAGTACTTCGTACGTACCTACCGGTAGATGCCTCCCAGGTGTGCGTGTGTGTGTGGACTCGGAGTGCACAGGCCGTGGGACCCGTGGAAGTCGCATCCCTTGTCTCTCTCCCCGCTTTTCACTTATCCCGTTGTCGCTGCAAACCCGCCGCATCCGTTTTCCACCGAAAGGAATTGCGGACACGCTTGTTTGTGTTTGCAAACTCCGTATCACCCGCTCTGTCTCTCTTGAATCTTGAGTCTTGAGAGCCCCCCCCCCTTCCCCCAGTAGCGCACTCGTTGTCTTGTCTCTGACCCAGTGATCATTGCGGCCCTTTCCTCCTGCTAGGTGCTAGGTATTCCCTTCGTGTCTCGGTCAGTCTATGTAGTGCAGTGCAAAGGCACTACTTCGTAGGTAGGTACGCACGCCTTCTCCTCTCTTGCTCCTCATATTGTACTCTCATTCCACTACTCCCTCCCTTTCCCTCACTTCATCTTAATCAGTTCTTGGACCAGTCCCATCTGAACCAGCGTAGTCTAAGGCTCATTTATCCCCAGCCTAAGATAAGGTACCTACGTAAGTAGCCTGCCGACCCAATCCTTCCCCATCCTTCCTTCCTCCAAGAGACATAGGAGTACGGATAGAAAGAGGGCCTACCATCGTAGGTATATCACTAAGGCGCCACCTATTGTTATCGGCGTCATTTCTTTGTCCTCGTCGACCCTAGTCGATGAGAAAGAGAAAGAGAAACAGCAAACCTCGCACCATAAACCATGCTAGAGGCACTGCACTTGCGACTGTCGTAGTACTAATTAATCCCCACCGTCGTGATTTTCTTTTTCTGAAGCTTGTCCACAGGGAGGGGGGGTGGGCGGGAGCCCTTGACCTGGATCCGCGACTGACCTCATTTGCTGTGCCCAGCATCGTCGAACGCCGCCCCCATTCCGTCACTTCTCAGGAGCCTGATATCTGCTCACCAGTGGAGCTCTTGGGGAGAGAGGGGAGGAGACGAAGAAGAAGAAGAAAAGAAGAGGGGAAAAAAGACCCCCTTTCCGAACCCTAGTCTGCCGCACTACCACGCGAAGTTCTCCAGTATCCAGTATCCAGTCCTGTTCCATCCGTACCTTGCTTGCGCTGTTAAAGACGCACACGGTACCGGGCGGATACTCTTCGTCCCTGACCCGACGAGCCGCAGACCCGTTCGCAGGTAAGATATCCGTACCCTACACCGTACCTTGTCCAATCTCCTGCAAAGGTGGTTCCTCAACTCGTAAACCAAACTACGAGCAAGGTACGCACGAGGCCGGCCACACTAAGAACGGCCCCGGTGGGTTTCCCATGCCTCCCTCGAGGTTCTGGAATCCCGACCTTTAGTCAGTGCATCCACCGTCCCAAAAGTCCGGTTTTCATTCAAGGTCTGCCCGCCTGCTGTCTTTGTCTGTCTGGCTCTGGCTCTTTTTTTTTTCAAAAATTCATTTCTTTGCACCATTGTATGTCTGCCTCGCCCCCCGAATAGCCTCTACCGCCCCCGGTCGTGGCCATGGCGTCCGATCGCATGGGAGCTCCCCAGGCTCACAGGAGTTCAGAAGGCTCCCACACTCTCCCGAAACACTACTACGCCGAGAGATCCACCGCCGCCGACGCTGCAGCCTTGCCCTCCTCTTCCTCCTCCTCCTCCCGAAGAGCCGACCGCAACGCTGCCCACCGATCTGCCCCGGCTGCTCCCAAGAGGCACACTCCCCATTACGCCGTCCACCGAGAGTCGTCAATCGAGCCCCTGCGCCCTTCCGAACAGCCCGCCCACAGCCGCGACTCGATCGTCTCCATTGTTGACGACCCCTTTTTCCTGCGCTTGGACGACCGCAACATTGAGGCAGCGCTTGCGTTTGACTCGCGCTGGACCACGACCACCTTCGACCCCCCGGACGACGCCGACGAGGCAACCGAAAAAGACCAAACCGTGGGCCACGTATATATCGGACAAGAACTCGACTCTGCCGACGACCTCGCGCTCCGCGATGACGACACGCCCAACCAGCGCTGGCCGCCCCCAAGAAGAGAGTCGTTGATAATAGGACATTCCTTGTACTGGGTAATGTTGCCCCACCAGACGCCGACTGCGGGGTAGCCGACGAGACGGGACTGGGTGTGGGAAAAAAGGGGCTGACGATCATAGCAACCACCAACCTCCGCCATCATGGAGAGCCTCAACATTGCAGTCATTGGCGCCTCGGGCGTCGGCAAGTCGTCCTTCGTCCAGCGCGTGCTCGGCCTGTCGCGACCACCAATCACCAACGCCTCGAGCGTGCGCATGGTCGTTGACAATGTCACCTACGGCGTCACCCTGATCGAGCTCGACCTCGAGTATTTCGAGCTGAACCCGCTGCAGCCCATCCAGTGGCCGAAGCAGATCAACGGCCACATTGTCCCGCGCGTCGACGGCGCCCTCATTCTCTTCGATGTCATGAACAAGGAGAGCATGAAGGAGCTGCCCCAGACGATTGGTGAGATAGAGCCCCGATACGATGCGGTCCGACGCGTCGCATCGCATTGCACCACGCTAACTTGGCGCCAGCTGCGCTGACAAAGTCCGGCCTTCCCGCGGTCCTCATCGCCAACAAGTGCGACCATCCCGAGAGCGAACGGCAAGTCGATTCGCAACGCGTCGCGAATCACGAATACTTCAAGTCATGCGTCGGGGTGTTCAACCTCTCGACGAGCAGCCCGGAGCGGGCCAGATCCTGCCTGAACACGACGCTGAAAGCCGCCATCGCTAACCGCAAGGGTAACTGAGTCCCCGAATCCCGATGCACCGCACCGCACCGCACCGCACCGCACCGCACCGTCCGACGTAATACTGACTGACTTGTGCGGCCAGAATCACTATCGGAATCTGGCATGTCCCGCCGCCGTGCAGCCTCGGCGGCCAACCTCGAGGCCCACGACAGTTCCAACGGTCGGCCGCTAAGTCAGCATAGTAAACATAACCGAGCTAGCTCTGATTTGTCGCTTCTTCGAGGCGTCCCCCCTCCCATCCCCGACCACCTGCGCGGCCCACTGCCTCCAGGGAGCCCGCGCACAGGCGACTTTGGTGGTGCGCCATCAAGCTCGGGTTCCTTCGGGGCATCGGAAACCATCGAGGAAGAGTCTCAGCAAACGGTGTCGAGCCAGCTACGGACACCCGGCATTCGCCTCGACCGCGGACCATCCGACTCGTTCTTGGACATGGAGGAGTCGGATGGCGACTCGTTTCGGTATTCGGACGAGATCCCCATCCTGCAACGGAGCGACGAAGGCTTCCTCGAGAAGCCGGCCAAGTCTGCCGGCGTGGCATTCGACGAGCTCGTCGACCGGCTAATTGCTCCGCGCATGACCAAGGCCGACAATAACTTCTCGGACGTTTTCCTCTGCCTCTACCGCAAGTTCGCCGCGCCTGGCGAGCTATTCTCGGCCATCCTCATGCGGCTCGACCGCGTCAGGGATGACAAGTCGGCGCATTACCTCTCCAAGACGGCGACACAGCTCAGAATCATAGAGGTCGTCGCCAAGTGGGTCTCTTTATACCCCGGAGACTTTGCGCGGCCGGGGACCCGGCGGAACCTGGAAGAGTTCATCAAGCACCTCTCCACGGAGCCCATCTTCTCGATCGCGGCTCAGCAAATCCGCCGGCACCTCGAGCACAGCGTGGTGGAGGACGACGATACTGGCTGGGCCAAGTCGGATGAACTGGCGGACGAAGAGGGCAGCAAGTTCCTACCCAGAGACAAGACGCTGTCCATGCCCGACGTGTCCAACGGCATGATCAGCCTCAATCTGGACGACGATGACGACAAGCCGAGCGACGAACGACCGTCCGGCAGCTCCGATCTCCCCCCCGTCGACAGGACCAGCAGCGTCGGGACGCACGTCTCGTTCCACTCATACGACGAGTACGAAAGAGAGGCAGCCAACATGGAGCCGACCGACGTGCTGCCCATGAACAAGTTCCGTTACCACATCTTCATGGACATTTCAGAAGACGACATCGCCGACGAGATGACGCGCATCGACTGGGTCATGTTCTCGTCCATCCGCATCAGAGACTTTGTGCGGCACGTGAGCCTGTCGTTGGATCAACGGTCCAAATGCAAGAGCCTCAAGAACGTCAATCGGATGATCAACCACTTCAATCACGTGGCCAAGTGGGTTGCCAACCTCATCCTGCTGCGGGACAAGGCGAAGCACCGGGCGCAGATGCTGGAAAAGTTTATGAACATTGCACAAAAGCTGCGGCGGCTCAACAACTACAACGGGCTTGCGGCAATCCTTGCAGGCATCAACGGCACGGCGGTGCACCGGTTGTCTCAGACATGGACATTGGTGCCACCCGAGGCCCAGAAATCGTTTGCCAAGCTGGGCATTCTCATGGGCACGCAGAAGAGCCACTTTGCGTACCGACTGGCATGGGAGAACTCGCCGTTGCCCCGGATACCGTACATCCCACTACACCGAAGAGACCTGGTGTCGGCCGAGGAGGGGAGCAAGACATTCGTGGGGCCGGATGGCGACAGGGTCAACTGGAAGAAGTTTGAGGTGCTCGGCGAAGTGCTGCTGCCTCTGATGAAGAGCCAGGGAACGGCGTACCCGAACCTGTCGAAGCACGAGGCAGCGCGGGAGCTGATTTTGGACTGCAGAATGCCGACGGACGAAGAGGTAAGCAAAGCGGGCGCGGCGGGTCATGTCAGGGGGTGGGGGGGCAACGCTAACGAGACGTCACAGGAGATTTACCAACGCAGTGTCCAAGTTGAGAGCACCGCGGGGGCGGGGCCGATATCAGCAAGAAGAAGTTCCCCTGGTTCGCCAAGTAGGAGTTGGCGAGCCTGCGGAGCGTATCGGTAGGAGGCTTCTAACGGATGCATAGCAGCGGACCGCATAGACACGCCAATGGCGTAACTTTCCGGGACAGCTTTGTCGGCGGCGACACAAGATAGGCAGGCTCGGCTCGCGCGACACATGTGGGTGCGTGCAGGCGTGTATAAACAAAGACGGATTCATGCAGCATTGTGGAACTGGTTTTAACATTGGAGGCGATTTGGCTCGGTTTCGGCGATATAGATATCCTGTTCAGCAATTGATACTGAGGCCATGACGGCTTCGTCATTCCTCACGAGATTCTGGAGTCGTGTTTTTTTTTTTTTGTATGTTGTGTTTTTGTGTTTTGCCAGGACAACTGGCGGGCTCTCACTGACATTGGTACCCCTCCACCTCTTGCTTGTTCGTCTCAAGATTGCGCCGAAGCTCTCTTCTACCTTGGCCGGACTGGAGATAGTCGGCTTGAAGCTCCCCTCGGATACCACATTTTCTCGCCCTTACAACGGCAGCCAGCAAAAAAAAAAAATAGGTAGTCCGAGAGGGGGAAGGGGGAGGCAGTAAAAAACAGAAGAAGAAGAAAAGGCATTCCTAGCAAAAAGACGAGCAAAAGAAACGAAGTACTTCATCGGCGATCCACGAACACTTTACTCCCCTGGTCGGTCGGTGCGGTCCAGGCCACGGGCTGGGCCAGCGGCAGCCCAATGCACTGCGAGGTGGCCAGCGAGGAAGAGCCCCGCCGAGTTGGATTGAGGTACGCTAGAGCCGGTTGACGTCATGCTTCTGAAAGCTCTGATTTTAGCGTTTCAAGGAGAGGGGCAGCAAGGGGAGAAATGCAGCTGCAAAGTTGGAACCAAACCGACCGAGAGACAGCGGGCGGCCTGCTGGTGTGAGAGGCGGAGGAAGAGAGGGGGAACTGGAGTCGAGCTGGATGCTGGAAGGTAGCTAGCTAGCCAGCTATCTTCGGGCGTATTACCTGCCTAGGTAGGTATCCGTACGTCGAGGTAGGTAGGGAAGGTAGGCATTCCACATGGGCAAACGAAATGGCATAGCTCCAATGCCCCGCGGTCGCCCCCTCAACCTTGGCTGCGGCGGCACATGGTATCGAGAACGAGTACCTACGCAACTGCCACCAGTTTTCCTGTTATTCGTATATCCGCTGGCACTCTGCGCCTACCTCTAATTATCTGATAACTCGAGGCCGGTCTAGCTCTGTTATCGTCCAGCTTGGTTGGCTGCTTGCTGCTAATGCTTGCTGCTGGCCAAGTATCTACCTATCTACCTACCTAGGTACCTAACTAGGTATGTAGAGGTAGGGGGCGCTATCTCCTAGCGGGCCAGAGCTCCTGCCGTAGGCCCGTCCATAATTATTGCACATCCCAGCCCAGAGGTTTCTTTGCCCATTGCTCATCACACCTACCTGCCTACCTACCTAGGTAGGTAGGCAACCTTAGTTAGCTAGCTAGGTAGGTAGCTAGGTAGCTAGGTACCTACGAAGTACAGTGAGTGAGGCGCATTAGTTAGCTAGCTGTATGCTTCACTTTTTTCGTTTTCTGCTTTATTTTCTCCTGCCTCTTTCTCTTCTTCACGCTCCGCTCCCCATCGCTCTCTCTCTCTCTCTCTCTTCAAATACCACCTCTGCCTTGTCGACTTTCTTCCTCTGCTCTGCACGCTAGCTCAACGACCCGGCCGCTAAGCTGACCTGACCGCCTTGCTTGCCGCTGAAGCCATCGTGATACGTGACGTGCACTGCCGGCCGAGCGGTTTTTGGTAGCATTACTGGGGTGTCTGGCACTTACTAAAGCTCACCTCCGTCCCGATCCCGCACTCCATCCCAGAGCAGAACCTTCGCCCTCACCTCTAGCCGCAACAGCCCACAAACCTCTCCTCGTTTCTTTCCTCCCTTTGCAATCCTCTCATAACCCTTCTTCAATTCCCTGCACTTGTCGTGACGGCCTTGCTGCCCGCCCTTTGCCTGTGTGCTTTCCACCGTGTGCCAAACCGACGACGCCCGTCACCACCACCATGGTTGTCTTTGACGGACACGAATACCTCACTGAAGAGGAGAAGCGCCTCAGGCAGGACAGGAAGCGCGAGAAGTACTGGAAGAAATGGGGTCCCTACGTCGCCGAGCGCCAATGGGCCACCGGTGAGTTGCTGCTCTGCTGCTCCCGCTGCTGCTGCGGCTGCGGCTGCAACCAGCTCAATCGTAACAGACGTCATCTAATCAGAGCTGTGTCGCAGTGCGAGAGGACTACAGCCCCGACGGAGACGCGTGGAGTCGTGAGGATACCCCGCCATTCCCCGCGATGGGTCCCAATTGCTGACAGGAAGCCCCAGACTTTACCCACGACGACGCGCGATCCCGAGCCTACAGATGGGGCGAGGATGGAATTGCGGGCGTTTCCGACACCCACGGCTTCCAGAACCTGGGCTTCGCTTTCTGGAACGAGCAAGAGTGAGCCAGGCCGCCGAGCCAGTCTTTGTGCAGCTTCACCTGCTGACAATGTGACGAGTGATTTCCTCAAGGAGAGACTATTCGGTCTCTCGAACCCGCAGGGCAACCACGGCGAGAGCATCAAGGAAGCACACTTCCACGTCGACAACACACCTGTAAGCAGCGCAAAAGCCGCCCTCGTATCTGCAGCCCGATTGCTAACAGACACTCCAGACGGTAAGCCCGCAATGGTCGGCCTCGCGTTGCTCGTACTGACCGAATTGCCCGCAGCACTCTTACATGAAGTTCCTGTACAAATACCCGCAGAAGAAGTTTCCCTACAAGGACCTCCTGGACGAGAACGCGAGGAGAGGCAAGGAGGACACGGAGTACCAGATTGTCGACACGGGCATCTTTGACCAAGACCGGTACTGGGACATCTTCATCGAGACGGCAAAGGAGACGGACGACCCCGAGGAGATTCTCTTCCGTGTCACCGCGTGGAACAGAGGCCCTGACCCGGCACCGCTCCATATCGTGCCGCACATGTGGTTCCGCAACACGTGGGCCTGGGGCCGCGAGCCGGAAGACAAGAAGCCGTCCATCGAGCACCTCTCCGAGGGGTTGGCCAAGTCCAAGCACCACTCGCTGGGGACCGCTACTTCTTGATGTCGCCCTCCCCCGGCGTCGGTACTAGCGGCGAGGACGTTCTGCCCAAGATGATGTTCACTGACAACGACACCAACTACGAGTTGTTGTACGGCCAGAAGAACAAAACTCCCTACGTCAAGGATGCATTCCACCGGTACATCTGCCAGGGCGAAAAGGGGGCCATCAACCCCGAGGAGAAGGGCACCAAGTGCGCCGCCTGGTTCAGCTTCAACGAGGATGGCGGTGTCCCCCCTGGCGAGTGCGCCGTTGTCCGTTTTCGCTTTTCCAAGAAAAACCAGACCTACTTCGACGAGGGCGACTTCGACGACCTGATTGATCTCAGAATCGCCGAGGCCGACGACTTCTACTACCGCCTCAGCCCTCTCCCCATGGCCGACGACCTCCGCAACATCCAGCGCCAGGCCTTTTCCGGCATGATGTGGACGAAGCAGCACTACCTCTTCATCTGGGACCAGTGGGCAAACGGCGACCCGACGCAGCCCCCGCCACCCCCGAGCCGCAAGGACATTCGCAATTCCCAGTGGAAACATATGCACTGCGATGACATCTTGTCGATGCCCGACTCCTGGGAGTACCCCTTCTTCGCCGCCTGGGATAGTGCGTTCCACTGCATCACCTTGGCTATGATGGACCCGGACTTTGCGAAGAAGCAGCTCGATCTTTTCACGAGAGAGTGGTACTGCCATCCCAACGGCCAATTGCCGGCGTAGGTTGATTCAAAACTGGGCGAGGTCGAAATGGGCACTAACTAACTCGGTTTTAGATATGAATGGAACTTTGGCGACGTGAATCCCCCCGTCCATGCTTGGGCCACATTCCGTGTGTTCAAGATTGAGCGCAAGCTTTATGGACGCCAGGATCTGGATTTCCTCGAGAGAGTGTTCCAGAAGCTGCTGTTGAACTTCACCTGGTGGGTCAACCGCAAGGACGCCGAGGGCAAGAACGTCTTCGAGGGAGGCTTCCTTGGTCTCGACAACATTGGTCTCTTCAACCGCTCCGAGCCTCTCCCCACCGGCGGCTCTCTGGAGCAGGCTGACAGCACTGGCTGGATGGCCTTTTACTGCCTCAGCATGCTCAACATTGCGCTTGAGCTGGCGAAGCACCGACGGACGTATGAGGATATCGCGTCCAAGTTCTTCGAGCACTTTATTTTCATCAGCGACGCCATGACTTTCAGGACTGGCCAAAAGGACGAGAAGTCTCTGTGGAACGACGAGGACGGCTTCTACTACGATGCTATCTCGTGGGGAGGTCCATGGATCCAGCAGCTTCCGGTCCGATCCCTCGTCGGCCTGATCCCGCTCTACGCGACCCTGACCCTTGAGCCTGAGCTGATTAACAAACTGCCTTCCTTCAAGAAGCGGGTGGACTGGTTCATTGAGAATCGCTGTGACCTGGCCGAGAGGAACATGGCCAGCATTGCCAAGCGCGGCAAGGGTAACAGAATCCTCCTGTCCATCGTCAGCAAAGACAGGCTCGAGAAGATTCTCTACCGTATGCTCGACGAGAAGGAGTTCTTCAGCGAGCACGGTATCCGATCCTTGTCAAAGTACCACAAGGAGAACCCGTTCTCGATGGAAGTCAACGGGCAGACGTTCTCCGTCGGCTACGTCCCAGGTGACTCCGATAGCGGCCTCTTTGGCGGCAACAGCAACTGGAGAGGCCCCATTTGGTTGTGCGTCAACTTCCTCCTGGTCGAGTCTCTCCAGAGGTTTTTCCTGTTTTACGGACACGAGTTCCAGGTTGAGTGTCCCACCGGGAGTGGTGATTACATGCATCTGGGTCACGTTTCCGAGGAGATTCAGCACCGGCTGCAGCATCTCATGACCCGCAACGACGAGGGCCGCCGCAGCATCAACTCTGGGAACGACCTGCTCGACTTCGACCCCTACTGGAAGGACTACCTCTGGTTCTACGAGTTTTTCGATGGCGACAGCGGTCGCGGGCTTGGCGCCACGCACCAATGCGGTTGGACTGGCTTGATGGCCCGAATGATCCACGACACCGGGTAAGACATCTCACCTGCCACGGCCACTACCTATGCTAACAATACTTCAGTATCAACTGCCGCCTGCCTCACACTCCCCGCACTCCCTCGGCTGGAATGTCGCACTACTTTGATGACATATTCGCTCGCGGCACTGACCGTCGCGGCTCCATGACGCCGGGCCCCGGTGGCAAGCCTCGGATGCGGAGGTCATCCACGGCAAGATCCATTGGCGCGAGGAGCGACTTTGATGAGACCAACGGCGACGAGTCGCTGAGCAACTCGGCCACGCTTGACGACCCTGAGAAGCTCCGCCAGAGGATGAGGGAGAAGTCGGAGGCAGACGCACATATGCACCGATACATCTCGGACCAGCTCGAGCGTTTCAAGGAGGACAAGGAGCATGTGAATGGGAATGAGAACGAGTATGAGGCTGGCGCCTAGGTATCGAATAAGGCAGCCAGTGAGGAGTAGAGCGTTTATGGGTTTCCTTGCGTACGAATGATGATAAGAACTGCGACCGGTGCACATAGAACCTGTTAGACTGCAGAGGTAGATTTATCCATGCCCAGGTAAATGTAGAATGGATGGGGCTCCCACCACACAATGTTGCCATGTTTGTCGTGCTTCTTTTTAGCTGCTGTGTAACAGCATGAAAGCTAGATAACCCCCCCCCCCCCCTGCCAGCTTATACACCCGCCATGAGGCAAGGTGGTCATGCATATAGAGGTACATTTGCACACAGTAGAGGGAGCCTCTGGTGGTGGTTCCGAGATCCGGTGGTGATGTATTCACATGATGTGGGCGACGGAAGTCATGCGTAAGCGACTACACGCCGCCCAGGGGCTCAGTCGGTCTTCAGAAGTGCTCTCGCTCGGCCTCGAGTGACGAGTCGCGATGCTTTTCCCTCTCTCCCTTTTTCTTTCTTCTTTTTTTTCGTGTGCCTTCTCTGGGCGACGTGAGGATATCCTGTCTGGGTAGGCTGAGGGGATTCGCGCGCATCATGCCCTCGCCCGGTCAAGCCGCGCCTTGCTCCCAAGCAGCAGCATACCCGAGTGGCATAATAGAAGGGGTGTGAGAGAGGGTCCCCCACGTATCAGAACGCAGCAGCAAAGACACGGGGCAAATGCCGGCGGAGAAGCCTAGGCTGGACTGGAGAGGGGTTGGATGTTTGTGTTCAGAGTTCCGTGAATGCTTCTATTGTGGACTATGCATCGCTCGTCTTCGTTCGCACCCCGGGGGCAAGCTGAATAGGCTCGTCACGCTCCCCACCCCTCTCCGTCAGGGAGGGGGCCAAAACCCGATCACGCAAGCCTCGCGGCCTCCGCCGGAAGGGGGGGTTCCTGTGATGAGAACCACGATAGATGGCCCTCTCCCACAACGTTGGAGCCCCGTATCAGCATACATCTCATTCTCCACAACCCCTCCTCCCCCTCCTCTAGTCAAGTTTACAAGAGACACAAACACACACACACACGCGCGCGCACACAATTAGAACAAAAGGAGGGTTGGTGGGGTGATTAGAATTCAGCTAGTCGGTTTCTTTCATGGCTAGTTGTGTCGGCAGAATGGTTTGTTTTTACAAGGTGTCAGTGAGGAGCTTGTTGAGCTTGGCGATCTTGGAGGAGACGCTGAGGTCGATGGTCCGGTCGCCGATCTCGACAATGAGGCCTCCAATGATGTCAGGGTTGACCTGGGATATAGTGTTAGTTCCGGCATGTCCAGGAAAGGGAGAGTGAGTTGCGTCTTGGCTCCGAGAGTAAAGGCCTGGCCTCAGAGAAGAATAAACAGAGAATGCTGATGGAGGGCTGCGGATCGTCATACCTGGTTGGTGACCTTAAGCTTCTTGCCAGCGCCGGCGTAGGCGGACTTGGAGATGGCAGACTCGAGGCGGTTGAGAGTCCTGTTGTCGAGTTGCTGTGACGTGTGTCAGCCACTGCGTTTGAACGTACGTTGCTCCGACCATATATCCCGCGCCGTGTCCGATCCGTGGAGAGAAATCGGTCATAAAAGGCATATCGGGCGGAACGGGCTCTGTCTTCGGATCTTTGAAAACGTACCGTGGCGCTGGTGACGACGAGCTCGACCTCGCCGCGGGCGGCGCTCATGATCTCGGCGAACTTCTGAGTGATGCTGGGGAGGAGACCGAGGCGGTTGTTCTCGGCAAGGGTGGCAAGGAAGTTCTTGACTGTCTCCTGGGAAGAAGCGCCGGCCTGCTTGGTGAGCTCGGCGACGATGGCGTTCTTGTCCTCGGGGGTCAGGGTAGGTGCGGCCAGGACGGTGGCCAGCTTGGGGTCCTTGGCGAAGATGGCCTCGAGGGTCGAGAGAGCCTTGGCCGTGGGGTCGAGCGAGGAGGTCTTGGCCGCCGCGGTGTACTATTAGGAATTGACGCTGTTAGCCTTTTCGGTCCCTTTTCCTTATTCTTCTCTCGTATCGTTTCCCTTTCCCCAATTCTCTCCATCTCCCTCGTGACTGATATCCCGCGGTTCCCTCGTTCCTCCTCAATTGGACCCAATTGAACCTTCGCAAAATCTCGCAAATGGGCAGGAGCGTACCAGGGCAGTAGCGTAGGTGCCTTCAAGGCCAAAAACGGCGACGGGAGGCTTGACGTTGTCGGAAGCGGCCGAGGAAGCAGCGGCGGCGTAGGTACGGACGGCCGGGGCGCGGGCGGAGGCGACAAGGCGCGATGCGGGAGCCGCCGCGCGGAGGGAACGAACAGCCTGTCTCGAGAACATGTCGGGCGAGGGTTTGAGTGGTGGTGGGGTTCAATTGATGAGAGACGGGCGGAGGGAGGAATGGCTGGATTCGAAGAGGGCCAGAGATGGTAGCTTGCGTTCGGTTTTCGAGGTTGAGGTTTGAACGGCAATTTGGTATATTGATGCCTTGGGGCTCAGGTGCTACATGCTGAGCGGCTGATAAGGCACCAACTTATGTAAGCGGGTCAAGGGCTCGGATCGGTGGAAATCGGAGCTGGTCTTGGCTCGACAGCTGGAAGTCCCCACCTCGATTGACTTATTGCATGCCGCCGTTGACATGAAGTTGGCGTGCACCTGGTTTACCTACACTGCAAAGCGGCAACTGTCAATGTTTCGTTTCAACCTAAAGCCGTGTTTCCCATAACCCTGTGTGTAATCTACAGCAATATCACAGCAACCGCGTCCCTGCCCTGTATGTCCCCAGGCTCAGCGGTGTCAAAGCCCAACGCGCCAGTCACCAGGCCTTTCTGATTACCTCGCCGGTTGGCGTACCATCCCTGTTTCCCCAACGCCCAGACAATGCATGCAATCATATCTCGAAACCGCCCTTGGTCTGGCTCAATCGCTCTCAATCATCTTCTCGGCAAGATCGTTCAGGGGGCCGTAAAAGTCCTTCCCACTTGCGAGCTTGTGCTCGTCGACGAAGAGCACGTACTGCTTGAAGCTCGTGTTGAGATGTGGCTCTAGGCCGAGTTCTCTGATGACGGCGTAGTGATGGCAGTAGACGTGGGCGTAAACTCGGTACATGCGCTTGAAAATCTGGCGTACAGTCGACGGGAACGACTTGGGGAAGGGTACGCCTGTGTCTGTGGTTAGCAGTTCCCTCTACATCCCAGGCAAGTCGCTACGCACCAATCCTGCTCGGCAGGATCTGCTCATCGTCAATGTGCCTCTGCACCCAGGCCATCAGGTGCTCAATGTAGTCCGGAGCGGCCATCTTGGTAGGCCTCTTGAAGTTCTCGTTGTCCTGCCACAGGTACTCGAACTCGTCGGTCGCCTTCATTTCCGGACACGACTGGGGCGAGCAAAACTCGGTAATGGCGCCGTAGAGGAGGTTGATCTGGTTGTAAAAGTCGACCACTGCAGACGAAACCTGTTAGTCGCAGTTTCCCTTTGTTCGATCCGTCCTGCCCCGCGAGAAGGCTTACTATTGACTGCCATCCACTCATTCTCGTCTTCACCCTCGGGCAGCTTCACGACTTTGCGAAGGCTGCCTCCTCCGAGTGTCGCCTCGGCGTATTGCCGCAGCGCGACGCCATTGTTCGCCCCCTTGACGGTGCGCGCCCTGAATTGGTTCCTAGCCGCCTTCTGGTTACTATCCTCGGCGCAGTCGTCGTCAGCAGCTATCAACACGGGTTTAGGGGATTGAGGTTCAGAGCGGTTGATGACGGTCACGTCCCGGCCGATGAAACCACCTTCGTGATTGCGCGGGGGATCCGGCACCGCTGGTGGCGCGACGGGAGGCGGTAGCGGTGGTATTCCCGCCAGCAGGCCCGTCCTCACGCTGAGGTACTGCAAAAGAGACATCATGGGGGAACGCCAGGAGGGGTACTGACACTGTGAGACCCGCGACCCTGTCCATGGTGGGCGGCGAGTTTTATCAACTTGCGCACGGAAAGAGGTTCGTTATTGAACGCCGTGATGGCTGCCCATTCCAGTGGTTAGCGGGGTAATCGGACAATTGAAACCTCGAGAGGCGCTGGGAGATGGCGTTGTTGTTAAGAGACATACCAGATGGCCTTATGACGTCGGAGAATGTTGTTGAATTTCGCTGATCGATTCGCACGACCCGGGAAGTTTCGTTGTGGAAGAAAAATGCCAACTGGCGAAGTTGAAGGTTCCACGGTGCGCAGGCGCTGTTGGTTGTTTTGGGTGACATGAGGCAAGATGCTTGTGAAAGGGTCCCCCCTACTGCGTGGAAGGGGGTGGTGTTTACTCCGTATGCGCTTGCCCAATCGGGGCGGTTGCTGGGCTGCAGGTGCCGGGGCTGGTGGAGACAACGAGCCACAAGAGCCCCGTGCGAGTGTGGCTGAAGTGGCCCAAGACGACGCATGGTGCTCCTCCGCGTCCCCGCAATGACGGGCAACCGGGTGCTTCAGGCGGGGTATCTACTTCTCGGAGACCAGGACGGTGGACCCAGGGCGACGGAAGCGTTCATCTTCCGTACATAACGGGGGTATGGTGACCGCTGGCAAATGTGCTGTCCCAACCATGGCCGGAGCTGGGGTCCGCCCAATGATCAAAACAAACCCTCTCCTGACGTCTCCTCTCTGCGATGAAAGCCAATCCTTAATTAAAATACATAATTAATAAATAGCCTTTACCTACCAGGGGGGTAAAATAGCCCTCGGCTTGAAAGTGGAGACGAGTTGGAAGCATGACCCCCCGCATTCAGTTCATCCCTTCTCCTCATTGTTCCTCCACTTCAAAAGCCTAGGGAGTTGGGGATTTCTATATTGAGCGAACCGCTGGTGGCCTCGGTGACGATGACATCGGCTGACCCATCCGCGCAAACCACGGCATCTTCTTGGTCCGGGTGGCAGACCTGCTAGATGCAGACGCGCTTCCTCACGCAACCCGAAGGAGTCGTTATGCAGATGTTACATGATCTCCCGTCGTCCTAAACCTACCAGATATGCACCAGACGTCTCCATTCATCCGTGTTGGCGGGGATGGTCAAGGCCTATCATGATCAAACGATGCCGCAGCATGCCGTAGCAGTATACCCGGCATCAAAACATCTTCCCCAAGCCAAGTCGAAACGAATGCAACCCTGCCCCTCGGTTTCGACAGATGATTGCGAAGCACCCGTGGCAAAATCCGACCTCGTGGATAACGGCTAGCCTCCGAATTCCAAGTGAGGAAACCTTTCCCTCGTCTCTGTTGCTTTTCGCAAGCGATCGAGCTGCCACCCTGAAAAGATGGAAAGGTCCTCTGGCGAACTCTTCCAGATCGTCCGCTGAGACCACCGCAAACTTTCCCCCTTCTCTCGCCCGTGCCTCTAGGCAAGCCGGCTGAGGCAAGATGATAAACCCATCCGCTGTCGACCCGAACGACCGTTCGCAATAACCTCGTGTCTTAACCCGTGGTGGGCGCCATGTACCACGTCTGTGAGGGCATCCAGGGCACGTGGACCAACATGCCAAGGGTACAGGACCACCCGGCCAATGCCGGGTATACTCGAACAGCTTGCTGCTGGCGATGGCCCTGGTAACTGGAGGGTGAGATAGGGGCGAGGGACAGTACGTCTCAGAGGAATGGGACGTTGTGGTGGAGTGGCTCGCCACTGGATTACAGTCCGCAGTTAGATAAGTGATGGCTGAACCATCCGGCTGGCATTGGGGGACCGCGGCAAACCCCAATGAGGACCTAGCCGGCACTGATATTCTGCCACTTCTCACGAACTCCTGTAGGTTTTGTCAGTTGCACCAAATTCGCACATGGCCAGCAAGGGCCAGTCCCGCACGCATGTCGGACACCCGGACATAGTAGTCCATGACCCATTGTCAAACGTTTAAATTTCTCTTCTGCTGGCGTCCGTCGTCACGACAGGACCCATGGATGACGAGCATTTCACAATATTCTGCTCAACCATCCAACCAGCCCTGTCCACCACGGCGTCGAACGACAAAAGAGAGAGACGATGCGTTCGCATCACTTGTCGCCCATTGACCGTCCTTCTCTCCGCTTGAGAAACCCAACCCGATATTGCGCTCGGTTCAAAAACCCCACTCCTCATTCAACGTTGTTCGTTTCGCCATTCGATAACATAAAAGAGGGCACAGATGCTCCTCGGGTGGTGGTTTGCGTGGTGGCCAGGTATCCGCGTCAGAAGCCATCGTCAGGGAGTGTGGTGCGTGCTGTAAAACATAAAAGGCATAGAGAGTATAAATCAGAGAAGGATCTCGCCCATGTTCTCGCCCTCGAAGCCTAGCGTGCTCAACTTCCTGATCCGCCCCTTGTCACGCGCCTTGTCCTTGTCCCTTCTCTCGGCCGCCAGGCCCTGGACAAGTTTGAGATCGGCCGGCTCGTAGCCTGGCGGCGGGTCGTCGTCCTTGTCAAGGTCGATCTCGCCCAGAAGGAGGACGTTCTCGCCGCGGACGAGGAAGATGCCGCGCTTGATGTCGGCGAAGAGCCCGACCTCGCGAGGAGGGTTGGCTTCCGAGTCCGGGTGGGCGTAGACGCGCTCGACGGTGTCTTGGAGGACGAGGTTTGCTGGGAGCGTCTGGTTAGCAGCCTCTCGGAACAAGATTGCTCCATGCACATGGCTGGCTAGTAGGCGGCATGGCGTATAAGGTACATACCAAACTGGTCCCAGCTGCGAAGGACGCCTATCAGTTTGCGCCCGTCACGGAGCGCAACCATGAGCTTCTCTACCGGCGAGGTTAGCGTTCTGTAGCGAGGGGCACCGCGCAACAATGCGGCCGAGCCTGCTGTGGTTTTCCCATACTGTCGGTCATATCCAGCAGCTGCGCCGCAGTGGTGAACATCTGGGGAGGCAGCTGAGGGGTCTGCTGAGGCGGCGGCGCCCGGCCGCCCAAAACGGGTTGGCCCCCCTGAGGAGGGGCATCGGAGATGGTGAGGTTTTCCATGTTATCTTGTTGACATTGGTATCTGAGAGTTATTGCATTCGGGCCTGTCCCAGTCCATCGATTTCGTGCAAAAGAGGGTGAGGCAAGCAAGATACGATATAGCGCGGCTGATAGCTTATGAAGTAGCGCGATTGAGCATCGTCGGGGTCGAAATGTTGACGTCTGTCACTCTCCTCTTGCTAGCCCACCAAGCTCGCTTCTTTAGTAGGTAGGTAAGTGTTGGGATATAGAGGAAGGACGGTGGGTCACGTATGGTCACGTGACTCACCGCCCGCGGCAGAATCCTCACCTTCAACAAATAGTCCATTAGCAGCTCTCCTTCAAGAATAGAAAAACCACGCTGCAACCATACCATCATTCACCCCCTACGTGTATAAATAGTAGCAAGGTGTAAGACGCGTCAATTAGACTAGGATATCCCCTCTAACAAACTACAGTTAAACCAACATTAATCAATGGTTGGATTCTTCAACCGTAGATTAACAAGGTTCACTACGCATCAACTTCACAACTTCACCTCTCTCACTACCTCATCCATCGCGAAAGTTCGCGACCAACAAGCGTCAACAGAGACTTCCTCATCTCCCCAGTTCATTACCGCGAAAGTCGCGCGGTAAGTTACTATTAAAAATCCCCAACAACTAACCTATCCCATCGCTACCATCATAACAACTACTAACAACAACGCAAACTCGTAAGAGTCGTAGTAACTACTAATCCCCGCGTTAATAAGGATATACGTTAACTACGCCTACTTTAGCGTTAACCTCCTTCTCAATAAGAAAGACCCTATAAAAGTATTATTGTACCTTACCTATTAGATAGCTATCTAGAAAGAAGAGGATCTCTATGGTTAAGATCTATAGGAAGCCTATCGCCGCGAGTTTAAGGATTAGTCTATTAAGCTATTCTCTACGGCTAACTCAAAAGCACTAGGTATTTTCTGCGACTTCCTTCTTTATTGGGGAGTCTTTTTCTCTAAGGATAGTAAACCTATTGCTCCTAAGCTTGTCAACGTCATCAAGCAGGATCACTTTCGCCTATAAACTAATAAGGAGATAGAAGCCCTATACGCCAAGTCTAGCCAATTCAACGACCTCGTCAATCATCGCGAGGGATTCATTCGCAACCTCCAACGCAAACACATCAGCCTAGAGCAACAACGTCAGTTACAGGCGTAGTCACACTCACAGAGCGGTTAATCGCAAAGCAGTCAATTACGGCACACCGCAGCGGAGATCAAGCAGCAGCTTACTACAAGTCAACCAACGTACAGTCGTCTAGCATCTAAACAACTAGCCATAATATTCCCACCGCTCCAACCGCCTAGAGCGCCATCAGCACAGTTCAGACCTCAGTACCCTGCTATCCCTCCGCCAAGTCCACTAGTAGGATAAAACAGTCCAGCTGCAGGACCTATTTAACCACCACTTCATTATCCAGTCGTTAACACAGATAAGGCTAAGGATCACTATTAAGCAGTAGCACCAGCTATACCTTATGACTTTACCTCCCACTAACCCGCGGAACCTCTATCTCTAGCGCCGCGGCCCACACCACAGTAACTAACTAACCTCGCGAAGTTGCTAACTAACGACATAAAATACAGCGGCAAACAGTACAACGTCTTTAACGTAAAGTTAAGTATCTTCATAGATAACTATAGCAAGGTCAACATCTACACCTACTAGTTAGCTTCTACCTTCTCGCTAATACTTCGCAGTAAGGCCACTACCTTCTACTATTAACGTATCTACGCTACTAGCATCAAGGATTTCACCACCATAGCTAACCTCGTTAAAAATCACTTTAAGAACGCTAAAGTAACTTAGGCCTACCTTATAGAGTAGCGTAAAACCACCTTCTTTTACCTCGTATGTAACAGCCCTAACAAGAACAAGTTATAGATACTTAAAGCGCTAATTAATAAGCTTATAATTATTTAGCGTACCCTACCTAAAAACTTCCATAGCAACAAGGTCCTTAGGATACAACTTCTAAATGCATACGCGAATATACAAGAGTGTAAACTCTACCTATTTAGCCTAGCGCCTACGCTTAAGGGCGTTACTAACCAGTTACGTTTATCTATAGGCACTGCGGTCCAACAAGAGCAAGCCACCTATTACCTCTCTAGCTAGCCTATTAAACCCAACGAATAGTATTAGGTTAACTATACCTACCGCGGTCAAGGACGCAATAACTAATTCAACAGCAACAACAACAGCAGCACTTGCCTATTCAACCGTAGACCTCCTCACTCTTATTAAGGTAACCTTAGCAACAAGAAGTGCTACGTCTACCACAAGACTAGTTATTAGTCAAGTAAGCATACTACTAATAAGCAACAAGAAGCATATAACTAATTTAAGGCTAACCAATATGTCCAAGATACTTTACACGCCACGTATTAACAGTACCTTACCTTCCTCACCACATACAAAGGATCAGCTCCTACACCTACTACTAACAGTGTTAAGACTAGTAATAATAAAGACCTCTGCCATTACTTTTAAGAACTTACAGTTAGTAATAATAATAATAATAATAAAGGACTACTAAATAATTTATTCTTTATAACTACTACGTTCTTTAGCACTACCTCCCTTAATAGGAATATTCTCACTACCAACCTTACAGATTAATCCGTTAACCATCAGCTTACTAAGGTTAACCTGCGCAACGATACTATAAAGACTCCTACAACTGCGTTTACCCTCGAGAGGTATTCAGTAGAAATCTTCTAAGGTATCCTACCTAATACGGGAGCTTTAATATATTCAACAGTAGGCCACCCTTAAGCCTTAGCTTTACAAAAGATCCAGCCACACGCAGTCATCAACGATGCTAGCAAAGGCCAGGCCAACGTTAGATTTAGCAACGGCAACACAATACCATCAATTGGCACCATCACAGTCACTACGCCCTTTAAGTCCATCACCTTTCACGTGGTACCAACCAACACCCCATTCCTCCTCTACTTAGCTAATATAGACCAATTACTCGTTCACTTTAATAACCTCACCAATACACTCCAGCAAGGCAACGTCATCATACCTATCGTCCAAAAATAGGGGCACCCATAGATACTACTCAGACCGCCTAAGCAAAGCCTAGCAAACAATCATCTCACCACCACCAAACTTCAGCGACTTCATCGTCGCTTCAGGCACCCATCAATCCAGCAGCTCCACAAGGTTCTTCACAACGCAGGCCATAACGACGTCAAAATAAAGGCAATTAAAAGACTCACCAAGTACTGCAAGCACTATCAACTCCACGGCAGTGCTCCTTCTCACTTTCAATTCACCCTACGCGACGAGTACCACTTTAACTACGAGGTTATTGTTAACATCATATACCTCAATAGCAACAAGCCAGTCCTTCACGTAATTAACTCATCCACCGCGTTTAACGCAGCTTACTTTCTCTATAACGTATCTGCTAAGACTACGTGGGAGGCAATCCGCCTCTACTAAATCAATGTATACCAAGGTCCACCTAACTTTATTACAGCGGACGCCAGGCGCAACTTCATATCCACAGAGTTCAACCGCAAGGCTTAGGTAATAGGTATTCAAGTCAAAATCGTACCAGTTAAAGCACATCACAGTATTAGAAAGGTCAAGAGATACCACGCCGTTCTCCGCTGTGCTTACAACATCATCAGAAAAGAGTACCCTAGTATCTTACGTAAGTTAGCGCTTCAGATAGCAGTAAAGGCCATCAACGACACCGCAGGACCCAATAGTATCGTCCTAACCCTTCTCGTCTTCAGCGCCTACCCCCGCATAACAACCAAGTCACCGCCTTCACCTAACGTTATCCAACGCGCAGCTACCATACGCAAGGCCAGCGACAACCTCCACAAGCACTTTACAACCCAACAAGTCAACGAAGCGTTAAATACACGCAATAGCCCCGTCACAACTGCACTAAAGAAACTACTAATTAGCAGCCACGTCCACGTCTAGCATAAGAAAAGCAGTTAGTTTAGACCATATAAACTTCTCTCTATCAACAACAAGAACTACACCATCAACGTTAACGGCCCACACACCTTCCAATCCACCTCTATTAAACCCTTTTATAACAAGAACAACAAAGACAAGCTCGCCGTAGTTAGCGACAAGCAGTCCATCTCTAATAATAACAACAGCAACGTAGCCAGCAAGAGGACCACCACAGACGCAGCAGCACTTATTCCTACCTCTAATAGTAAAGAGGGAATTACGCCTCCATCACCACCGCGCCGCGAGACCCAGTTTAAAGGCACAAAGCACCCACGGGTTAAGTTTATAACTAACACTACGCTCCTACCCAAGACCAACAGTAATCACCACACCTTCTTATCGCTAAAGGAGCAGGAGGCCATAAAGCTCACCACCACCTTACACGCCTAGGGAGTCATCACCACTCCAGGTCAGCCCTTTAAGGAGTCAACCGCTAAGGAGTATTAAGGTCTTATCAACTGCAGCATCTTCAAAGTCGTCCAATACAACCCCAAAGAATACACCAGCCGCATCTTCAAGTCTTGTATAGTTTATAAGGTTAAGGATATTAATAGAAAACCATATAAGAAATCACGCCTTATCATATAGGGTTACTCCAACAATAGCAAAGAAGAAATCCTTATCTAGTCCCCCACTATCCAGCACACAAGTCAGCGATTAATTCTCACGATTGCGCTATTGCTAATTCAACAGGGTCTAATTATATAGATCCGCGACATTACCTAAGCCTACACCTAGTTAGCCAACGCGCTTAAGAGACTAATCTACGCCCTTCTTCCAACCAAGATCCGCTACCTCTACCCTAAAGGATCTATTATAATCATTCAACGACCACTTTACAGGCTCGCAGAGGCAGGCACCTACTAGTAGGTTACTTACAGCACCCATCACAAGGTCAACCTTAATATAGTAATAACCTTATACAACCCCTGTCTACTCCTGTTATCTCTAACCAACCCAGAGTTCACCTTAATCAGTATATAGACCAACGACACCCTTAGACTTACTACAACCTAATTCTCTAACCAAGAGGACCAAGAGCTCACTAACGCAAAACTCCTCGCTAAGGCAAAGACCTTCCTTAAACCCAACAAGCCACTAACCTTCAACAGCGGCATCGTCACAATTAACTCTACTAACAGATCAATCACTCTACGCCAGAAGGGCTAAGGGAAGAAGCTGCAACTCGTCAACCCAACCACGCCTACCACAAAAAAGGATTACGTTCAGCAACGCGCTCGCAGAGCGTACATCGCCTCCATCTATCAACCAGAGGCCTACTTTAATCTATCCACCGCAGCCCAGCATAAAGACCCTAACAATAAGGCTATTAAGGCACTCAATCGTCAATTAAAGTAGCAGATAAACTCACTCAACCGCAGCCTTCAATTTATCCCACTTAACTTAACTACTACTAAGCTATTTATTTTTATAGACGGCTTATTCGCTAACAACCGCAATATAACTTTACAATTAGGTTTTCTTATTATACTTACTAACGAGTCTATTAACAGTAATACTAGCAAGTTCACTATTAAAGGCAACGTTATCTATTTCTCATCAACCAAGTCAAAGTAAGTCACCTACAGCGTTCTTGCTAGCAAAGTGTACAGTATAGTCGCAGGAGTCAATATAGCTTACGCCATCTCCGCCACCCTCGCCATAATCACCAACAAACTAGGAATACCCACAATCCCCACGGTTACACTCACCAACTTATACTCTCTCTACAAGTACCTCGTCAAACTCAGCACCACGCAGGAGAAGCGCCTCATAATTAACATCATAGCCCTCCGCTAGTCATATGAGAGAAGAGAGCTCTATAAAGTGTAATAGATCAGCGGAGGAGACAACCCAGCAGACGGACTCACAAAGTTATCCCTAAATTAATCTCTCAAAAACCTCATTACAACCAACAAAACCAAGATACACATAGAGGGATAGGTAACACAAATATAAATATAGGATAGGCGGGTATAGATATAGATATAAGGGAAGGATATAGGTAAATATATATTATTCACAGGGTACTAGCCGACAGCGGTTAAGTCCTTCTAATAAGCAAATACGCCTCTAACAGCTACGGCCAAGGAGAAACGCCTCGCGTTCAAGAAGGTGTAAGACTACGCTAGGGACCTATTAATTAATCACGGAGGAGGAACAGTTTTTCCAAGCACGTAACCCAAAAAAGTATAATACTTTTCAGGCTTCTATTTTTATTGCGTTTTTAGACGTTTCGGAGGAAAAGGGAGAGGCAGCTGTTTTCACAAGAAGGAAAAAGTTGCCAGTGTTAGGATATAGAGGAAGGACGGTGGGTCACGTGTAGTCACGTAACTCACCGCCCGCAGCAGAATCCTCACCTTCAACAAATAGTCCATTAGCAGCTCTCCTTCAAGAATAGAAAAACCACGCTGCAACCATACCATCATTCACCCCCTACGTGTGTAAATAGTAGCAAGGTGTAAGACGCGTCAATTAGACTAGGATATCCCCTCTAACAAACTACGGTTAAACCAACAGTAAGGCAGGTAGCGAAGGTCAAGCAAGGTACGCTGGGTTTGTTCACTCGAGCCAAGATCATCGTGGGTCCTCCCCACCCCCTGCACAGCCTGGCAACCCCCGGGCCAGGTGCAGCCTCGGAAGCGTTGTTTTTGCGTCGTCCGAACGAAGAAAATAAGAAAAGAAGGACTGGGCACGGCTGGGTACCCGAGCACGGATCACCGACTGGCCAGACGCCGGGGGGCACGTGAAAGGCGGGGCATGAGTCAATCCCTGCTGTCAAAAATTCTGATGATCTCAGATGCATGCGGGGCAGTCGCAGTCGCAGTCGCAGTCGCAGTCGTGGCGGCCAGTCCCTAATGCTGCAGAGGGGTGGCTGCCAGTCACCCATCCAGTCTGGCTCGGCGTTTGTCTCTGTGGCGCAGACTTCTGCGTCGCGTGGGGTGACAAGAGGTAAGGTCTCGGGTCACACGAACCCAAAGGGCTGCAGCATGCTTACTTCTAGCTTCGTGTTGCTTAGGTCTCTCGCGATCTGCTCTCCGCGGCTTACTGCTGTGTGCCGTGTCTATCTAAAAGCTCGGGAATCATTTTATCCCCCTCACCCCTCCCCTAGAACACGAGAAGGAAGGAAGAAAAGAAACGAAAAAGAAGAACTGGGAGATCCGGGGTGCATTCGTTCCGGTCATAGGCAGCCATGGCGACCTGCCGCATTGATACCTCCCGCTTCGCCAATTCGCTTGTGTAGGTAGTTTAACCCTCCTATGCATCCAAGTCATGCCTAACCCTGGGCCACCCATTTTTGTAATTTTCGTCATCTATAGCAAGCCAGCCAGCCAACAACGCCCGTATCATTATGCAAAGTGTTTAATTTTTTTTCCACTTGGGGTCAATAAGAAAGTGCTTTCGTAGAGCAATGGAAATCGGGCCTCCTCAGCGTTCGCCAGGGGCCGGTGATCCGTGAAGAAGTGAGTGCAGCAGCAGCAACGTATGGGCGCGTTCTCGAGTGGCGGCGGCGGGGGGAGGAAGACCTCGCGGTACTGCGTGCGACAAGGACGCACGCTTTCGTTCTCATAACGGAGACAAAGGGCCGAGGTGCCGGTGCGCCCAACGCGCATATCATGACTTCTTCATGGTGCATCTGGTCAAGGCCTCAAGAAGCTCAGGCCGCGCTGCTAGAGCATCCGCGGCTTGTTCATATGTCATCCATTTCCGCTCTCTCTTGTGTCTCTCGGGCCAGTCGTCCTCTTGGGCGGTGACGGTGGCCTCGTAGAAGTGATACAAGGCCTTGGCCGAGTCTTTGCTCGAGTGCTTCGGTGCACGTGTCTCGACGATGTCTCCCAAGTCATAGTCGATCTGGATGGTGATGCCGGCCTCTTCCCAGGCCTCGCGTGCCGCCGCCTCGGTACATTCTTCGTCCGTCTCCCAGCCACCTTTGGGGAGCACCCAGCCTTTCCGGCGGGTGGACTGAATGAGGAGGACGTAGCGCTTGTCCTCGGTCAAAGGGACGACACCAGCAACCAAACGCTCGCCTTTGGAGTTGTAACCTGCATGATCAAGGTGTTAGTGGGTCCCGCGCTGCGAGCAGGCGCACCAGGGTCGGGGGAGAGGCTCGGGGTGAGAAAAGGGAGGATGCCGCCTCTGTCCCGTTTGCGCACTTACGCTGCTTGCTTCTTCCCGTGCGCGACTCCATTGTCCGCTCGTTATGAGAGGAGGCCATGCCTGGCAGTCTGACTGTCGCGGGATTCGGTGTGGGATGGGGTTGGAGGGGTAGATGGTGGTGCGGGCTGCCCTGAGATGCGGTTGCGGTGGGCGTTAGGTCCGGCAACTTTGTTCCTCGATTTGCAAGTCAAAAGCTGTCCAGGCTGGAGGAGTGGGTGTCGGGGTTTGATGCGGGCTCAGATATTTTTCAACGACATGATCGCGTTTTTGTAGTGATGGAGTGAGTGGTTGATGGCGACGGGTCTGCGGTCTACGGCTCCAGGGAAGGAATCTTGAGTCGGCGCGGGTTGAAGCCTCGGATGCGACCGATTGAGAATCGGAGCTTCCAGATTTCTCTCAAGGTCCGGCCAGTGTGCGTCTCGCAAGGTGTGATTGTAGTTTTACGACGACACACACAGACATGCACACCACACACAGGACAGCGGTAGCAGCAGCGGCGGCGGCGGCGAACGAAGAGAGGCGAGGGGACCGCTCGGATGGACTCACCACGGCGCTTGAGAAACGAGTGGGACCAGCCTGTGTCGGGCTGGCTGGCCAGTCGCACGTTTCCGGCCAAAAGGCAGAGCTTGACTGAGCCGAGTCACGCAATGGCTGCAGGAGCAAAAGCAAACGAGCGGCAGTCGAAGGGATGAAAGGAGTGAGGGAGAAGAGAGCAGGCAGCAGAAAGGCTCCGTCGTGCGTCTTCCACGGAAGGGTTTTTGAGGCAATGGCCGAAGCAGATTTCGGTTGGCCAGAGGGGAGAGAGAGAGGACAAGGAGGACGAGACAGCAGCAAGAGGCGGGCGTCAGATGTGACTGAGGCACCACCAGCTTGTGACGAGAGGCCCTGGTGACCAAAGGTAAAATGAATAAAAATAAGAATAAAAAAAAGTGCGATCTTTCAGGCTTACGAACCGGCCGCAATGGGTACAGGACAAAAAGGGTTTGACGTGGAAAGGGAAAGAAACGGGACGGGGAAGGGCCAGGATGGGTAGAAGTTGCTGGAGCCGTGGCAGTCAGTAATGAAGCGGAAAGGAGCTCTGGTGCAAACCAGAGCGCGGCATGTCTCGCGCCATAAGTGCAAAACGGGGGGGTTCCAGGGGAAATTAAAGTTGACTTATATACTTGACCCTTTGAAGACAGAGCTTGTGCCTCTAGGAGCCCACAGCACCCAAGTAGGGGAGGACTTGAGGTGGCCCAGCCAGCAGGCTCACTAAGAACAAAAACACGCCGGAAAAAAGGTCAGGGTATGATGCCAGACTGGGGACGGTTAGGTTAGGTAGGTAGTAGGTGTGGTGCAAGCAAAGTGTAGTGTGGCTGCGGACGAGTGGACAAGTACCTACACTACCTACCTCTCCGTCCACACTACCAGACTACCTAATAGTATCCGTACACGGAAGACGGAAAGGAAAAAAAAACACGACAGGGTGTGGAATGGAGGGCCGCCGGTATGGTGTGAGAAGAGTGACATGCATGGCAAAGCTCACCTGGAGGTTGGTTATTGGATTCAGGGCAGGGACAGCTCCCAAGCTGGGGCTGGTCACCTTTGACCAGCTTGGGCAAGGAATGTATCTGGTAAGCAATATACGCTTCGTACCTACATCACACTCCCTCTTCTCTCTCCCCCCCCACTCTCTCTCTCTCTCCCCGTAAATCGGTTGCAAATACAGTGCTTCACTCCCCGGGCAGTGTCATCAGGAGGCAAGCCAAAAAAAAAAAAAAAAAAAAAGCGTCATGATGCCCCGTTCTTGTACGCACGCGCCAGATCCCTCCCAGGCAGCCTGCCTTCTGCCCAGCGTGGGAAGAAAAGGAAAAGGAAAAAAGGGCAGGTCAGGGCACTGCAGAAGTCCGTGTACCTCTCCTCACACCTTGAATGGTCTACCTAATAATACTTAGTACATGCATGCATGCATGCATGGCTTGCCAGTTGAGCGACACCGCCGCTAATCTTCTTCTCACAGGTTGACTGGGTCGAGGGAACCAGCTTCACTGTCCACATGTCCAGGAACGGGATGGCATCCAAGGCGCCCAGTAGTGTACGGGTATTCCAGCGCTTTCTCACGGCGACCGCCATGTCAGTGGCGAGCCCTTGTTGCCTTTCCTGGCGAGGTACCAGAAACCCCCATCATCGGTATCGACGGCCTAACTAGGTACGGAATATACTGCAGTCTGTACATAGTCGTCGCCGCCGCCTCGCTTCAACGCTCAAGCATTGGGTGCCAAATGTATGCCGCATGCCCTGCAGGCTCGGCATCCACTGCACTTGCGGCAGGGTATGTTCCCAAAACTGCGTTAGAGGGGTGGGGTGCTGCACCTGTTGTCGGGTCGCGATGCAACTCAACCCCGTCCAGCCCGTCTACACCAAGCCTTCAGGTATTAGTGAGTAGGTACTTTACACGAAGTACCATGTGGCACCAGCGACGACCGATCCTGTACCTGCTCCAACGGTCCGCTTGTAAATAGGTAGGTACCTAGGTAGGCATCCTCTGTCCACCGTTTTGTCATTTACCAAGTATTACTGCTTTCATTGCCGCCCCCCAGGCTGACGCAGTCGCCTGCACACGAACTTCGTCAGTCCTGGTCCTCGATACCCTGCAACTCGCAAACCATTCGCATTGTCGCTCGCAGTTCCAGTCATGTCGCCGGATTGCAAGAGCCTACCAGCTTTGAAACAAACAGAGAAGCCCCAACTACCTAGGTAGGCCCTTTCTTGGCGAGCTACTGTATTCTCTCACAGGCTCATGACCCGTGACATGACCACCTAGCAGTACTCCATCTATTCTCTGGGTTTACTCGGCGTCTTCCACAGCTTCTGGCTCGTCGAAAAGATGGCTAGATGATCAGTCTAGGCACCAGAACCCAGCACGACTCGTTCGACCACGCCGTCACTCTCTTGGCCCAGTCACTGAGGTGAGGTCCCGACACCGTACCTGAGGGTCAACAGTGCACAAGCACGCTGTCTTCCTCCCCTCCCATCCTTTGGGCCCCTCCATCGAATGTGCCCACCCTCTTGGCACGACTCCAACGGCCAGTTTCCGTTTCTCTGCTGCCTTGATTCATTAGGCAGAGCCGGTAACCCAGTCTTCACACAGCAATCAGTTACTGCTGCGTCTTGGCACGAGGAACAAGCATCTCGCTGGCAGGAGTGACCAATGCGAGTGATGCCGTTCCGTTCCGGCCAAAGCAAGCAAGTGCTTCAATATGAATATGGGCTCGAAACCATCGCCAGAGCTACTACGCGAGACCTCTTTAGTCTGAAGACAGACTGCTTGAACCCCCTCCCCCCAAGTCGATCACGAGAGACTGTGCGATGGGATTGTTTCAAAGTCACCATCTAATAATAACAAAGAGGGCGGACGGGAGCCTGTCGCTGCACGGAGAGGAGGTACATCCATCGTCCCCCCCCCCCCCGCCGCGGGCCCGTCGTGTCATAACGAGCAAAACGATGACTTGCTAAGCAACAGTGTTTTTGCCGTGTACTATTACCAAGGGGCGGATCGACAAGCCATACTCAATCCGATACTCATCTAGTCTACTACTAACTCCTCGACAAGTTGCACATCCTGTGGCTTTAGGTCAAGCAGGCAGGCGCATTTTGGTGGCAACGCAGTATCGGGTTCGTCTCCAACCACGCCTTTGGTGGCCCAGCAATTCCTTAAAGAGCGCCATCAGCCATGACGTACAGAACTGCACGGCCGATTCGAGAGCTGTCTTGGTCAAAATGCGTAAAATACATGTCCGTGACTCTTCCAGGCTCGGTCGGTCCCATTGATCCGGTTCCTAGTTCCGGGGGCTGCAGCCAACCATCTATCTTGGTCCGTTACATAGACTCGAGACGTTTGGCGGGATGCGTCCCACACTGCATCGAAAGGCGCTGCTACTGGCGGACAGCCAACCACTCGGATGATGGCAGTTTGGCGTTGACGTCCACACACACACACACACACACACACACACACACACACACACACACACACACACAATGGCTGCATGAGCTAGTCTAGCATCTAGTATGTATTTTCATCGGTCGTCTTTGCACCTCTGCGAGAGCAGGTGCAGCAATGAGCGATTGGAGGCTTTGCGAAGCTTACCACGCAAAGACCTTCCCTGTCGAGGAGCTGTCCGCGGGTAGGTAGGTAGGTAGGTAGGCGCCTAGGCAGGCAGGTAGGGGGTACATCAGAGTCCCCAGGGCCGATGACCCAGAAGCAATGTAGGTAGGTAGGTAGGTACACGACGAACGACGTACAATGTCACACACTGCATACATACATCGTGAAGTACAGCTAGTCGCGGCGTTCCAAGCATCTTCACGTCGCTCCCTCCATGTTGCCTCTTTTGCTGGTGCAGTGCGCGACAACTCAACAGCTCTCGTCACTAGCAGCACCTCGGCTTCCGGGGCTCAGATAGCACCGGTTTCCTGCGCTATCGCATGTCATCTTCCCATTCAGGTCCATTTGTCGCGTCATTCTCCGATCCGATAGAGCCGCCGCCGTATCCTGGCACGGTGTGTACACAGCACATCCCTCTTGGACCAACAGGATTGCGAGCTCCATCATCTACCGGAGGGTGCCGCTGGCTCTGAGCTCCTGCATATCCGTCCCATCCATCATCGTCGTGTGACGAACCGGCAGAGACAGCAGGTAGAGCGGCGCAAAGCAACACGGAGCCCGGCTCACATTGGCGCTAATACGCCGGCGAGGCGGGAGCAAAGCAGTCGGGCAGGACGCCTGCACGCGTACCTACCTAGTAGGGAAGGCGGCAGGCGGGCAGGCAAGCAAGCAAAGGCGACGTCGTCATACACCCAACCCTCCTTGGGGGTTTCTAAGGCCACGATTGGATGTCAACTGGCCGCCTACAGACTACATAAACAGACCAGCCCATGATACTAGCACGCTTTTCACTATTCCAAAGGGCGAGCCTTACACGCATCGCATCCACGTTCACGTCCGCATCCTACCTACCTCGTCTCGCCTCGCTGCGCCAGGTGCAGGACAGCAAGGCGTTACGACCAACCAGCCACTAGCAGTCACGGCTACTGAATCCGTTGGTTCGCGACCAACCGACCGACAGACATCCCCCCCCCCCCTCCTCTCCCCCCTCCCCCATCGCAAGCTCCAGAGCCCCGCCAGTCCACCTCACTCCTCGTCTCGACGTTGCAGCGTGTGTGAGGTGAGAGTTTCTTATCCACAAGTCGCACCTCGGCTTCTCAGCAGCGAGCCATATAGGCCAGCAACAACGCCCTATCGCGAGCGGCCCCTACCGCTGAACCTCACCTCACCCCCAGAAAAGCACTCTAACCCCTCTCCGGTGGGCATTGCTCGACGTTGCACATAGGGTTGACAACGGATTCCAGCCAACTTTGCAAGCTCATTCAGCGCTAATCGAGCGGGCTGCTTCCCTGGTGCAGCAAACAACGATGGACGACATGAGCATGCAGACCCCTGGTGATGCATTGTCCTATATAACCCCAATCGGTGAGTCCTTCACCCTGTTCTCTCCTCCAACCATCTGCCCCCGTGCAGCGTTGCCCAACTGCCGTTGGCTCGTGGTATTTTATGGGGAAGCTCCCGTCGTCCTCCCGCCACATGCGCTTTTGGCTTAGCTGCCCTTTCCTCGTGTGACTGCGCCGATCGATGTTACCGCATCCTCTTTCTTTTCACGCAAGCCTCTCCGACCTCAACCCTTCCATGTCGGCGCAAGCTGGACGGACGTGCGCGATGGATGCGCCCCGGCCGAATCCCACTCTCGCTGGGCTGGGCCTTCTGTCTCAAGACTTTAGGCCGTCGCCTTCTGACCTACCCCGACCGCGTGCGCACATGATTGTTTCTTTCACGCCCCTCCGCTGGTTATTGGGAGCCCTTGCAGACGGTCTCGCGGTTCGGCTCTATATGCCCGAAAGCGCCGTGGGGGTGGGGGAGGGATGGAGGGAGTGAGGCTCCTCTACATCTACAACGAGCGAGTGCTCAGTCTCCTGCTGCTGAGCTACACGCAACAAGGACGGCTCAATAGTAATTGCTGCGCCGTGAAATCCCGACTAACTCATGCCTAGGTTACTCGAACTCGTCGCGTTGTGGTTACTGTGGCCGCCAAGGCAAGAGTCAGTCAAAACGTGAATGCCATCCTGCATCCCCAAGGCCATCCCTCGTGAATTCTTTGAAACTTTGGATCAGCATGCCGTGCTCTCCCGCGTCACGGCGTGTTGCCGCATGCCCCCATACGCTAGCTGCACGTGGGCTGGCCAGAGGGTGACTCGCAGCTAGCCACTATGAGAAGACGGCACATGAACAGCTTACTAACATGGACCATATTCTTTTCAGGCTTCTCTTACTATGCCAAAGCCACATCCCTCACTCCCGAATACTATCAGACCCTGCTTGACCACTATTGGAGGCGCTCCGGGACGACCCTTTACCGGCCGGACCAGCTCCATGCGTGCTGTGTTCATTACACTCTACGGCTGGACTCCACCCAGTTCAAACCCACCCGGGACCAGCGTCAAACGATCAACCGCTTCAACAAGTTCCTGACGGGAGAGGCCTACACAAAGGAGGCGGCTCGTCTCCACCCGCGGACGCGCGAGCAGGCAAAGAAGCGGGATTCCGAATTCGACCTCATCGAGAGGGTCCGCGAGGCCGAGTACGACTCGCTTCAGGTCCCTCCCGAGCCTGCTCACGTATTTACCGTCACTCTGGAGTATGATGACTTCACCGAGGAGAAGTATCTCGTGTACGAGAACTACCAACGCGTCGTCCACAAGGAAGATGCTGCAGATATCACGAGGCGTGGCTTCCGGCGCTTTCTGTGCGAGTCTCCCGTTCAGCGCAGGACAATCACGACGGCCGATGGAAAGGAGAAGCGTCTAGGGTCCTTCCACCAGTGCTACCGCTTAGACGGCAAGTTGGTGGCCATAGGCGTTCTGGATCTGCTCCCCCACTGCGTCGGTGCCGTTTACTTCCTCTATCACGAGTCCATCCACAAGTATGCCCCCGGAAAGCTGGGCGCCATTCGCGAAATCGCTCTCGCGCGGGAAGGAGGCTATCGCTACTGGTACCCTGGCTTCTACATCCACACATGTCCCAAGATGCGATACAAGATGGACTACACGCCACAGTACATATTGGACCCAGAGACACTGGCTTGGGATCTGATGGACAAACGAGTCACGGACCTCCTTGAAAAGAAGCAGTATCTGAGCTTGTCCAAGGAGAAAACCGGTAGCCCGGGAGATGGTGACCCCGAAGAAGCCATGGTTAATACAACAGCAGGCGACGAGCTTGCTGGAGAAGACCTCGCAGCCGAGAGCGACGATGACGCCAACGATACTTTCCTTTTCAACACGGGCATGCCGGGAATCATGTCGCTGGATGAGATTCGCTCCCTGGACCAGATGGACCACCTCAAGCTGCGGATAGACGGCTCCGGTATGCTGTTCGAGACGGGTGATCTGGTGGCCTGGCAACTTCAGGATTTCGGAGTTAGCAGGTGTTTGAAGGCCGGGATCGCGGAGTTGGTGGCGGCACTGGGGCCTGAACTGTTGGATGATCTCGTCGTGGACTTTTGGAATCCCCACCTGTAAGCGATGGAGCGGAATGGCTGGCGTGCCCACTACATCGATATCTATCTCCACGAACCGCGGTCACATCGTCCTAGTCTGATACCACAAAGTCTCAACACATATCAAAGTGCGGATTTCAACCTGTACGTGGACGACTTCGCCGACTGCCCTACCTTTGTTGCCATCAAATGTTGATGATTCTGTCGAAAGCATTGGATGGCGGCTTCTGGTTGGTCGTCGAGTAACCATGAGCCTTTGAGACGCCTGTATAGTTTTTTGGTTTTTTTGGAAAAACCGCCGCAATGTATGATCCAGCTCGCACATTCAATATCAACGCTGGCAGTCGTCGACCGACCCTCTAACCATTGGGAAACTTATAGTAATGGCATGTCTCGCTGAAAAGCCTGTGTGTGCTCATGTCGGGCTTGCTTCAAAAGACACGTTTGCTGCCTGTTCTGGCCATCCTCAAGCCTAATCGCACATGAAGAATATCCCACGAGCTGCATCCCACCCTCACCGACAGTACCTAGTGTTTAGTGCAGCCCCGTGTCCCTGTATCACCGTCACGACCACTAGCTATTCCTGGGTCTACTGTGCGCGAGAGATTAGAGTAGTTCTATGGTAGAACGGAAGACGCGAAGCGCGCAGGTTGCCCCTCTCCGCCGCAGACTTGCGGGAGATCCACGCCTGCGTTACCGTGTAATGTGGCAGCGACGATGAGGCGATTGCCAGACGAGTTCACTGTGAAGGTCAAACGCCCACTTGAGCGTATACACAGTCGCTGGGATTATATGGTTGCCGCGACGGCGCTAGAGTCAAACAATCATTTGAACGAGGAAGAAAGACAGACCGTCCATAAGAGTATATATATATATGTATATAAACGTGAAAATTGCCGCAACCAAGTCGCTTGCGCTGGGGATGTCAAGCCCAGGATATACTTTCTACAGGACCATGTTATCCAATGGCTCTATATGGCCCTGATCTTGCATTCAGGCCTTCTTGGCAACCTGTGGGTTCACAGTATCCCAGAATAGAAAACGGTGGGCACACGATTGCTCGTCTTGGGTGTCGCAATGTGGTTCAAGGCCCGGTCAGCCTGGTGAAGATGACGGAGTGTTTTTTCAGAGTCAGTCGTGGCGAGGTGAAGTTTGTTCCCCGTCCAGCGACGTTACCGTGTAACCGTTGAATCTTCCTACGCCCTTCAACGGTAACCCACCAATCGAGCTTGGTGAGCCCGAAAGAAGGCTTGCCGCCATCATCCATGGGTTTTGCCAGCCCGGGAAGGGCCACCACCCGTTCCTGCCGTTCTTCGTCTTACCGCCCTTCACCTTTCATCCCAACTCTTCACCCCAGCCTCACCAACCACTCTGCATGCAACAAACCTCGCCCTCAAGGCCCTCCAATCCCCGGAAATGAGCCGCTCGCCTTATTTAATTCAAAAAGAATAGAGAAGCTGTCACCAGCACAGCAGGCGGCCCTTGGGCGTGAGGGTTCAGGTCAAACTGTGTCATATGGTCAGTCGCCAAGGTCGATGGTTCGAATCTCACCCGAGACAATAAAGAATATACCGCACCGAACAGCCTACTCGACGACAGGCTAGCGATGATCTTCGACTTCCCGGCATGTGCACCAGAGATGTAGCTCCCACCGGGGAGTGAACTCTTTTGACCCTCTGGATCTAATTGTCTTGACTTTATATTTTACTTACGCAGCAAGGGTTTTGATCCCTCAACAGATAGATGAGGAGTATAGAGCAGATATCTGTTATAATGGAAGAGGTTAAACTGTGTTTTTGCTACTGTCTTTTTAGAGAGACTGTAGTGCTCTCTTCTCTAGTAAAGGGGTATCGTGACATTGATGACATGGAGTCGTGATGTGTGTGGTTGGCCCGGCAACATGCGTACTCCCCATGACATTCGCTTCTTATCTTATCTGTAGCCGCACAGCCCCACATGACCCGGGAGTGACGATGACGAACTGCCCTCTCCTCTACCCCCCCCCAGCGGTCGTTCCGCCCCCGTCGCAGCGTCGCGCCTCGAAACCGAACCGGGTTCAAGCACGAGACCACCATCAACCATCCGTTATCGATCTCCGATCCGCGCCCGCCCAACCACCCGCCTCCGCCGCCGACGACCAGCTCGTCCTTATCACAACAATTCGTTCGGTGTTAGAATCCAACTCCTTGCTTGCACTACCGGAATCAACATCCTGATCCCCCACGAGAGAAATCGCCATTCCTAACCATACCCCCCCCCCCCCCCCCCAAACATCTTCCGTCCCTGAATCCCTTCATTATGGGCGGCAACGCGAGCAAAGTCACCGCCCAGGACAAGTGAGTCTCCCGCATGCCTTCCCGCCCTCCCGACCATCAGCGCAGCGTCACCATCGGCCATCGACAATGCGCGAGACTCTGAACCTGCTCGAATCACCCCCTCCCTCAACCCGCTAACACACCCACCTCGTCAACCCCAGGGCCATCCTCGACCTCAAGCTCCAGCGCGATAAGCTCCACCAGTACCAGCGACGCATCACCGTCCTCACGGACAAGGAGACGGCGGTAGCCAAGCAGATGCTCGCCAAGGGCGACAAGCCGCGCGCGCTGCTCGCCCTGCGCCGCAAGAAATACCAAGAATCGCTCCTCCAAAAGACGGACGCCCAGCTGGAGCAGCTCGAGAAGCTCACCTCGTCGGTCGAGTTCGCCATGATCCAGAAGGACGTCGTCTTCGGCCTGCAGCAGGGCACCAAGGTCCTCAAGGAGATCCACTCGGAGATGGGCGGCATCGAGCACGTCGAGAAGCTCATGGGCGAGACGGCCGACGCGATCGCGTACCAAAAGGTTTGCCCAATACCGTTCCGGCCCCGCTACCGCTCTTGTCAACGGGGAACCGGGTGGCGCGGCCCAGTTCCCGTTCCCACCGGAAGATGCACGATGCTGACGGGGAGCCTTTCTCTACCTCACAGGAAGTCAGCGACATGCTCGGTGGTCGCATCTCGGTCCAGGACGAGGAAGAGGTCGAGGACGAGCTGGCCGCGCTCGAGGCGAGCGTCGCCGCAGAAGACGCCGCCCGAAACCCGCCCAGGCAACACAAGCTCCCCAGGGTACCCGACACCGAACTCAGGATACCGGAGCCGGCAGAAGAGGAAGCAGAGCCGGCGGTGCAGCAGCGGGTGCCGGCGAGGCAGCCCATGTTGGCCTCATAGCCGCCCCGCTAGCTTTCGGCGGCCCCTCTCCCCATCGCATCATCTCGATTTCTCTCCCTCCGCCTCTCTCTTAATTGTTGCCCGGTCCTTGACGGCCGGTGGCGCTTTTTGATTTCCAACGCAAGCATTCGCAGGGTCCATTTGCATTTTCAAGGAGTTGGGGGCTCGGGGCCACGCCTGGTTTTCTTTGACGACCTGCTGCCTTTTGTTTTTCTTCTTCTTCTCCTTCATCATCACGCGGGCGACGATACGACAATAGACAGACAGGACGGGTGCAGGGATCGTGTTCATACTTTTTTGGTTTTGTGGGTTTTTCTTTTTAAGTTTTGCGGATTCCGACCACACGGCCGGGAAATTTCAGGGTGTCATTCGGTGGATGCTAGAATCGCCTCGCAGGAGTCCAACATACATGGGCCGATGCTCCCCAGAATGATTAGTTCAGGCCAGAGATTGACGGTCATCACTTTAGTTGAGTTAGGTCGAAAACGGCCCCAATCGCTTAAGTGAAGCTGATGCGTACTTTCCATTCCGTTCATAATGCCGTATTCCGTCAAGCAGTCACAGCTGGGCTGTGCTGCCCCTCTACCAAACACAAAAATCTCGAGCAATCTTGCTCGTCGGCCCTGGGTATCAACGCTACACCGTCCGTCCTCCTATAGCTTCGCAGACAAAGCAGGCCTACCCTGTCCATCGGACGGGGAACCAAAGTCCATCCTTAACTCTTAGACTAATGGATATTTTCCTCCACAACCAATGATGCTATTCCCTCAACGCCTTGTAAATGCTGCCTTCCGTGCATAGTCCGCGTATTCTCCTCAAAACCATGTGGTCAAAGTACACTGTTGCAGTGGTGTTGCGTGTCCAGTCGTGGTTCACTCAAGCACAATCACGTCGTCGTTCGCGCGTGGCCAACGATGCTGTGCAGGTGGGTGTTGATCAAGCCCAAACGGGTCTCCTGGGCTTGGCATCTGCCTCGCGTGTCGATGAACGGCAATGCCGTATGCTCCTTGTAATGAATGATGTTCATGATGTTCGATTGGCCTACAATTCAGAATATCAGTCAGAGACACAGAGATTATTACCAACGTCTAGAACTTACGCTCCGCCATACATAGGCGGCGGAAAGTCGCGTCGTATAACTCTCTCAGCCCCGGCTCTGTCGACCCGTTCATATCCGGGCCCATGATAAGAAAGGTCAGCGGGGGGCAGTCGCTCAGCACGTCTCACATAAATGGCTTGCCCAGGAACATCGGCCGGCCGGAACCGAGGCGCATCATGAGTCCGAGAATCATCGAAAGAGGGCCTGACATGACTGGCGTACGCAGAAGGCCCAGGCCTAACAACAACAGTGCGCTCTCTGAGCCGCAGGAAGCCTTCCTCTGCCAGCCCGTTCCGTGGCTCCGTAGGATGGTCCTCTCGCAAGCGAATGAAGCCTTCGTCCATCGGAATGGGGCGTTGGGGGTCCGGCCCATCGCCATGCCGAGGGCGGCGGACGGCGAGTATCTCGAGATCAGGGCCGAATCTGTCTCTGGCACCCTCGCCCGTGCGGAGATAGATGGTGCCTTGGTGAACGTTCTGATCCTCAATCATAATGGGATTGGCTTTCCCCCCCGAGACACTGCCATGGCGCCGCCCATACTGGCTCTCCTGGTGCGGAATCCCGTCAATACGACCATACGGAATGGCAGAGGCATGGTCCCGTGCTGGCTGATAACCGGCCAGTCGAGGGGTGTCCTTTGGCACGTTGTGGTATTTCATCTCAGGGGCGCGAACCCGGTCCTGACCTACATGCGGAGCTCTGGCATGCACGGGATACGCCTGGTCGATGTGAGGCCGATGCGAGTGGTGTCCGTCTCGCGCAACTGGGCCACGAGGTGGAGAGTTCAAGCGGTACTGCAGATCGTCACCTCTGCGCTCTGTGTACTCCACCATGCCACGGGTATAGCGTGATGGAGACCGAGGATCGGGTGATTGTGGCTCAATGGAGGGATGCAAGAGGTCTTGCAATTTGTGACTCTCCAATTTCCCATGGTTCATGGGACCCCGATTGAGAGCGTTGCTAGTATCATTTACCTTGTGCATCGGGGGACCCAGCGGCATGTGCTGGGATTGCGTGGGCCATGGCCGTGCTGCATAAGCACCGTCCAAATGCTGCCTGTCCTCATAGAAGTCGCCGCTGAACTTTCCAGGAAGGGGACGCGGCTGCGGAAGCGGATGGCCGCCATCATTCACAGGAGCTCTGTTCTCAACAAGTGGGACAGGTCGGCCCTGGAGGTATGCGCCGTGACTGGCGGAACTGTCCGCTATGCCTGGCTGGTCCGGACGACCACCGGGCGCTCTCTGCCGCTGCATGGCGTTGTCCCAAGCAGCATCTCTAGCAGCCTCGTATCGGCTAAAGTTACGCTCACGGTGCTTGGCACGTTTGCGCGCCCTCTTGGCGACTCTCTTAGACGTTCCGGGCGTCGCGTGGGAAACCGGAGATCCTGGATGAGACAACACCGCTGTCGACAAGCGTTTGCGGTTGTTGGCGACGTTCTGGGGTGGGACAGACGCCAACGCCCTCCCACCAGTGTTGTGAGACCTGTCTATCTCTGATGATTCGGAGTCAGGCTCCTCGCCCGAGTCCTCTTCATCCGAGTCGTCAGAGAGTACCACAACTTCGCGAAGGATTTCGTCAAGTTGGTTCCGGCCGTTCTCGTCATCGCCTCGCCACTTGACGAGGATGTCCAAGCACAGCTGCTCAGTGGCTCTCCTGGCGTTGTGCCAGGTTGTCTCCCTCAGAAGCTCGTCATATCTCGTGTGGTTGTGCCGAATGTGCGCGAGTACCGCAAGCTGCACTCGCCGCGAGAGAGAAAGATCCTGCTGGAGCCCTACAACTGGATCGCCCTTGAACTGTCTCCCCTGTCATACATGTTAGCACCTCCCGGTCCTCGACGCTTCTTCCGCAGATCCACAAACTTTTTGGAAGGCATGATCGATGATTTGTTGTCGATCGGTATTCGGGATCCGGGGGAAAAGCTCGCGTAGGGCAGCGTCCGCCTGCTTGTCGATTTCGTGTTGGTCGTCGGGGATTTTCTCGACCAGTCCTCCGTCACCTTGGCCGATGAGTTCGGGTACGTAAATGTCAGTCAGGCCAAGCTCCGCTAAGGCCCGGTCCACAATGTTTTCGCGAATGTGGTAGCCGACTCGGTGAATTTGCTGGCTCAAGTCCGACGCGTCCTTCTTGGCCTTTGTCTGTAATCAGATCTGGTGAGCCGTTGCGCCCGCGCCCCAGTGGCGGAGCTAGCTGCCTTACCACAATGTACACCGACGCGCCCAACTCTCTAGAGATGTCCTGGCATCGCTCGGTCAGTTCAGGGTTCCCGATGGGAATGTATCGCATGCCGGGAGGTGGGTCCGTGTTCGTGGTGTTCTGGTTGACGAATGGTTAGTCCAGCGACCGGCACACGCCGACAGAATCTCGCCCTGTAGGCATACCTCAAGAAGCAGAGGCTTCTTCCTCTCCTTGTTCTCGATGAACTCGAAATAGGTTTGGTGTTTGTTGCTGACCATCGCGTTGACCGGTTTCGCGGCGACAAGCCCCGGCGGCAACGGCGCGCTACGGTCAATGGGCTTGCTGACCTTGCCGGCCTTTTTGTGCCGATCCTTGGCCGTACCACGAGGGCCTGGCTGTGTCCGTTTTTCTCTCCCCATGTCTGATGACTTCCTTTGTTATCAGCTTACCATGGTGGTCGGGGACGGTAAATGCCTTGACCTGCCCGTCTTCTGTTGCAAGGAGCAGAAAGAGAGGAGAGGAGAAAAAGGTTGATAAATGACGGTTAGTGAGAGTGGCGACGATTGATGTCTTGCACTGAAGCCAACACGAAGGATGGTGGTCAAGTCAAGTACGTCAGGCCAGAAATGGCGCGTCTTTGGGAGTAGGTAGCACCTTCCGGGAGAAGGCGTCGACGTCAACAAGTGGGGTGGGGGGGGGGGGACTTGTTGCCGTGCGAGGAAGAAAAGCAGAATTCACGCAGTATGTGGTTGACAAGGAAGAAATCTCAAATGCCCGGGCGGCGGGGATTTGAATCTTACGACTTGTCAAACAGGTGCGGCAAGAGCTTGTTGCACTTGGAGGAAAGGCGCGCGAGTGATGCTTGGATGCAGAATGCTTGGGAGCATAAGGTCACAAGTCACGACTGGACGCTGGGCTGACTGAATGAGGCAGAATAGGAACAAGACGCAAAGCCGCCCAACAAGGTCGGGTTGCAACCCAATTAGAGGATTCGGTTGACTTATCGCCACGTGACGATAGTGGCGGGGCTGATGCACGATTACATAGCACGCACAGGCTGGCAGGGGCATAGCGAGGTCGCGGGGAATATACTATGTAAGACACCAAGGACACATTATTAGATCTTTTCTTGCAAACGGATAGCCCCTTTAGGAATTTCTGCGTCAAGTATCCGTACGTATGTGTACATACCTTGCCTAGCTGTGTATCTACCTAGGTAGTCAGCGTGTTGCAACCATCGTGCGCGAAACTGATGGGCAGCGCATCCATCGAAGCCCAGACACGTCGCAAAGCCCAAACTCTCGTCGCTTGCTACGGTTTCTGCTCTTCAATTGCCAATGGTAGCAGACGACCCTGAGTTGCCACTGCGCAAGCGAAAACGCAAGGTGGCAGGTCCACATGCAATATTCGAGCAGCCGATGTTGCATGCTGGTGAAGGGTTTGGTTCCAATCAGGAAGCTGATGATATGTTCTCGCCTGTCGACCCCGACTGGTACGGTTCATTGGTTTCGCAAAGGCGGTCCAATTCTCGAATGACCAGAAAGCACGCAGTGGCTCCGTGTACGTCCATTCGATGTTATGGGCAGCTCGATGCCAGCGACTCTTAGTATTACTTCACGTCGATCCCTTGTACGGCAATCATGACGCGTGCGTTGTTGACTTGGATCTGACAAGCACCTTCTTGGCCGCGAAATAGAGGTAGGTGCGAAAGAGGTGGGGGAAATGGGGGCTGTTTTGGTCGCAAACCTTGTAGACGGGAGGGCTCATCTAGACGTCACGCGCGGCCCGTGGAACAGCATACCTAGGGTCACCTGAAAGCTACCTAGGCCATGACGGCTTTCGGATTGTCACTGATTTATTGATTGTAGTCGATCCCAAACAACTAAGCAAGCTCTGTACGTGTTCTCGTTCCGTGTTCCCACTAAACTGCTTGGTGGTGTCCTTCCCCACCGCCTAGTTAAAAAAAAACGCCGCCGTCCAACCTGGATATGCCTTTGAAGGTGCCAACGAGGGCTACCGGCAAATACCTCGTAAATTACACAATTTCTCAGTCATCATCCAGTGAACTGACATGCCTCTTGGTGAATTCGAAAGCCGAGAAAAAGATGGCGTTCACGGCGCAAGAGCGGCCCATGGATACTCCGAGCCCGCGGTACATGTGTCGTTTGAAGAATTCAATCTTCGGGGGTGGCTCAACCTGTTGCCCCTTGGAGTACAAGAGGGAGTTGCGTTGGTAAATGCTCTTTGCCGAATCGATAGGGTCTGTCAGAGTCAGCGTGTGTTCATGGACGGGGGCATGATGCGAATTCCTACATATCATTGCCCAGGATACTATCCCGCAAAGACCCCCGGAAATGACAACAGACAGCTTGTTTGTCGTTGGGTGGTCTCCGCCAAAAGTGGTCCCGAGCTGCTTTCCGCTCTCGTAGACCATGAAGTATATGGCCGTGCCCAACGTATCTCGCACTAAATCGGTCAGCTGGAGGTTTTTATGGGGTTGTACGCCTGGGCAGACTTACACAAGTGCAAGTTGAAGCCGGTGTAGAGCCCCAAAGCACCCCTGTGGCGGATGATGTTTCGCATGGTTTTGAAGGTGCCCTTGTTCTGGTAGCTGGCGGCGACCTGGTGGCCATTGGTGGCACGGCAGTTGGCTTCCTTGAGCTTTTGCTGGTCCGACAGCAGGACAGACACTTGCGCGCTGAGCTTCGTCAACTCAAACGGGCAGGCGAGAAGCGTGATGCACGAGCCGGCCGTGGCGCCGGCGGCTCCAAAGCAGGCAATTGAGTAAATGTTGGGATACGTGCCCTTCTCGTTGACGTGCTGTAGCACGTCGACACCCAAAGCGTTTTTTATCCAGCCGGAATAGCTGTACTTGGCACGCTGGTATATCGAAAAGGACATTGTTCGCACAAGGGTGATGCTGGCCATCGGGGCGAGCACGCCTACAGAGGGGGAGAGCAAAAGAAGGTTAGCGATGCGATCAACACTTTGGCCGTGGTGAGGGGTCGTGGATGCCAGGGAGCTGCTCCTTACCCCGAAAGAAGCCTCTCAGTTTCTCGGTGCGGTACGTGTGTCTCACGCAGTCGAGGAAGCCGTCGTAGCGGTAGGTCTGCATTCGCGTCTTTACGCTATCGAGGGGGAAGGCGACGACGGTAGAAAACATGCTCGAGGTGCTTGCGGCGATCTCGGTGCGGTACCGCTTGACCAGCCTCTGCGGGCGCTCTTCCTGAGCTCGAGGCATGATCGCAGTCGGTTGGCGGGCCGGAACATGGTGTCTTGGGTGATATTCGGCTTCTGTCGCTGGCATGCTTCTAGCAATGGCGATGTGGCAGCGCCTTCAGACAGTGATCTCAAGAGGGAGATCAAGGTCTTTCAGCGCGGTCGCGATACGGCCTTTTGCCAGTTGAGGGGAAGCAGGTCCATCCAGACCACCACAGGTGGCGGTTGTTTTGGACGACAAACGGGCTGTCGGGGGTTCGCTAGGTTCGAGAGGCGGGCGACGAGACGATGGTGATTACGAGTCGAGTGGTCGGATTGCAGGCACAGAGAGCGGTTTTACAGTGGTCTGGGGAATCGAGAGCTGAACCCCCGGGGAATTGACGCTGTTGTGCCCGCTAACCATCAATACTTCTCGGTCGAGTTAAAGGAAAGAAGAAGGAAGGGATTGACTGTTGGAGGCGTTGGTGTGAACTTCTGCCGTGAGTGGATTGCGGGGTCGGCAGTGGCAGTGGGATAACATTACACTATTCGTACCTACCTCCTATCTGTCTGCAGCTGTGGAAAGGCAGGTACCTAGGTACGTAGAAACGGCTCAAGGTCAGGCCAGCTACCGTTCGATTACCACTTCCAACCCTACCTAGTAGTAGGTAGGTACCTAACTGCCTACCCCCCCCCCCCCCCCCCGCCCCTCATTGCCGGACGATACAGTCCGCCGGGGTTCTAAATGTTAGCGTGATGAAATGACCCAGAAAACCACAAAAAGGTTGCCTTCCCTATGAATGCAGTAGGAGGATACCTCTATAGAGTTCCCTACCCTCCTAGGTACATCTCTTGATTAACGTGATCAACATGTAAAAGTACTTACTCTTACTAGGTATTTAGTAGCAATTAAGTGTGCCTATTCATACAGTATATGTACGTGGGGCTTGTAATAGACTAACATTTAGAACCCCGGCGGACTGTACACCTGCACTTCGACAGGGGGTACATGGTTTACAACAAGCGACCGTCCAGACCGCAAAGCCGTTCTTGGATGACGGTGCGGAAAGCTGCAGCTGGGAGGAGGTCCCCTTCGGCCCCACTCCATGTCCAATAGGCCGTACGAATACTACCTACGTAGGTAAGTAGCACGACCGCTGGGTGGCACTCCGAGGTACCTACCTGAACCACGATGCATGCCTGGGTACCTAGGTACCTAGCAGCCTACCTAGGTGGATAGGCATGTAGGCACGTAGGTAGGTAGGTAGATGTAGGTAATGAAGAGAGTCTCATTGAAACGGGAAGGGCCCGGTTGGGATCTTCAGTGGTTCTGCGCCTTTCATTCGTCCCTGATGGTATCGGCCGCTAGCACTAAACCACCCGGAAGCCCCTCACTGCAATCCACCGTCACAAGCCAGAGACACATCCCAAGTGGATTTCCGCTACCCATCTCTCCATCTGTCTCTTTCTCTCTTTCTCCCGATTACGGTAAATGCATCGTACATTTATCAAAACGAGTCTCAGCCGATGACCTTACGACAACGGCGGGTCGGTTTCACGGAGGTGGAAGCACGGTTTGTTTCCGAAACGCATATTTTGGGAACATGAGATCCACCACTATTTCTGTCCACACCGGCCCCTTGGCCGAAAGGGGCCGACAGGCCCTTGGCTCCGACACGACACGGGGGTTTGCCTCGACTCTCTTCTCCCGCCAAATCCTCTCTCTAGAGAATCCAAGGTGACTGAGCACCTCTGGTCGTGCAAGTGATTGGTGTGCGTTGGCCCGCCCAGCCTTTGGGGTGCGATTCCCACGCCATGTGCTACATCGGCTTCCACCGGATGCCTTGAGGGAGCTCAGGAAAAGCAACAATCGGCGTGCAAACGGGCGCCAGCAGCGCTTCGCCAGACTAATCGTCGGCCACGCAACCATTGATAAGAGCCATGTTTGGTTGTGCCTGCCAATGCCCCCCCCCCCCCTCCCCCCCAAAAAAAACCCCTTCTCTCGATGGGCTGCTACCGCACATCACAGACCGACAACCCAACCAAAGGTGAGCTGTGTTTACACTTGCTGGCCCCACGTATGTGCAGATCGCTCGGTTTCCAGCCGTGGCATAGCAATCTTCTCCAGAGAAGCCAATTCCCTCCAATGGATTACCCTCGGATGTGAGAGACAATCGGTCACTGCATTGGCTGTCGCGGCTGGGCCCATTGTGTTCCGCTCCATCTGGCCATCTCTCTCGACCCCTGGCGCCATAACAAGCTCGGTATATGCGCCGATGATCCCATCTCGACGTGGGAAAGGGAACGCCGAGGTCCCAGGGCCGAGCAAAAGGACGACAAGATGCATGACATGGCCAAGCCGCCGAGCTCAGGCGCAGATGCGAAAGCTTTGTGCCTGGACCTCGGGAGACGCGGCCTACAAGGACCACAAACCCGTGCCCATCATAGCAGCAACCTTTCAGCACAGAGACCCAGACGAAGCAGAAATCACAAGTCCAGGTCGTCGTTACAGAGACCAGACTGGGGTCTGCCGTAACTTTACCTCAGTCGGATTCCCATCGTCTTGTTCAACATGGTCACCGTCATGTCATAGTGATCAAATGCCGTGGATGTGATCTGCTTGCCCTCCTCATAGCTGGAACCAAAACAATCAGCATTCATCGCACCTCTATCACGGAATGAAGGCTTACGCTTTCTTCCCCTTCATGTCCTCAGCCTTGCGGTAGCTGGCTCTCCACGTCACCGTCTTCTGCCGCTCGTGCGCCACGCGGACGAGGTTCTTGAGGATCTTGTGCTCGACCCCGGCCTCACGCGCCGCCGCCTGCAAGAACCACAAGGTCCGCTTGTATTCTTCCTTGTCCCATGTAGCCTCCTTCTCACGGAACGCCGCCCGCAGCTGGTCGCGGACCACATACCTGTACGGCGACGCGAACTGGACTGCTCGGAGGAGCTCGCGATATAGGTGCCTGTATGCGTGCATTTTCTCAACGTGGTGTGCGGAGGGCATTTTGCCGGATGAATCCTATGTCTTGTGAAAAGAGGCAAAATAAACTTCTGTGTCGAAAAATATTTGTAGGCATTGATAGCAAAGTCGGTTCAGTCTAAAAATGAAGAGACCCCTCCTGGTTCGAGCTCCTAAGAAGCTCGGCAGCCAGTTCAATCCCGGCTGGCGCACGGACCCGAATGGAGATTTCCACTCTCGTCCGACCTCATCCCAAAAAATTCCAACCCCGAACGAACGCAATCAGCACGCCGACCGGCTCCCCTCAACCTCACCACGCCGCCCCAAACCCGGCCTTTCCCACCATGGCACCCCGACTGCCACCGAGCTGCCTCCAGCTCCTTCGATCGTCGACGATAGCCAATGCCTGCACCGCCAGCAGCACCTCCGTCCTCGCCGGTCCCCGCCTCCACCTCCTCCCTTTCACTGCGAAGCGCGGCGTCAAGTATGGCTGGTCAACACTCCCCAAGCGCAGCAAGCCCAACCGTTTCAACCAGACGACCGCGGGCCTGCCGGCCCTCACCACCGGCCCCGCTGCCGCCCTCGCCCGCCGTGAGAAGACGACGCCACTGAGGACCGGAGTGCTCGCCATCAAGAAGGGCATGACGGCCATCTACTACGGCAAGAAGCGCGTCCCCTGCACCGTACTCCAGCTCGACCAGGTCCAGGTCGTCGCCAACAAGACACGGTCGAAGAACGGTTACTGGGCCGTCCAGGTCGGCGCGGGATCCAAGGAGCCCCGCAACATCGAGCGCCCGCTGCTGGGTTACTACGAGGCCAAGGGCATCGCGCCCAAGCGCCACCTCGCCGAGTTCAAGGTCCGTTCTGAGGAGGGGCTGCTGCCCGTTGGCGCCCAGCTGTTCCCGGACTGGTTTCAGGTCGGCCAGTATGTCGACGTCCGCTCCAACAGCCGCGGCATGGGCTTCGCCGGAGGTATGAAGCGCCACGGCTTCGCGGGTCAGGAGGCGTCCCACGGTAACTCGCTCAACCACCGCACCATCGGTACCACTGGTCCCTCGCAGGGTTCCGGATCCAGAGTCTTACCCGGCAAGAAGATGCCCGGACGCATGGGTAACGAGCGAGTCACGGTGCAGAACCTGACGGTGCTCAAGGTGGACAACGAGCTCGGCGTCGTCCTCGTCAAGGGCGCCGTCGGCGGGCCCAAGAACTGCATCGTACAGCTGCAGGACGCCAAGAAGCGCAAGGCCCCGGCGCTGCCCTACCGGCAGGAAAAGCTGAAGGAGCTCCTGGAGAGCAACGAGGACGCCGATGCGAGGCTGCAGGAGGCTAGAGAGAGACACTTGGAGCTGAAGAAGAAGAGGAGAGAAACGGCGGAGCTTGTGTAAATGCCGCCCTGGCACCCCCTCCCCTTTTTCTTGTTCCCGTCCGTTGTTTACGAAAGTCCGTGTACTATACATGTTGTACATTTATCATCACCACCACCCCGTACGAGAGGCGTATAGCTTAGGGCCGTCATCTCGCCCAAATCACAAACCCAACGACCACCAAGCCTGCCTTTTATGCCGTGTGCTTTAAGGTCCCCTCGTCCTGCAAATCTCGGCCTGCAACGTGATCTATGCACCCCCCGTGCCGGCTGGAAGGGCCAGGTGCCTTACTTGAGACTCACCTGTCTGAACCCCCTCGTCGCAACCTGCTCGTCGGCTTCGTCGTCCAGCCCGTCCGCCACGATGCCCTTGAACGGATCCGACCCGTCGAGCAGGTCAATCTTGCGCCCGTCGGGCGTCTCTAGGCTCCACTCGGTTGTCTCAAAGAGGCCCTTGTGGGAGGTGCGGTAGCTCGCGAAGCGCATCAGCGCCTCGCCGCGAGAGCCCTTGACGCTGAAGGCGATGTTGATGCGGCCGTGCAGCTGGTTCATCTCGCCCGAGATCCAGGGGATCTTGTGCTTGAACTGCACCTCGTCGCCCAGCAGCTCGCGCGCCTGAGGCGAGGTCCGCAGCGCGTAGAGCGTCGAGGCGATGACGGGGGACGAGGACTTTTGGTAGTTGAAGATGGCGAAGCTGCAGGCGACGATGACGGCGGCGAAGAGTGGAAGCGTGCGGGACCAGCGGAATGTGATTTGGTTGAGGTCTGAACATGAGCGCATTTAGTCCATGGACCAGGAGACGTGTGTGCTGGGTCGGAGGGGAGCAGTAAAAGGCATCTCACCCGGGAGTTCTCGGTCAGCGCGCCGCTCCATCAGCGGTCCCGACCCAGGCTTCGGCGCCGCGGTCGCCCATCTCCTCTGCGTCTGCGCTCTGAGCTGCTGCTGCTGCGTCTGTGCCGCGGCGGTCCGTAGCGAGGAGGTCAGTCTCCTTGTGATGGTTCTTGAAAGCATGCTCGAGATGTGGACGTCAGTCTCGGGCGCTCGACGAATGATTTCGGCCCTGTGCACGCGTGTATGTGTGTGGCGGCGGTGCGAGTCGTAGTGTTGGAATGGTTCAGCAAATTCTCGGGGTGCTCCGAATCAGGTCATGAAGTTCAGTCGTCGGTCGGTCTCGGCGGGCGGGCCTAGCTCCTTGTCGTAAAAAGAAAAGAAAAGAAAAAACCCCGGCCCTGGCGGCGTATGTGCCGGAGGGGGCTTTGCTGAGCTCTGGCCAATCATTTAGCCTGGCGACCCCTGGCCCAGCACGGCCAGTCGGCGCGTCATAAGGCTGAGCTGCCATGCTCCTGTCCTTCAAGCTTCCACCCGAACGTCAGTAGGTACCTAGGTAGGTAGCGACCTAACCCAGCCACGTGCGAAATGTGACCTTGACTCCTCCCAACCTGCGACCCAAAAGGTTTTGCTGTTCGCAAACGCAGATCTCTTCACTCAAATCTCGGCGATTTCGAATATCGTACCGTGACATTAAGAATAAAAAAAATCCTCGCCGCCCAGATGGCAGCACCCAGGGGCGCTGCGGCCCGCCTGCGGCGCACATTCCACTACCCCACGGACGACGACTCCGCAGACTCCCAGCCCGATGTTATGGACGAAGAAGGTATAACCAACCATTTGATGTCGTGCGCGCACCCCCTTACAGCTGCTGACGCCTTCGCCAGAACAAGAAGTCCTCATTCAGCGCCTCGCAGACGAAAACGCCGCCCGAAACGCCCAGTTCGCCACCTTCCTCCTCGCCCTCCCCCTTCTGACGACGATCCCCTACCTCATCTCGCTCTTCCGACTTTCCGCCCCTCTGACTTCACTGCTCTCAATCACATCTCTCCTCTCGACCGCCTTCCTCCTGCGCACACAGCCCCCGACCGTCACCGGCATCCCCTTCCTCGACACCTGGTCCCGCCCCAAGACGCCGCGCCCCAGCCCCTCCTCCTCTCTCGCCTCTTCGACCTCGTCCATCTCGGGCGCTTCGTCGTCTTCATCGTCATCGTATCAGGCAGTGCGGGCCCCGGCTCAGAGGAGACGCAGGAGGAGCTCCTTCTCATTTGTTGAGGAACAGAAGTCACCGCTGGAGACGTATTTGCCCTACCTCAACCTGGGGCTCTGCGCCGTGCTCGTGCTTACGGGCTTCGTGACGAGGTCCGACGAGAGACATGCGCTCGGTCACGCCGGTCTGGGAACGTTGCCAGCCATCGTGTACGTCGTGACCCTCATCGCCAAGGTCGTCATGGGCAGCGTGGATCCCGAGAAGGAGTTGGCCGCGCTCAAGTACGACTTGAAGGGCGCGTGAGGCCTACCGGCACGATTCTCTTGGTCTTGACATGCTGTGTTTTTCATGAGGAGGGGAAAGGGGTTACTTTTACGACTTCATGCCAGATTGATGACATTATTATTGATTGAATGTGTGTGCAAACACTGGGCGGGCTGGGTATTTTAGGGGTGCGACTTGTAATGACGGGAGTGTACAGGTATATCTACTATTTCCCGCTCTCTACACGTCTATAGATTCGTTGAACCGCAAAACACCGTGGTTTTTGAGGACGCCGTCCACCCCCTTGGGCAGCCGCGGGAACGGGTCTGTCAGAGAATTTGTCGTCGAAGGTTCCAGCGATTTGTCTGTGACGAGCGCGAGGCCGTGTGACTTGATCGCGTCCACCAAAGCGGGAACCATGTCCTATAATGGTTAGCAAACACGGATGGGCGTGTTGGGGAGGGGAGGGGTGACTTGCGAGTAGACGCGAGCAGCAGATCAGCCCCATAAAGTTGTTGCCCTGAGCGACCCTAACCACCTCCTTGATTGAAGCAGACCTGCGACCGTGGCTCTGGATTACGTCGGGCGGCGCCATGATGTCCTCCCGGCCGAGGTCGTTGCAGAGGAAGACGGGGAAGTTGGGCTGCTTCCAGTTGAGCGCCGTGCACATGCTCGGGTTGTACGAGCTGAAGACCACGGAGCGGACTGACTCGAGAGACTGTGCTCTCTGGGCGCGGGCGTGGTCGAAGACGATAGTCAGGAGGGAGTCAACAAAGGTGTTGAGGTCCAGCGACGGGCCGAGACCGATAGCCCGCTCCTCTTCCAGCGACGGGTAGAGGATCTGGATGTTGACGTGCATTCCGTGCGGCAGTAGGGCCAGCGCCTCGTTGAGGGGTATACCCGCCGTGGCTAGGACCCGGTGGACGTCGGCAATGGCGTCCAGAGGTCTTGACCGTAGCGAAGATAGCTCCGCGCGGCTGGGGCTCTTTGACGTAATGGCGTTGAACTGCTCCATCGTCAACCTTGAGATGGGCAGGTCGATGCCTCCGCACGGTATCGTCCACCTCGGCCACAGCACCGGCACGCCATCACTGGTGTGTTGCACAAACAGGCGGACAAAGTCGCCAGACAGACTGGAGCCCGTCACAAACGTGCTGGGGCTCCGGTCGAACTGGCTGGTGGCCTTCCAATACGTCTCAAAGTCCGTGATCTCGAGCGGCTTGCCGTTAAACGGCTTGATGACCTGGGTGTGGAAGCTAATCTGGCCAATGGCACGCAACCTTGGGTCGAAAAGGGGAAGACAGCACTTGCCGGAGCTGCTGAGCAGCGCCTTGAACGTGTTGGGCAGGGCCACCGTCTTGGCGATGATCTTTGCGCCGTAGGTCGGGAAGACATCGAAATCCAAGGTGAAGGATTCCAGGTTATCGATCTGAAAGGAAACAATGCGGGTGTCCTCTTGGAAAGGTAACATGATGTTCTTAGGGATGAGATCAGACACCTTGGACGAGATCGTGAGACGGGCTGCCGGGTACTTTCCATCGTGGAAGAACACCAGGGGCTGGTCTCCGTCCTCCTCGAAGCTGATCTGGATGACGGTCTTGGTGTCGAGGAAGTTGTGCCCATAACGGCGCAGCGGGATTATGGGCGGCGGCAACTCAAGTTCCGGGATAGCGTCCGGGTCGAGGGCCATCGGATCGGGCCCGGCGCTGGCCAGCATCGGCCCCAGACCCGGCTGGATGATCATGGGGCTTGCTCTGGTCCGCGTGTTGAAAGGGGCCAGCAGCTGCATGCATTGCAGGTGGCCTTCCCACGCCGCATAGTACATTGCCGGGAGGTCCTTTTCGTCGACAATATTCGGGTCTGCTCCGACGTCCAACAGGGTTTGGAGGCAAGGGACGTTGCCCTCGCTTGCGGCGTGGACCAGAGGCGTCCAGCCGTACAGCTTGTCGACCTGGTCTAGATCTGCGCCGAAGCTCTTGAGCAACAGCAGGAGCTCTGGCATATGTACCGAGCGGGCGACGAGATGTTGGGGATAGAGGCCCTCGGCATCGGGAACGATCTGCGCTCCATGCTGTAGTAGCATCTCCACGATTGCCAGCGATCCGTGCTCGCAGGCAAGATTCAACGGCACGTGGTCCGCATCGGACACGGGGTCGATGCGAGCGGACTTGGCCAGCAGCCGCTCAACGCACTGCAGATGGCCGTGGACGATGGAGTGCACCAGTGGTGTGAAGTTGTCATGGTCGATCAGATCTATCGTTTGAGGGTTTGCTGGTCACATGGTTAGCAAGTCCGTCCGAGGGCCTGGTTGGTATACCCCCGTCTTACCGGTGGTAAGGGCGTCGAGCATATCCAGACGTCCATGCATGCTGGCGTAATGCAAGGGGACTCTGCCGTATACGTCGGTGCGGTCGACTGCCACGCCCTTTGCGAGGCCATACTCAAGCACGAACGTGTTTCCGTAGATAGCGGCCTGATGCAGGCAATTGCGCTCGTTGATGTCATCCTCCGACTGGATGTCCACGAGCCCGGTATCGAGGAGGACCTGCAAGGTCTCCTTGGGCGCTTCGTGGATCGCTGCGAGGAACGTTCGGGTCATCCTCTCCATCAGCGAAATGTCGGAGCTCGAGGACGAGCTGGCGGCGGTCCGCATCCGAACCAGCAGGTCTTTCAGGGCCTCGAGGTTCCCCGAGATGACGGTGTCGAGCAGGAGGGTGTCCGCATCGCCCTCGTCGGTCCCGAGCAGATGCTGGCTGCTCACGATGTGGTCACTGCGGGGCTCGAAGCTAACGTTGTCTCCCTCGGCCCAGGCCCCTAGTTCTTGCAGGCTGGTGGTCGCCTGGTCGGAGAGCTCGCTGATGACGGTGGCGTTGAAGAAGGGCTGGACCTCGACGGCTCTCGAGAGGTAGAGTTCCTTGGTTTTCGACTTTGACGTCTTGTCCCACTTTTTAAGGATTTTGGAAAAGGCCGTCCCGTTGATCTCAACAAACTGCTGCAGCTTGTTCAGGTCGCCCGCGAACTGTTGGAAGCCCTCCTCGAGGGTCGTAAACTTGGCCGACCGTCTCGAAACGCCATTGCGAGACTGCAGGACCTTCTTCTTATCAAGAAGAGTCTTCAAACGGACCTTGAGCTGTGAAGGGGGGTCATGGTTAGTTACGGGGCGAGTCGATGCGTGGCCGCAACGGACGGTTACATACCTCGGCCTCCTTCTGCAGGTAAAAGGCATTGACTTTTTCGAGCTCCCGTTCCTGTCCGAGAGTCAGTAAGTGCAGTGGGAGGTTCATCGCACTGGCACATGGTGGGATGCTTACGAGCTGGAAGAAGAACGTGGCCTTGTTGGCCTGGAGAGCAGCCTGAGAATCTATGGACACTGCGGAGCGGAGGGAATCAATCTGTGCGCCCAGCGTTGGAGTCGCTGACAGTTTCTTGATCAGCTAGCAGCGGGTGTTAGTACTCAACGCCACCTATGTTTGGCTCCTGCCATGGGAGCTTGTTCTATGCCCTTGCCCCCCCCTCCTGACGGGATGGCGTCGGGTTCCGAGGTGACTATGGTTTTCTCTTTTTGTGGCTTCCAAGGCAGAGCTCGTGCCCAATGCGGAAGAGAAGCGAGAGGACGAGGGGGCAGGGAGGGCGGCATGGGGCCGAGGCAGGAACTTGGCAGTCAACGTACCTTCTTCAGGGCCTTGTAGTTGACGAAACTCGCGGCATACTCGGGGACCTCGAGCTGGCGCTTCTGGATCTGCTTCCCGAACTTCCTGTTGAACCGTGAGCACACGTTCGCCCCGTGGGCACTTACAAGAGGCCACTGTGGTGGCCCGGAAGACTGACATAGTGGGCGGACGCCCGTGGAATCACGGCGTCCAGGGGTGACAGAACGCTTTTCAGAGACAGCAATATTCAAGTTTCTGGTGCCAGCGAGTTGTCCAGATGGGAGGGGGTCTGCAGAGGGAAGTGAGAGCTGAATGACGGCGCAGAGGGCCTGCCGAGTTGCGTGTGCGGCGGCGGCGGCAGGCAAGCAAAATGTGGCAACTCGCACAACGATGCACTGCGTGACGTCGACTGGCAGTAACCGAGCCTTGGGATGACTGCGTGATGATGAAGAGAGTCGCACGTGGAGGGAGCCCTGCGTGGTGCGAGCTGCCTGGGCAGTGATAAGGCCTTGAGGAGTCGAGGCGCTCAGTGAGCCTTTTTAGTAATGATCCGGAATACGAGACCTACAGAATCTGAGAATGTAGGAACCAACTCGAGGGAACGGTCAAAGCTGTTGAACGAGTCAGGAAACGACAGTCCCGAGAAGGGACAAAAACACGGGCAAGCCTCGGGATATGCCCGTCCTGCAGCAAGCTGGCCGCTTGGCCGGCATAGCCATGAAGTAGTAGAGGCTCTGGACTCGGAACAGGCGTGGGCAGGCAATGAATCTCCCCCTGGAGCGGTATCCATAGATAGACAGGTGTACAGCGGGCAAAATGGGGTTTAGGTGGGGGGTAGGCCGAAGCTATCCCGGACGTGCCTCGGTGCCAACCACGGGCTGGCGATGGAGAGGAAATCGTAGCCCACCCTGCTCTCATGGCACGGGCATGGGCATGGGGTGCATGCTTGGAGCCGGTGCGGCACGTAGGCGGGAGAAATCGAGAGACAAGAGGCTACGTGGGGGGTAGGGGGGACGATGAACGGACGGGCATACCTGCTCGCGGATGGCAATATACCACGTAGGCGCACCAGTTGGTTTCGGGCAGCGTCGGCCGGTTGGTGTATATGGGACCGACTTCAAAGGAGAAGCAGGGCATCATCTGGTTCAGAACCAGATCCAGCTATGGGCCAGGCCATGGGGGGGGGGGGGGGGGGGGTCAAACAAGGTAAAGAATACAAGATTAGGAACCCGGCCTGTCATCATCCGGGGTGTTGGTTCTGTTTCCTCCCTTGGCTTGGCCGGGAGAGAAGACAAACGAAGAAGGTTGATGATGGAAGTGAAGGTGTTGTACATGAATAAGGGCGACCTCGGGATGCAGGATGGGGAAAGAAGGGCAGCGCAACGTATGCAATACACCAACAGCCACCAGGAAGCTGGAACGAAGCAGATCACGAGGGTGTGCTAGAAGAACGGCAATGCTTACCGTAGGTAGAGAAAGGCCAGACAGGCTCAAGCCAAGATTGGCCGCGCTTTGATATCCTGGACTCAGAAAGCTGGCTTGCTATGGGGGGTTGATGTCAATGAAATGGAGTTCGGGAGCGTGTCGTTGTCTGCAGAGAGAGAGGGAGTGAGAGATTGGATTGTGTTCGTGTATTGTGTATATGGGAGACGCGGATTGAAGTCGAATAAGGCACGCCAAGGCCAGAGGTCGGGCAAGGATGAAGAAGCTTCTCTGCTAGCTCGGCTTGCGACAAATGATTGGCGGCACGATGGAAGTGAAAACAACGACAACGGTCCAGGTCCGAGGCAGAAGCAGAGTGGATGAGATGAGATGCGACTTGGACCGAGTCCTGAGTGCGAGAGTGCGTGACAGACGTCTGGGCATTCAAACACTGAATACGGAGTAGAGGTTCACTGTATCGGTTTGTCCAATGCGAGGGCCCCATGACGGCCAGTGCTGCCGGTGGCTGTTGCCCGTACAGATCAGCCCCTCCCCCTCTCTCCCCTGCCAGCCAGTGAAGCTGGCAGGTGCGGGGTACTTTTTTTTTCTTTGCGGAAACCAAATGCGATATCCGTACGGAGTACATATAGGTACCTACTATCTACGGTCTACCTACCTACCTAGGTACCTACCTCGATAGGTAGACAAGGACGACCCACTGCCTGCCTGCTTCCCTCCCGCAAGCTGGAAAGCCTCCCAATGGAAATGTCCCTGTCAACATCAGCATCCTCGTCTTGATTCCGCATCTACACTCAAAACGGGCCTTGGACTTGGCCTTGGACGTTCGATTGCGTTCGGGTCAATGTCACAGCGAGACACTGAAATAGGTATGCACCCAGGCGCACTTGGCCCGCTCAACATGCCCGTTCCCCCCCGTCCCATCGTCTGCCCAACACCGCAGTCCGTTACACAGGAACGTCCATAACATCAGAGAGATCGACCACGTGCGTGTCTTTGGCACGACATTTCTCCGCGGCCCCATCTTGAGCATCCAAATCTTCTTCTTCTTCAGGCAAAGGCATCGTCTCGACACCTGCTTTGCTTGCACCAATGCAGGCGTCACCAGGCATGGCAGGGTTTCTCTGCATGCGCGTAGCCCATGGCCGCCGCCATGTATGTACCTCTCGCAGGAGCTACAAGGCGCATGTACTTTAACATCAAGGAATACCTACCCATACTACTAGAACCCCTCATACTAGGGTCCTAGATGCGCTCGATTCGCTACCACTCCCCCAAGCCAAGTCCTCATGTGACTGGCCAATGACGGCTCGCAAACGAACCACGTTTTTTCCTCGACATGCCAAGTACGAGGCTGAACCAAGCAGCAAAAAATGCGCCAAATCAACATCGAGAGAATGTGGGTTTGTTGTCCAAACGCCGCATTCCAACATCTTTCGGCATAATTGATCCATGGCTTGTGCCGCTCTTCTTCTTTTCTCGGGATTCAATTACCTGGTCTGCAAACTACGCGGGGACAGTTTCACAAATATCCGATATTTTATCCTTGGCTGGTTATCTCCATTGCTATTCTGTCCAGCTCATGGTCGCAAAAGGACGACAGATACAAGGAGAGCCGAAGGGAGAAGGGTACATCAGGATATTAGCAGATACCCGGGTTGTTGTATCAGCCGCACACAACTATACCAGATACCGGTGGGAAACATTCACTTGCTGATTGTACCTACTTGGGGATGCTGCTGGGATCGGCGAAACCTGCCATCGAGCTCACGGCGATGTCGTCCCATTGGGCCTCTGTGCATGGAAGAGGGGGACGTCACTGTTCAGTAACCATGGAGGACTAGATTATGCAAACCATCTCTTCGTTAGCCAGCCACTTACTTTTGACTGATCCACAACCCATCAATCCACTCTCAACTGAGCAACCTTGAGAGGCCCACCGCCTTGCAAGCCTCCATGACCAGACTCGCAGAAACGGCTGCAACTTTGGCCCATGAGGGAAACTTCCAGCTCGATTCTTCGCCAAAGAAATCGTTGATGAGTCAACAAGGCCCCCCGTTTCAACGGGATCGCGTGAAGCACCAAAGTTACGGCCGCAAGGCGTGGCCACCCTCTGCGTGCCGTGCCTCAGCGCGGATCCGGCAACATGCCGGGTCAAAAGGCCGAGTCCCAGATCACATCCGCGCGCCTTCTCGAGATCGCGCACGGCTCGCATTCGGAGCCGGAGCCGGAGCCGGAGCTTGGGTAAACTCTCCTGACGTCAGTCATGTATTACCTCCCCTTACGATTTCATTCACCGTGCCGCCGCGTCGCCTTATCCGACACACCAACCAGCGTCACAGCATCAGCTGGAGAAAAGAAAGTACAAGAAATCGATTTGTATGTCCTGACTACGCTTCCTATGAAATGAATAGGGGAATCACGAAATCCCAGACCTCCCATGCCCTCCCGAGACACCGTCTTGCCAGGCTCACGCCCCGGGGGAAGGGGGGAAGGGAAGGGCATTGGATATCTGAAATGAAAGTATCGTTGGAACGCAAACCCGCAATTTTCTCCCGGCCACCACAGCATCGCTCAGTTCTTCTTGACAGCGGTACCCGCCGGCTCGCCGGCTTTGGACTCGACAAGGCTATCGGCCATGGCCTCGGCGGCGGCCTTCTTCAACCTCTCGCTATCCTCGGAGGTGGCGTCCTTGGCATCCTTGGTGGAGGATGCCTTCTCCTTGGCTTCCCTCTCGTCCTCGCTGTCGCCCAGGCTAAAGGGGTCGTTGTCGCTGATGGGGTTCGGGTCAACGGTCGACAGGGGTTGCCACTTGCTAGACTTGGCCTTGGACCCGGACAAGTCTTCGGCAGAGCGCCGGGGCGACGAGCCGTACACATCAATCTCCTCGGCGCCTTCCCGGAATGCAACCTTGCGGCCGTCATGGGGCTTTGGCGACTTTGAGGGCGGAGGGGGCTTGTAGAGGTCCGGGTTGGACAAGGGTCTGCTGTTGTCGCGGAGGGGAGCTGGTTTCGTTGTTAGCACGTGGCCCACGCCGGTGAAAGGAGGGTTTCGTCCGAGGGTTGGACCTACTTCCGTCGGCGGCAAACTTCATACCGGCAAAGTCGTCGCTCAGAACCTGGGGGTCGGCGTCGTATCTCTCGTAGTCCCCGCTCCGTCGGCTCGACTCCCCAGGCCGTCGGGCGCCGTACTGGCCCTGGGCCTGGCTGGGCCGCTGGCCAGTCTCGTCATCGTCGGCAAACTCTTCGTCGAATCTCTTCTTCATCGTCGTGATCCAGCTGTTGACCTTGCCCTGCGTCTCGATGAACCCCTTCCTGAGCTTCTCCTGTATCACCGGCAATTCATCCTCAAAGAAATTGGGCTCGCGGCCATCGGCGTTTGGTCGGGGCTCGAAGCCGGTCTGCTGGCGCTGCACGCGGCCGCCGGGGCTCCTGTTGGAGGTCCTGGCCTCGTAGCTGCCGACGCTGTCAAAATGCTCCGCCAGCTGGCGCGCGTACAGCTCGTCTGCCTCGAGTTGGGACAGCTGAGAGCCGCCCTGGGGGCGCGGGGGCTGCCGAGGGGGCTGCTCATCGGTCGTCTCGTTCTGGGCCGCATCGGGGTCGGTCATTTCTGGCACACCTCGGTCAGCACAAAGCTTGCACCGCCATGGTCACACGACGTACCCAAGAGGGCATTGAAGGCCGGATCGATCTTGCCGCCGCTGGCTCTCAGGACCGCCTTGATGACGGCGATGTCGATGCTGGGGAAGGCTTCCTTCAGGATGTCCTCAGTCTTCTGCGTCTCAGTGGAGGGTCGAGGGGGCTTCGGCGGGGCCGCCTCGGCCGCGGTTGTCGAGGACGCCATGGTGGACGAGGTGGTGGTGTTGGTAGTGGTGTTCTGGCTGGGAACCTCACCGCCGAGCACGCCTGTTTCTTGCACGTCTTCGTCGTCGGATAGGTCCAGGGGGCGGACTGTAGTGGGCGACTCGGGCGCGCTTGTCTTGCTCTGCAAAGTCACGAAAGCGGTGAAAGTGTCAGTTACGGGGGGATGGCATGAAGTTTTGGTGTTTCGGGACGGGGACATGCGCACTGTTTCGTTTGGGGCAGACATGGCTACTACCGTCTCTAATTTGTCGTCTTGGCGGTCAGCCTGTTGGGAAGACGTATTGGAAAACGAAGTCGCCGGGAAATGGAAGAGGAGTTTCTAGACCCTTTTCCCTCAAGGATAGGTAATTTGCCGGCTTCGCGAGATTGTTTCGTGCAAGGACGACGGTACATGCGCGCCCGGACGGAGGGGTGGTTAGAGAGCTGGCGAGATGACGGTACATAAAGTGGGCTGCGAAGCTGATGACGCCGCACCTCCTTTGAAGGGGAGGGGGGGAGCTCAAGCTAAGCCACAGTTCTAGTCGCCACAAGCGTCGTCAGATGGCAGACGCAGAAGTCCCTGCATAAGCTAGTAGTGGAGCGGTGCCCGATATGTGGCATCTGGCAGCAGCTGCCAGAAAGTCACTCCAGTTTGCAGCTCTTCAAGGACATCAATAACAAGTGAGGCCAATGAAGGCAGTGAGGCCAAACTGAAGGCCAAATGCCCATCCACACCACGAGGGACCGATGATGATGAGATATAATGTATGAGACTCCTGCCTGACGAGTTTCCAAAAGTTTCCACATAATAGTGCTTGATCACAGCATCGGGTCCTGGTTGTGAACCAAGGTATATTCGCCGTTGAAACAATTACGCACACTTGACTGACACCCAACGCCCTCCAGCCACAGCCAAGACAGCAACTATGGCTGACTTTGATCTCAATTCCGCCTTCATCCCGGCGCTACACAAGCCCGCCACTCTGCTCCCCATCGCCAAACACCGCGAGGCCCTGCTGTACCTCATCGAGACCAAGCAGGTCACCATCGTCGTGGGCCACACGGGCTCCGGCAAGACAACGCAGATCCCGCAGTTCCTCGAGGCGGCGGGATGGTGCTCCGACGGAAAGATCATCGGTGTCACGCAGCCGCGCCGCGTGGCAGCCACGACCGTCGCTCTCCGGGTTGCCGAGGAGGTCGGTTGCGAGGTCGGCAAGGAGGTCGGCTACGCCATCCGCTTCGAAGACCTCACGTCGGCCCAGACGCGCATCAAGTTTATGACGGACGGCCTGCTCATTAGAGAGGCTCTCATCGATCCCCTGCTGACACGCTACTCCGTCATCATGGTCGATGAGGCCCACGAGCGTTCCATTAGCACCGACATCCTCCTGGGCCTGCTCAAGAAGATACAGAAAAAGCGGCCCGACCTGCGCATCATCATCAGCAGCGCGACGCTGCAGGCCGAGGAGTTTCTGCGCTTCTTCACGACGAACCCCGGGGACGAGGATAAGAAACCGGCGGCGGTGCCGGACGACGGGGACGGCAAAAAGACCGGCGCAGACGATGAAAAGGGCGCAATCATCAGCCTGGAAGGGAGGACGTTCCCCGTCGACACGCTGTATCTGGAGTCGCCCACAGACGACTATGTCGAGAAAGCCATCTCGACCGTCTTCGACATCCACACGCGGGAAGCAGAGGGCGACATTCTCGTCTTCCTCACCGGCCGCGAGGAGATCGACTACGCCATCCAGGCCGTCGCCGACCGCCTCCTGGACACGAAACAACCACAGGGCCAGAATAAGCTGCAGGCGCTGCCCCTCTACGCGGGCCTCTCGACGGAGCAGCAAATGTATGTCTTCGACAAGCCCCCAGAGGGCACGAGAAAGGTCGTCTTCGCGACCAACATCGCCGAGGCCTCCATCACAATCGACGGCATCGTCTACGTCGTCGACTGCGGCTTCGCGAAGCTGCGAGCCTACAACCCGCGGACGGGCATCGAATCGCTCACCTCGACCGCCATCTCCAAGGCGTCGGCGTCCCAGCGCGCTGGTCGGGCGGGGCGGACGCGGCCGGGCAAGTGCTTCCGGCTCTACACCGAGGACGCCTACATCGGCCTCCCCGAGGTCAACGTGCCCGAGATCCAGCGCTCCAACCTGGCGCCATTTATCCTGCAGCTCAAGGCGCTCGGCATCGACAACGTGCTGCGCTTCAACTTCCTCAGCCCGCCGCCGTCGGAGCTCATGGCCAAGGCCCTGGAGCTACTCTACTCGCTGGGCGCCCTCGACGAGTACGCCAAGCTTACGAGGCCACTGGGCTACCGCATGGCGGAGCTGGCCGTCGAGCCGATGATGAGCAAGACGCTGCTGAGCGCGCCCTCGTTCGGGTGCCTGAGCGAGGTGCTCACCATCGCGGCCATGACGAGCGCCGGCGGGAACAACGTCTGGTTCCACCACGACGGCGAACGGAAGCAGATGGAGACGTCGCGGCGCAAGTTCGCCGCCGAGGAGGGTGATCACCTGACGCTCCTCAATGTCTACCAGGCCTTCGTCACCAAGGGCCGGAAGGAGTCCAAGTTCTGTCGGGAGCACAACCTCAACTTCAAGACCATGACGCGTGCCGTCAGCATACGCGCGCAGCTGAAGAGGTACCTCGAACGGTTCGGCGTCGCCGTCGACGAGTCGCTTGGCCCGGGCCCCGGTTCGGCGGACCAGCGGCGGCAGGGCAACGTGAAAAAGGCGGAGCAGATCCGGAGGTGCCTCACGAGCGGCTACTTCGCCCACGCGGCCAAGATGCAGCCGGACGGTACGTTCCGCAACGTCTCGGGCGAGACGACGCTCCACGCGCACCCAAGCTCCCTCATGTTCAACCGCAAGGCTGACTGGGTCATCTTCCACGAGGTCATGGAGACGGGCACGAAAATCTTTATACGGGACATCACCAAGATTGACAGGAACTGGCTGGTGGAGTACGCTCCGGAGTTCTACCAGGTTGTGGACACCTCGGCAAGAGCGCGCGAGGCTGAGGTTGGGACGCTGTGAGAGATGGGTGATGGGAGAAGCAAGAGAAGGGAGTTGGATCGCAGCTTGCTGGACATTGTCAACGAAGTCCCGGAGAACCATGAACGCGCCCGGAGCTTTCTCCATAAATTTGCGGATAGTATCGAGATTTGTTCGGCGGTGAACCTACCCTTGTCGTTGTTCTTGACAATAACGTAAACGCCGCAAACCACGATGATACATACATTCACCGACAATATCCACAAAAAAAAAGACATGAAACGAGAATATGCCGAAGATATGGACAGTAGATCAAAGGAGACGGACAAATCTACTAAGGCTTCTGAAGACATCCAAAGAAAAGGGGAGGGGAGGGGCAACCAAAAACCGAAGGCAACGACGAAATCTAGGGATAACTCTCAAGAACTAGGAGTACAAACAACACCCAATATCAGTTTACCCACACTTCCAAGCCCGACTACCAGAGTCCATCGTTAAAGAGCAGCGCGCCACGGTCACCTATTTCGAATAACGAAATAGCCACTCTAAATAAGTTAACCAACAGCCAGAAGGCCACCGACAATACACTGACCATCACCAACAGCTTTTCACGCCCTGTTACCAGTAGCACCGCCGCCGTTCCCTTAGACATTGACCAGGAAGTCAGCAGCAGTTGAAGGAAATTGAACGCATCATGAAGGGGAGGTCTTGTCCGGCCTCGGATGAGACGAGACGAGACGAGACGAGATTAGTCTATGTGTGGGGGAGAGGGGGGAGGTTCTATGAGGCTCGGCAGTATGGAGGAGTAGCCAAGAAGCGAGTGTTTCCCCGTGTTCTGGTAGCAGACGGGCCTTGGGGGCGGGCTGTGAACCTCTCCGGACTCTAGGAGAGGCTGTGGCGGCCGAAGCGCAGCTACCCAGTGCCTATGCACACAATTGTGTGGTTCAAGGAGGCGGGCCGAGTGCCGGCGACCGTCGGATACTGTCCGGGGTTTACTTCCCGGTTGGCGTGGAAGGCCAAAGGGGCCGAAAATGACCTGTCAGCAGCAGCGATCCCCGGTGGGGAGATATGTAAACTAGTATTTACGGCATACTATAGGTTTATGAAAGGCATCCGCTTTCACAAACATGGTAGTATCGTGGGATTCTCGACACTTGATTGGTAGCAGTGTCGGCGGATCGGGACAAGGCGGCTCGGCCAATGACAAGCTTTGAGGGGTTGCAATTGAGATTAGCTTAATTATTCGACTGGCCGGGCCAAGCAGAAAAGAAAGCAATGGGATCGAGTACTCAATGTGCTACTGGTGGCTTTGTGTACCTGTGCGACCTTGGGAGGGACCGCCTTGGATAGTCATGTATCTCGGTATTTTATCTCAGGCGACCTTAGGAGCCTTGGCAAAGTGCTAAATCTCACTGGCGGCCGATCTGGTCCAACACCGAGCTGTCTTTTTTGCTTCCTGTATGACGCAAGGGACGACAGCGGATTGAGGCGTCTGTAGGTACTCCTGGCCCTCGGGCGAGGTGACGAGTTGCTGTCCCGCAGCCTGTGAGACGAGACAGGTGTATGCTTGTTTCTCCGGGGATAGGTAGGTACCCGTGTGTTCGTAAAGGCAGGAGGAATGCTCATGTCTCGAACAGAAAGACGGCGACTTTGGGAACGTGGATGGAACCAGTCCCTTGCTTGACCTGGAGTCACGGCCTGCGACATGTCCGGATATAATATCGCTCCAAACCCCCGTAAGCAGTCTAGTGCAGTTCACCCGGGACTGGTGCAATATCACAATATGTAGAAACCTAATACGCAGCACTGAACCGGCCACGCTGAACAAATGCTGGGAATCTTCGCGGCTAACGCAGAACGCAAAGGTCGGGTAGATTACCTGCGACCGAGGCGTGACGGTCTTTCTGGGGCGAAACCCCCCTCCGAAAAGAAATGGACAGAAAACCCAAACCATCAACCGGCCATGGCAGAAACCTGGCAGATTGGACGCAATGACATACGACTCGGGACCCGTCAGCCGTTGTTCCCGACGGAAAAGAACACCAGATTTCGGGTGACTGCCGTGTCTGTATCTCTGGTCAGCGGCCCCCTTTACCCGGTGCTCCGTCATCACTTCAGGGATACCCCCATTAAAGGGGGTGACAGCACGATAGATGTGCAGCCAGGAGGTCCCAGGTAGAAAGCAGAAAGCTTTTGTTTCCCTGCGATTCGAATGGACCTGTTTATCTAGTTTGTAATGAGGTGGGCGACCCTCGTCGGAGGAGAGGAGCTGCTAGGTCTGTCTACCCCTACCCAGGGGCGAAATGACGGCTTGAGATGCCGCGCCGGTGGCATTGTTGTTGTTGTTGTCGTCGTCGTCGCCGCCTCCCAACCGCTTATGTAGACATGGGAGCCGTGCGTAGGTAGGGTTGGCGATCAAAGGGTGCACACATGGCAAGACGAACCCCAAAGCAGCATGCGCAAATTACGAGGCGCGATGCACACATACACTCACACGGTCTCTTTTGTACCGGCACCTCTCGGAGAGTTGACGCTCTGCTAGGAGGATATGTTGCCTGAAACAGACAAGCTGCGATGGGTGGCTTGCACGGCAAGTGGAACAGAGGCACAAGCTGTCGTGCATCGTGAATACGCCAGCTAGCGGGGAGCGTGGTGGGAAGCTAACGGTAGCTCAGCCTCCTCAATGAGGTTCATCAGGGGGGCATCCGCCACGGCACAGAGATGTCTTGGACGTCGTCGCTGTCAAGTCGCCTCCCCTCCGAGTGGATTCCAGGTTGCAGGTTCTGTACCTCAGACACCGACCCGGATCCAGAGCCGACCTCAATCTCGGTAGGGACTCGGTTGGGTTTGGGCATGGTCTGCAGCCCGCAGGCGAGAGGGCCTGGCCTTGACCGTCGGAGAAGTGGTCCAAGGAAGCTCCTGGATAGATTACCTTGTGCTCCGATGTTCAATGCACAACAACAAGCATACGCGGTGGATTCATAGCGACCGACGAGAAGCTGCAATGAACAGGTGTGTGTGCGTGCGCGCGTGTACGAATATGTCTGAGACCAGTACGGTGTACGTACCCCCCTCGACCCAGAAACAACGGGCGGCGGGGATCTAGAAACCACTGAAGCCACTAGTTGAACGGGAAGATTAGCGCTGCGTGAGATGCGGTGTGGTGTGGTGTGGTTGGGTACGGTTTGCGCGTGCGGGCCGGAGAGGAAGCGCTCGGCGTGTCTGCGCTTGTGTCCCCCTTCTTCCAAGGCCAAGATGGGCATGTCCACAGTGGGAAGTGACGAGTGGGGGAGGTTTTGGTATGAGCGACCACCAAGGCAAAAGCTTGATTGCTGCCGAGCGAGCTGAAGCATTGCACGGTGTGAATTGGCGCTGCTGACTGGCATTTCGTTCACCCAGTCAGTCTGATGAACCATCCCCCACTCCCCTTTGGGCTTTGGAAGCTTCCCACAGTCAGGGAGGGGCGCGTTCCTGCAGCAAATCCCTGCGCTAGACAGGGAAGGCCCTGTATGACCATGCGCTTGTGTCGATTTTAGTGCAACGCTTTTTGGGTGGCACAGGCGGCGTGCGCCGGCCAGCGGGCGTGCGGTCCTGCGACGAAGGGAAAGAGGAGGCTTAGATGAATGAATGGTGGGTGGGTGGATGAATGAATGAATGAATGGCAAGTACGAACACAGAAACCTCTGATGATGTTGGCGGTTGGACGTAGTAGTGTTTTGAGTGCAACAAACACGTTGATGGCTGACACTAGAAGTAGCAACGAGACTGAACCAAGACAGCGGGAGGCTTTTCATTTTCTTCTCTTCTTCTCTTCTTTTTCTGCCCCTGGGATTAAAAAAAAAAGGTACGGCGGGCCAGGGGAGGTATAGTACCTAGGTACCTTGGTACGGATAGTGTACCTATTATTCGTACGGATATGGAGACAGCCAAACAGAGATGGGCAAAATAGGAGGAGGTCGAGACCAGGGGAAAGTCGCGCCAGCCCCAGGCTCATTAGAGGAAATTGCTTTTTATTCGCCCGTTTCCACAAAAACGGTTCCCATCCACCCCCAGTCCGCCCACGGTGCCATCCCAGCTTGACAGGCTCTGGGTGCCAGGGCACCACCACTCACATCCCCCCTTTTCCCTTCTCGGTATCGTCTCCTTGAGCAGTGGGCCGTGGCTCTCCCATCCCTATCTGGTCCAATGTTTGCAGCCGCTTTTGGTGACTGGCGGTTGGACGGCCGGGTGGAGACGATGCCCCACGACGAATACCATGTACTACGTACTTCGCACATACATAGCTGGTGGAAGCCAGAGCCAGAGCCAGAGCCAGAGCGAGAACCAGAACCAGCATCACACCGTCTGTCCAGGGTCATGGGGCCCATGTCAAGGCCAGGCCCTCCCTCTCTCCTCTTCCTCTGCTTCGTCGTCGTCTTCTTCTTCTTCTTCTTCTTCTTCGTCTTCTTTACCTCCTCCTGTCCTGTGTGCGATGGGGAACGTTGCCAATATAGGCACCATATGATGGTACCTACCTACCTAGGTAGGTATGTATACCTACACGTATAGGTATACATATATATATTATTGCTCTAGTAGTGCTTTGCGTAGTATGTATGTGGTAGGGGAGCATGGTCAAGGCTACGAGTCGCCCGCACCGTCCCATTGGCCCGATGTTGCTCAATCTCCTCCTCCCCGTCCGCTCGTTGGCTCGTCTCGCTTCGCTTCGCTCTACCTTGCAGCCTGCTCCTGTCGCTGCCCGCGCTGGTCTTGTGCTCCGTCTCGTCTCTTCTTGCTCCCAATCTTGCATCTCTGCCTCTCGCCTCTCTTTTGCTTTCCCGTCACCCCCCCAAAAGGGACTTACTCTCGTTCTTCTTTCCCTCCCGTCACTCCTCCCACCCCTTCGTCGGTCGTTACTCTGATCATCCATCGGCCAGTGACATCCCCCGACTTTCCCACAATCCGAACCATTGCCTGCCAGCAGGCTCGTCGCTCCTTTTCTTTTTTGATTATTATTCTTATCTCCAACGCTCACTTCCTCGGATTGTGTGAATGGGATCCACGGAGGCTAATCAGCTGTCAAACTCCAAAGTCGTTCTTTACAGCAACAAACCCCGCCGACTCAACATCCTCGGTGGCCCGTCATTCTTTTTACCCCCCTCCCCAGCATACTGCCCAGCCGCCGCCCGGAACAGCTTTGCTTCTCGCCCGATTCGATTCGAGACCCGTGCGCTCTAGACGTCCACACTTTCTCTCGCAAGATCCTGTCCCCTCGAAACCCGTGTCGACTCTAGAAACGACCACCCGCGTGGCTATGTTGGTTGAGCGCAATATCGACTAGCGAAGGAAGGAGAAACATCTCGAGGACAGCCATCGACGCCGACTGTTGCAGGAGAGCTTTGCCAAGACACATCATCCCGCCGTTCCCGATGGCCTCGACATCATCTTTTAGCGGCAATGGCTACGTGATGGGTTCCCGGATCCCCATCCGGGACGTCAACCCCATCGACATCGACCTGACGCCCACCCCGGCTTCGCCCATGCGAATCGCCTCCCGCATCATCGGCGCGAGAGAGGAGTGTACCGGCTCGGCCAGCCAGTGCGAGAAGCCGGTCGACCCCTCCAGTCTGACCCTCCCCATCACCCTAGGAGTCACGTAGGTCTAGGAAACGATGCTGGACGCGACCATGGGCTGACGGTTTTAGGATCCCCATTGTGGGCGCGCTGTTTCTCTTGTACTACTTCCACCGCAGGAACATGAAGAGGCAGGCGCAGGAGGATGCAACCGACCCCAACCGGGGCTTGGACTTTGGACTGGGCGAAACCCCCGTCGACAAGGGCGGCAAGAAGCGCAAGAGCATCATGTTTCGCGAGAAGGGCATGGGCGTCGAGACCAAGCAACGCCAGCTGTCCATGGACATGAACCTGTCCAGCCCCTACCTCCTCCCGCCCGGCCTGCAGAGCTCGCGCGAGTCTTTGAACTCGCTCGCGAGAACCCTCCACAACGAGGCCGACCCCTACCGCCCCGTCTATGCCAGCAGCGATGCCGGCTCCATCTATACCAAGACGACGAGCCGGCGAGGCTCCAGCATGACCGGCCGCACCACCATGACGCAGAGCACCATGCCCCCGAGGCAGAACTCGCTCCCAAGGCCGCCCCTACCGCGGCCGATCCCTTCGCCACGCCCAAGTCCCGGTCGGGCTCGCCCAGCCTGCCCCCACCTCCCCGGTCATCCTGTCCCCACATCCCCGGCCATCCGGAGCCCGCTCATCGCCGAGCCCGTCATCCCCCAGATCGAGACCGTGCCGTCCCCGGTGATAGGATGGGAAGCTCGCTTCCCCAAATCCCCGACGTCCCAGAACCTGAACCAGTCGCTGTGAGGGCCATCCAGGCAACCCCCGCCAGTCGCTCGGTCACCCAACAATTCCAGAAGCTCGGGAGCCCGAAAATACCCCTGCTGGCCAGACCGACGCCCCCGTCGGCCTTGGCTTGGATGACCTGAGCTTCCCTGCTCCCTCACACCGCCTCTCACCCCCTGCTGGCGGAGCTTTACCCTCAAGTCCCCGGCCACAAAAGGAGGCCGCCCCTTCCACCCTCCCAGCCAATGTTCCAGAGGAAACGAACGCTCACGACCGTCAGGATCAGGACCAGGACTACCAGGACTACCACGACTTTGACTTTGAAGACAGAGGCCGGTCTCACAGGCGCTCGGTGGACGAAGACAACCGCCGATCCCGCGCACTTGGCGTCCCGGCCCAAGACGGCAAGAGACTCTCCGTCGGCTTCCGTCCCCTGCCCCCTGACGACGTGATGGAGTCGGAAGATCCCGAAGAGCGTGCCAACAGGATCAGGTCTTTCTACAAGGAATATTTTGATCCCGACAACCCCCACGGCGCCCAGGATCCCCCTCCCCCATGCCTCGCGGCCCTCCCCGAGGACCTCAGGGCGGCCCGCAGTACTACGAAGACTACGACCCGGGCTACTCGGGCGGCCCCCCGGCGGCGACGCCTACTTTGACCCCGAGACCAACTCGTTCGTCATGCCCTACGCGCAGCCCGTCACCCGTCGCGCCATGACACCGCCGCCCAACGGCTCCCGCTTCCGCGGCCCGCCCCCTCCCCGGGCTATGCACGGATCCATGGGCGGTGGCGGCCGCCGCATGGCCAGCCCCGGCCCCGGGGGAAGGCGGCCTGCCCCTCGTGCCGGCTCGGCCATGTCCAGCCGGCTCGGCCCTTCTCGGCGGGGCTCTGACATGTCCAGCCAGTACACCCCCGCCCTGGCTCGTCCGTGTCCAACATGACGGGCGGTGGCCGGCCCAAGCCCAAGGGCCCCCCCCGGCCGACCTCACCACACTGCCCAACCCGTCAAAGCTGAAGGACGACTCCTTCTCCATCCTGAACCCTCTCGACTTCGCGCCCCCCGAAACCTTTGCCGACCGCGCCCGCGGCCGTTCCCAGAGCCCGTCCGGAGAGAGACGCCCGTACGCTCCCAAGGTTCCGGTCCACTCCCCGTTGGTGAGCAGCTTCGAAGAGATGCCCGCCATGCCGAGCCCGTGAGTCCGACCGCAGCCCTCTCGCCCTAGTAGACGCTAACGAATGCACAGACACCTGTTGCGCAAGTCCGGAACCTTTACCGGTCTTGACTTTGCGCCCCCCCGCAAGTTCAAGGACGCGGACACGATGAGCGACGCCGGCAGCATCCGCAGCAACCGCAGCGGCATCTCGGCCGTCCAGAACGCCGCCCTCCGCAGCGGCGCCGGCCGCGTCAGCCGCCTGCCGGGCGACACCGTCTTCACGACCAACGCCCTCCAGGACCAGCTGAAGCCGCAATGGGGCATGCGCCCGTAGATGTGACCGTCGGCAGAGTTTTTTCTAGTTGTTGATATCATTACTTTGATTACCGCGTATTGATACGGCAGCGCCGAATCTACGGTTCACGACTTTTTGGCATCTTCGCACGCATAGAGATCCTTCCATGTACATGAATTTGCACGGACAAGCACACATGAAAGGGGGACCAGCCAGCCGGCCAGCCTATGGAGGTCTCTCTTCTGGAATTTGCATATCGGTGTTCTTTCTTCTCCCGCATTTAGTAGCGATGTACTGCTAATGTCTTTTTATTTTTTTTATTCCGTCGAAACCTCCCATTTCGGGGTTTCGCTGCGTGGAGTATCCGGGTCACGACTCATCATCAGTTTATCTTTTATTGACTTGAACCAAATCCGCGGCCTTCCCCCCGCCTCACTTCGTTCGGGACCTTTTGCATATATAGAAGAGAAAAAGGAGGACCTGGTAAACTTTGTACCATTCGCCGGCCATCAACAGTTAGATTATGAATACAACAGAAGTATATTGAACTGCGGTCCGTAAGCAAGGTGACTGTTTGTGCTGACAGCCCCGAGGGGCGGGTGGCGAGCATCGCCGGTTGGATAAGATTGTGGTGCTGTCGGGCAAATCTCGCCGACAGAATCCACAGGCTGGCTACCATGATGATTGTCGGCCAAGGCTCGATGGTTCCCACGATACCCTTGTCTCCCGTCCCGCGGCGTCACCAAACTCCAAAGGACTCGTATCCACCTCGCTCGTTCCTTCGGGCATACAATTTCTCCTCCCCTCTGACGACTCGCACCATACTCCGTACTCTGTACAGCAGCAACGCTCAGCATGGTCGCGATGCCCCAAGAGGTGGGGACGGAGGCGGTCAATGCGGACAGTGCGGCGCCTGAGATATAGATGGCCCTTGGGTTCTCGACGAGGGCCGTCCGAGGATTTTGGGGGGGCACCTTTCCCTTGGAGCATTCGACGGAATTGACTTCAACCAGTTCGAACACAGCTGCCTCCCCCTCTCGGTCCAGGGTCTCAGATCAGAGCAAGCGAGTACGGCATCCCGGAAGGTGAAGAAGAAAAAACCGTAGACATCCCGCCCTACGGCGGCTGACGTCTGGTGCGGCACGTGCTCGTCGTCGGGTGGCAATCGTCCCGACCGAGATGCGTACCTATTGTCCAAGGCGGTCCCTCGTACGGGGTGCGCGATCGTCCCGACCAGCTGGTCGAGGAGTGGGTGTCTGCTTGGTGCAGGGGGGAAGAAACCGAAAAAAAAAAAACCTGCCCCCCCCCCCCCCCGCTTTTGACCAGTCCGCTGCTTACGAGAAAATGCCCGTGGAGCGAGTCAGGTTCGGCGTGGTACACGGAGAGAGTGAATGGCTGCAGATATCGACAAAAGGCTTGGATCTTGGACGGCATGTCACTGCGCAATAGGTAGGCAGAGTTATTTTTACATTGGACGCCTTATTGGCCGGCTTTTGCGGACCGGGGCGGGAGTCAGCGGCGTGGGCTTGGGTTCACGAGCTATGGATGCAGGGCGGCGCCGGGTGATGGCTTCGGGTATCTCCTGATTCCTCTATAGACCATTCATCCTTGAGGATCTCATCCACCGTCGGCCTATCCCGAGGGTCGAGTTTCAAGATACGCCTTATGAAACCACCATCAGCAGAAGGAATTCCCTTTGTCGACCGCCGTTGAAATGGCTTTTGCGGAGGTCTTTGGAGACCACACCCCCACAGTCGCCAGGCTGAATTTCCAAGAAGCACTAGCTGTTTTAACCATAGTTAACAAAAACATTATCCAACTTCAAATCTATAGATAAAACGCGTGTAAGAATCTAGAGAATACAGTAACGTTAAATATTATAACATACCTATATAAACCATTCCATCCTTGTGAAGGACAAGGAGGACCCCAAGAATGCACCTAGCTACTTGCTTGATTTCAGGGCGCGTCAACCGCTTCTTAGATTCCGTGGGAAGCTTCCTGTCTAGATGCCTTAGAATAATGGACGGCGGATCGGTAGGCTCTAATTATGACCTCGCCAATAATGGGACGAAGGAATGGGATCTTCGACTGGTGGCGTTTAAGAATATTAGCTTCGTTATGTAGGCGCCAATGGCCGCGAATGCCCTTGATAATACATTTGTTTTTGTTTTGATCCCTAGATCCCGCGCGGCGGCATTGAGGTACGAGCAGCAATAATTTTTGCTGACGACTGGACGTGGCCTGGCTTGAGGCGGAGCGTTTGATTCCGTGGACGCACTGCTGTGTGCTTTGCCGATTTCCACTCGGGTTTCACCACATTCAGGTACCTAGAGATGCGGACCACACCGGCAAAAACTGGGAAACCCCGACGAATTGTCACGATCCCTGATGCGACATACCACACACAATAGGTAGCTTCAACAACTTTAGCCAGCAAAACTCGAAACTTGTCCAGAGTTTTCCAACCGAGAGATACAAATGGGCGGGAATAGCCTGTCCTCAGCTACTAATAATCTAGAAGGATGGCAAGGTGGTGTTAAAATTCAAGTAGACAGTTGGATGCATCCTTAAGGAGGGGTAATTAAGGTGATTTATATCCCAAGTAATACTTAGCACGGGTCACACAAGCCTACCTACCCAAGGTACCTAGGTAAGTAAGAGCGGCGATGCTGACTAACCCGGCTGGGAGCGGTCTGTTTTCAGCACGACTAGGTACCTAGGAGCTGATGAAAAAACAGGTTGGAGGGGAAAAAGAACAACTCGGCAAAGGCGCAAGCCATGTCCGGGAAACAACACGGAGGCGAGATAACACATCCGCTGGCAGGGCATCGGGGTCTGTCTGTACCGTATCTGTCCGTGACTTCGTACTGACCTGAAGTGAAAGTGACCGCACCACCTCGCCTCCTAGCTGCTGCGTGCTGGCTGCGGACTGGTCTCCAAGAGTCAGGGATGGCGTAGACTAGGCGCCGGGTTCCGAGCTTTAATGGATGCAAGTACGGATACTGCAGCTCGGGCGGAGTGACACGACGTCGAGCCGGCTGCCTGGACACGATCCGGCGTGCTGGCGCCGCAGTCACCTCGCAATCCGAACACAGATCGCATAAGGAACGATTGGGTTTCGAGGTGGAGAGAGGCTTACGTTTGCGGGACCCGGGGCAAGGTTGAGATGGTGAGATGAATTGACGGCAGGAGATACCTACTTATTGCCGCCATATTTCCAAGGACAGAGGGAGGGCTTCAAGGTTTCGTCAAATACATACTCTGTGGGTGTGGAGGGGACGTAAGGGGGAATATGACGTTTTCCAAGCCGGGTTGCTTGGTGCTGATCTCTTGTGTCGGACTGAGGGTATAGTAAGTGGTGCCGCCATTATTTGGCCAGTCCTTTCGTCACATCGGGAGCACCCCTTGGCGATGCTGCCCTGTTGTTGTTTGCGGATGCTCGCACGGCCCGGTTCGGATTGGAGAGGATAAACGTCATGTGGGGGGGGGGGGGTTATATGTGCCAGCGGAGTGAGTGATAATACACGCCTAGCGAGCGGCACGGAGGCAGGTTGTCTCTGTGCAACGACACAGCCGCAACGCCCGGCCAAGGTACACTAGGTTTCTGTGCATAAGGCAGGGCCCCCCCTCGCCGGAGTTTCCAATGCCCATCCGGTTGAGGCCAGGTAGGACGCGCCTTCTCGAGCGTGTCAAACGTTGCGCCGATCTGACCAGCAGAAGTGCGCATTTGACGCCATGTCGTCGCTGTCTTTGTGGCAGACTGATAGGAATCGCACAAGAGATTGGATGAGGCATTCGTAGTGTATCCGTACAGGCCAAGGATCCGCAGCCCTGTTTTGTTGTTCTTTTTCCTTCTTTTTTTGTATACGAACTGCTCCACAAGCGCCTCCGAGGAACCCACTGCGCGAGGCGGATTGCCAAGCTGAAAGGCTCGTTCGGTCACGGAAGAGAAGACGGGAGGGACGGTCAAACCAAAACAGAACACAGGCACAGGGGATTGTTTGTGTAGTAGTTGATGTTGTTGATTGCCGGCGAGTACAACAACACCCGGACGGCGTCGAAGGAAGCACGCATAGAAATTGAGCGTCGCGAGCCAGCAAGACCTCGTGGCGCGAAACGTCGGTGGCATTCTTAGCAAGGCTTTATTTAGTCTTCGGTCGGCATCTCGACGCCGTTGACGGGTGGTCCGACAATTTGAGAGCATTTCTCGACCTCGAGTCTCGGCATTGCGTACAGTGATCGCGGACGCGAGTTGTCATCCTTTTGGTTTCGTTCTTCTTTTCCTTCTTTTTTTCTTTTCTCTCCCTCTCTCCCTTGTGGATCCTGGGAACGAGTGATGCGTTCTAGGGTGGTGCCTGCTACAAGGGCAAGGAAGTGAGCCGGTCTGGAGCCGTCAACCATCACTCTGGATACGAACGCGGCGGGCGGACCCGTTGGTGTCCCCAGCGCAGCAAGCGTACCCAGTACCTGTTCCGCTGACGAGGGGGGGCTTGCGGGTCAGCTGGAACCTGGAAGGATGGCAGGATATGTATTATGGGCCACCAACAACGGGTGCCGCTCGACGTGAAGAGCTGGGTTGTGCTGTCGGCCGTCTGAAGAGTCGTGAAAAACTTGACTCGCATGGTCTTCTTTGAGCTGCTGCTTGCGTGTCTGGCCGGCGAGTCGCGTTTGAGTTTGAGCTGTACGTCCTCCCATACATACATACTACTACTACTCCGTACTAGTCTGGCAGATGAGGGACAATAACGTGAACAGACTGGCGTCCGGAACGCACAGCATTAGGTGAGATTGTCAGGGGGGGGATTCGACTTGCAGCGCCCGGACCCGTGGTTTTGTGCCCTCTGGCCCGTTTGAGCCGGAGACAAGAGCCAGCAGGCAGGCATTCGATGCCAATGAAATGGGAGGAGCCCAGCATTCCCGAGTCCCAACGACGCGACTTTGGCCTGTTTATGTCTAGCGGGGGGTCCTGGTTCGGTGGCATTGCTATGGCCGGTCCTGGGCCTTTTTCTCGCTTCTGGCCAGGGTCCTTTGCTGGGCTGACGAGCCAGAAGAGGCAGTGGTGCAGCCATTCGTAATTTCAACGGGCATGTACTGCAACAACTGCGAGATGACTGAGACACGAGAGATATGACGACGGCTTGTTCGAACCGAACCCTCCCCAGAGGGCGTCGAAAGCCTGCCGGCGTTCTTGAGCATTGTCTACGGATACTCATGGCATCGAGGCGAGCTGTCAATTCTTTGCAGTGTGCGGTTGGCGGTATGTACCCAGCTCACAAAAACTGGTAGGTATGTACCTAGGTAGGTAGAGGTACATGGTCATACGTGCAGGTTGGCTACAGGACGTCAGCACCCAGACCAAAGAGTCAACTGCAGCTCAGCCCAGCCCAACTGAGCTCAGCGCAGTGCGCCGTGCCACTAGAATCATGGCCCAACACATGCTAAGCCACCCACCACCACCCGGGCGGGATGTCAAAAGGGGGTTTAGACGTTCTTCTCTCGGCCAATTTACTGCACGTCTGGCTTTGCGCCTGCATCTGGCTTGCAACAAGATGGGGAGAGAGTATGTGCGTGCGTGCGTGCGTGAGAAAGAGGAAGAGAAAGAGGGAGAGAGAGAGGAGGGAGAAGGGGAGGAGGAAAGCAAGAAAACCACTTGTCAGGACCAACTGGACGCGAGACAGAGACAGACACAACACAACGCATGAAGACGACATTGCCATTGCTGGCTGTCCATTAAAGCGTAAAAGTAAAAAAAAAGTTGCAGTGGCGTCGGAAGGTATGTGCCTGAGATGCTATTATGCTCTTTCATTGGGGACATTTGGGACGGACGGACGACTGGCCAAGCTCCACATGCGATCTCACTTGCTCAAAACATACATATTCCCGCCCTTCTCTGCCGCTCCTTCGGAGCCTCCCTCCCCATCCTTCGCCCTCCCTTTCGCTACTTTCCGTCAATAGCTATCATCCTCTCCACCCCCCTCCCCCCCATTCCCCCGTCCATCCCCCGTCCCTCCTCCTCCTCCTCCTCCTCCCCCCGGTCCTTCCTTCCTCTTTCAATTGCCCAGCATCATCATCATCAGTGATCACTTGGCACTCTTCCAGGAATCGCAATCCTTCTTCTCCTCTTTTCCCCTCTTCCCGCTTCTCCTCCCTTCTTTCTCTCCTTCTCCCCTCTCCCTCTTACTTACAATCTATTCTAATCCGTTCTCTTTGTCTGTATTCCTCCCGCCATCGCCAATCGAGTCCGCTTGACTGCCGATCGTCAAAACTCGCGCGGCACTTGGCCCCCTCGAATTGGGCCCTGCCAACCGCTGACCCTAACGCCGACCCGCGAGATAGCCAGGAGAACGACGGTTCCTGACTCAGCCACCCGCCCCAATTGCCTATTATCGACGGCCATTCGTCTACCTGCCTAACCTAAGCTCCCACGCAACGCACTGCTCCATCCTCGTTGCTACCGCCCCAACGCGACGAGCCCTTCTCACGTTTTTTTTCTCGCCAAAAGAAAAGAAAACACCATCCTCGACGACCCGTGGCACCTACGCAACCGCGACTCCTGGCCTTTTCCCCCCCTCTTCGCGGCCCCTCCAGCTTGTGCCGCTGTGTGGTGTTTCTCTGTTCGACCGAGCTTCCTGGATCGACAATTCGCTGCTTGCAGGCCCCTGCGAGTTGCGTGAGCGAATCGCTCGCATCCGAGGTACGTTGTTCGACGCTGTGCTTCTCGAGTCTTGCCCAGCGCACACTACTCTGCCGATTACTGGCTCGCCTCCCAAGAAACCTGCTTCATTTCCTGCCTCGCTGCACACAAAACCGTTGCAGTCGCCTGCATCGGCTCGTGCATGTTCAATTCGTCGTGTCATCTCCCACATTCGGCGATGCAACCATTACTGCTCCCTTGCCGGTCGCTAACATGGCTCCCCCTCCAGGCAGTATCCGCAACTCTCGCTGAGACAGGAAGACGCCATGTCTACCAACGTTACGACTCCGGGCACCGACCCGACGACGAGCCCTGCTGCGACTCCCGGGACGAGCGTTCCCGTCGAGAGCAGCACTCCCCCCCCTGCCACCACTACCCCTCCGCCCCAAACCACGCCCCCAGCTTCCACGCCTGCACCCGCCCCCACGACCCAAGCACCGGCTCCGACCACTTCTCAGGCTCCGGCCCCACCAACCTCACAAGCACCCGCGGCGACGACCTCGCAAGCACCGAGTCCTGCCCCGACCAGTCAGGCTCCGACTACGGAGAAGACAACCGCTCTTCAGGTAACAACCATCATTGTTACGCCCAGCGAGGCTGGGGGCAAGACGAGCACCATCTTCGCCGTCATCACCCAGACCCAGGGCGTGACGCAAAACCCGACCACCGCCAGCGCGTCTGCATCTGCCACGTCTTCCGGCGGCGCCATCAACTCGGGCGGAAGCTCTCAGGGTGGCCTCGGCAACGGCGGCACCATTGCTGTCGCAGTCGTCGTGCCCATCGCCGCCGTCGCCCTGCTCATCTTGGCCGGCCTCTACTTCTGGAGGAAGAGGAAGCAGCGCAAGGACGCCGAGGAGGAGAGGCGCAAGGAGGTTGAGGACTATGCTTATAACCCCAACGCTGACCCCACCATCCCGTCCCTCGGCGACGGCGGCTCGTACGAGATGAAGGAGGACGCTGCCTCGTCCGGATACCGCGGTTGGGGGTCCACTACTCTTGCCGGATCGACTGGGCGCAAGGCGTCCACGACCATGTCCGGGGGCAACACAGGTGCGGCTTACTCGGACACCACCCCGCCGACTCGTGGAACTGACACCCATTCAGGAGAGCCCTTGGTCAACGAAGGCTCGTACTCTCCCGATGGCGAGATCCTCGGCGCCATGGGTCCTTCGGCGGCCCTGAACCGCGGAGCCGGCGTCCAGCGCGGACCCTCCAACGCCTCGTCGTCGTACAGTGCTGGCAATCACTCGGACACCTCTGACGGCATCGGCATGGCGTACAGCGGCGGAACCGGCAACGGCACCGGCTACTACGACCAGTACGGCAACAACCCGTACTCCGAAGGCCCCTACGACCAACGGGCCACCGAACTCCCCGGCCAGCCGGTCATCCGCGACAACCCAGCCCGGCGCAACACCCGGATTGAGAACCCCTCCCACTATCCCCAACAGCAAAACGCGGGCATCTCACAGAACTTTTAAGGAGGACCCCGAGCTACATGGCAAATGTTTTGTTGTTTATCGGCCTGCTGGGGCTCCGTTCCAAAGATACCCCGCCATCTCCACCAGGCCAACGGTCTCGAAGCAGAGACCTGAACGCGGCGTTATGGGCTTATGGGTTCATGTCATGTGGTGGCACTTTTCGCTGCCTCGACAACCACCCTCTTTATAATTATCGCCGCCCACTCCGCTGGCTCATTCGCAGTGCTCTGAAATGACGCACCGACAGCTCGGGGGTCACAATCTGGTTCACGCACATGATTTATTCGCCGTATACATAAACACCGATTTCAGGGACCTACTAACGGCGGGAGCCACCATGGAGCGTGTCGCTTCAATTTAATATGGTGTACATAGAAAACATAACGAAGGCGCACCGGTGACGTAATCTGATGTGGTCTGGAAACAAGCAACCATCCCTGCCTCGACGGCAAGGGGGAGCTGCCGCATAAGAAAAGTTTGAGGATTTAGTGAACCACTTAGGTAGTAAGGAAAGCAGGGACTAGCCGGGTCGACTCGACCTCGGAGCAAGGCTGTTCTAGACACGTTCGAATGAATACTCCTTTGTCAAACTGCAAATCATTCTCGGTGCCAGTGCAAATCACGCAGCCGTTCCCTTCTTTCGGAAGCCACTAATTTCACTGTGCACGACGACAAACACAGGCTAAGCAATGGGCCAGGCGTCTCAGCAGCCTCCCGTGCCCTCGCTCAGCGCGACCCTGTCCCACCAGAACCGAAACTGCCGGACCTCGAGCCCCGTCAGCGTCCGCACCCGCGCCACGGCGCCCCTCCGCCGCTCGCCTTTCCTCCCCATGAGCTCGTCGTTGCCCTCGCCGAACACGAGGATCTTGCCGCGCGTCTCGCCCGGGTCCTCCGGGTCCGGGACCGAGTCGCCCGCGGCGTCGTCGCCAAAGGGGCTGACGAAGCGCGGCCAGGAGACGCCGCTGGCGTTGGGGAGGGCGTTTGGCCCGTCGGCGGTGGCCGCGAAGGACGACCAGTACCCGTGCATCGCGTCCGAGACGGCGAGAAGGCCGGGCGTCTTATGCTCCGAGAGGACGTCCGTGTCGTGCGTCGCAGCGGGGACGTGGTCGCCGTGGTTCGCGGCGGCCAGGTCCGCGTGCGCGGCGTACTCGTACACCCACACGGGAGCGTCCCTGGCGGAGGCCAAGTGCGCCGAGTGGAGGAGCGGCGCGATGTAACCGTAATGCCCGTAGGCCTGCGCCAGACGCCGGAACTGGGCGCCGTGGGCCGGGGTCGGCGGGGGGGGATAGGTCGACGCGGGCGGATAGAGGGACTCAAGTAGCTCGAGGTCCTGCGGGGTGAGGGCGGGGATGAGGTCGGAGAAGAAGTCGGCCAGGGCTGTGGGCGAGGAGGCGGCGGCGGGCACGAACATTGTCCCCTCGGAGGTGTTGAAGCCTGTGATGAGGGGCGGCGGTTGAGGGAGCGAGGGGGACGTCCAGGCCTGGATGGGCGGTTGAGGGATGATGCTGTCCTCCTGGCCGTCGACGGAGGGCTGGAAAGGCCACTGCACGGAGGCCGCGCACTCGGACCAGGTCGCCAGCGAGGCATCCAGGAGGGTCCGGAGGGGCAGAGCGCGCAGGGCGGGAAGGACCTGGGCGGGCGGATGACCGGAGAGTGCGGCGTGACGGAGGAACCGGGCGAATTGCGCTTCGTGGCGGGAGTGCGTCGACGAAAGGACGGAGCGGGCCGTGGGCGCGCCCGACTCGAGAATCGCGCGGTGAAAGAGGGCGCGGGAAGGCGGCGAGAGGACGTGATGGCCGAGCTAGCTGGCGTCAGTATGCCCTTGACGCACGCATGCACGGAGACGGGGGCAAGGGTACGGACCGAGTGCGCGCCTGCGCTGAAGCCCACGGCCGTGACGTCCTGCTCGTCACCACCGAACGCGGCGATGTTCCGCTGAACCCACTGCAGAAGGACCCTCTGGTCCAGGAGCCCGTTGTTCGCGACGCCCTCGCGGACGGCGACGTCACAGGGGAGGAAGCCCAGCGGTCCGAGCCGGTAGTTGAAGCTCACGGCGACAATGTCGCGCTTTGCAAACGCAACAAAGGCCGCCAGGTTCCTATCCCCGCCGCGTCCAAAGTTGAAGGCGCCCCCGTGGACTGGACGCACCCGTCAACACGTGGCCGGACCGCGGCGGAGAGAGGGGGGGGGAGGGAGGGACACGGGACTCACTGTAGACCAGCACGGGCACCTTATTCCTCTCCGCCATGACGCCCTGAGCCCCCTTGCTCTCGCCTGCCTCTGCCGGGCGAAAGATGTTGGCATTGAGACACTGCTCGTCAGACGGGAGCGAGGGGTCGGCCGTCGGACACACCGGGCCGTAGTCCGAGGCGTCAAAGGTATTCGTGGAAGCTTCGGGCGGTACGGCACGCCGAAGACGTTCACATCTTGCGTACGGCACGCCGAGGAAGGCCTCAACGGCGCGCGGGAACTCGGGCTCCGCGAGGGTTGTACCGATGTACGTCCCTTGGTCCAGTCGCACCGTGGGCCGCTGGTCCAAGGTCGGGCTGGAGACGGGAGGGCTCATTCTCTGAAGAAGCGCCGGAGAAGTGTGCCGGGGAGTGTAGGGTGCCAAACGGGCTTGGTCGAGAGATCGAGCGATGTCCTGAGTGTCTTCTGCAATTTCCGTCAGCTCGATATGCAGCTGCTCCGCAACACTGTCTGTGGATGTGAAGGTGGAGGTTAAATTTGATGGACCCATTTAACCGGGTGTCGTTGCCTTGCTCCGCTAGTGCCCGAGCACCGTCCAGCCGTGCAGCACCGCGCTATCTCCGCAGCAAGGGCCGGAGCGCTCGGCGCGGAACAAGGGCGCTAAGGCGGGTCGAACGGTCGTCTGGGCATCCAGTTTCTGTCCGAGGTTTCACCCGCAGGACATTTCATGCGCATCATGATAGACGGGTTCTTTATTGGGTCTAAAAAGTCCCTAAGACAACTTCAAACAGCGCACACCTTATCTGGATGCGTGGTGAGTCCAACAACCCTAATAAAACAACACTACACACCAAAATCTGCGCACAGCGCCGGCCTGTTGGCCGCCGTTCCCCGCCAAAAAATGAATACCCTTCGCCCCTAAACTCCACGCAATCTCGATACAGGTGCTAGCTCTACGCGTTAGCTGAATAAGTCACAAAGAAGACTGGCATATGCCCATGAACCACATCGTTGGTAGCCATGTCTCACGCTGCCTGGCTGGCTGTGGCAGCCGTGGCGGCGAGCTGTTTACGTCTCTGCTTTTCGGCCCATTCCCGACCGGCTTGCCTGGAGCGTTCGGCGGCCTGCTCGCGAGCCATCTTGGCATTCCACTCACGCTCACGGCGTTCTCGCTCTTTTTCCTTGATGTAGCAATTGTCGCGTTGGAAGATCTCCTTCCCATTGTGTCTCTGGTGCTCGAGCTCTTCGGCCGACAGCGTGCTTCGCTTGCCACTCGTGCCACTCGTCGACGTCGATGTAGCGCGGCTGGTCGGGTCCGCAATCGCCGTCTGTGACATACCTCTGCCGCGGGCCTGAGGAGACGTCGTTGAAGAGGCCCTCGCAAGGGTGTGCGGGGTGCCAACCATCGACCTGCGCTTGGGTTGAATTTCCTCGAATCGGACGTTATCCGCCTCAGACCCCTTGTTCTGACGGGCACGACTGGCCACGGTCTCTCGAGGAGATACAGCGGAACCGAGGTTCGCCTTGATAGGGCGTGCCTTGAACTCGCGCCGCTTCCGCTCCTCCTCCTCCTGTGCCTTGAGACGAGCCTCCCGCTCCGCTCTCTTGCGTTGTGAGATCGCCTCGCCGGGAAGCTCAAAATTGGGCCGCGTCGGCACCTTCAACGACCTGCTTCGCTGCGGGGCCGGCGGCGCGGCCTTTACAGCCTGTTGGGCAAGGCGGGCCACGCGCTGCTCCTTAATCCGCCGAGCAACAGCTTCTCCTGGCAGCTCGAACGAGGGTTTCGTAGGTGCCTTTGTGGATTTGGCGGGTGGCTTGGGCGGCAGTAAGCTAGTTGGGCGGGCCACTGTGGATCTTCTGTTGGGCGATTTCTCTGGCGACGCCTTTGCTGCTGCGTCGTTGTCCGTCGCCGAGACCGACTTTCTCTGCGCGGTGCGTGCTGATGGCGCAGTCTTGGCTCCAGCGCCAGCTGACTGGGTCCGCTTCATCGTCGATGTACTTCGCTTCACGGCCGCGGTTGCGCCATCAACTGTTCTAGACCGGTTCTGGTCCGACTTGGTGGGCGTTGCCAGCCGTGCGGCAATGTGCACGGCCTCTAGCTCCTCCTCGAGCCTGTCAATAGCCTCGACGGAGTCTTCGATCCGGGAACGCGAGCTGGTTGAGGTAGACCGAGAGGGGGTGCGAGGAGCCTCATTTCTGCCCTCATCCGTAGAAATGGAAACTACTCTACCCTTGGAGCCTTCAACTTGGGCCAAAGATGACGAATCCTCCTGTGCATCCCCGCCATCGGCTGCGGACACTGCGAACCCTGAATGCGCCGAGTTATTCATTGCAGCCTCCTCCCCAGCCTGAGTCGGCGAGGCCATACGAACCGAGGGCTCCGCGACGGCGGCCATCTCTTCCGTCCTTCCAGGGGCTGAGTCGTGTTCTGAGTGTCTTCAGTCACCAAAGGTGTTACTAGAATCTTGTAGGTATTAGCTGGTTTGCTCTGGCCGCAAACGCCCTCAGGAGTGCGATCGGCCTGCACCAAGACGTTGCAGCCAAAGTCCTGCGTCAAGCCGCGCCGTCCGCTGGGCACGTTGTCGCGCTTGGCCCCGCCGTCCGGGTCCAGAACCGAAAGCACATAGTCATACTGACCTGCCTTGTGTCGTGCGATGGATGTCTCAATGCCAGGTTTGATGCCGAGAGCGTGGTGATCGAGGTCGGCTGCGAGGAGAACTGAATAGGTTAGTAGGATAATTAGACATGGCTCGACAATCGGATGAGCGAACCTTGGGTCAAGAAGTTGGGGTCGCTGGGTTCAAATGATTCCGGCGACTGGCCAAGGAGGGCAGGTTGGAAAACGCTTGTTTCAGCCGACAACGGGACACCCTCGTCTTGTCTGTGCCTTTGAAGCAGCCCGCCAGGGAATGGTCCTTGCGTGGATTCGGTCACGGCCGAGTTTGGAGTCGAGTGCTGGGCTCCTTCTCTGACGTGGCCCAGGGCGCCGGCGACCTTGGTGTCAATAGTCAACCGGTTCAAACGGCGACACACGGGGGCCAGCAGCGAGCTATCGACGCGGTCCTTTTTGGGACTGTATATGTGAAGCTCCTTGAGCTTGGCGGTCAGCGAATCGATGAAGTCCGGCGTGTTCCCGCCACTGTCAGTATCACGATCTCGAAGAGTAGCAAAGTGGTTGTAGCTGGGCGGGTCGCCGGCAGCATTGTGGTCCGGGCCAGATATAGTCGTGCTCTCGAAGATACCAAACCCGTGGGCCGGGGCCTTGGATCGAGAGAGGCGCCCCATTGTGCTTGTCAATCTCCGAATCCGACGACCTGAACTCAAGACAGGGGACCGCCAACCCCAGACAAGTTGCAAGACAGGGGTGCGTTGTAATGGCGGGTTCGGTGGACCGTCTCGAATTGGAATAGCAATTTCGCCTGGGAATAGCTGGGGTGTGGGTAATATGGCGGGGTTATTGGCTGGAACACTATGCAGTATTATTTGGGGCCGTTCAAGACAGTGTCGAGGAGGGCAAAGAAACAAAAATAAAACAGAGTTTTGCGAGGGTGATGGGCGATACGATATGTTAGCAGGACGTGGCGCACTGCCTTTCAGGCTTGGAAGACGGTGGAAATTGGCTTCAATTTGGTCTTTCCCCTCGTGGGATCTACACGTCAGTTTCCGCCAGCAAGGCAAGCCAGGAGGGCACGGGCGCTCATGGCAGGCTCGATAAGTTTCGAGGCCCTGGTGAGGAGGAGCCATGATCCATGAGCTGAAGCACACCCGTCTCGCGGTAGCAACGACGCGGTGACCACGTGACGCGTCCGACTCGGTCGCGTCTTTCCCTGTGGACCCCGCACCCAATTGTTGACTTTGGAGCATTCCTGCCCAATCGCCATTCCAAGAAGTACCGGAGCAGGTGCGGATATAATGCCTAGGTACCTAGGTAGGTAGGTACACCTGCCCGGATACCTATTCGCGGCATGCCACACGAGCGGGTGCTGCCCACGATTCCATTCGGCTGCCAACACAAAAGATTCCCCTTTGCACCTGAAATCAATCCTCAAGGACTGATGGCGGGCTGTCGGTAGAAGGTGCAGGTGGCAGCTAACATGACGCAGCCGTACGTGCGCCGTCCGCCGCCGTGATGTGAGACGTGTTACTTTTCGGTCAAACCCATCCATTCATCACGGAGTAGCCATGCTGTTATCTCCGGACTCGGCCACGGTTTCGGCCTGCGCCTGAAGCGTCGGGGCATGTTCCGTCGGAATGCGAACCAGTGTCTGAGGGAGAGGAAGGCTGGCGCCTTCCGGTTCCAACGGTTCTTCTCCTTGCGGCTTGGCCAATTGGGCTGGGGATGCAGTGTTAGTCTAGGTAGGTAGGACACGTTCTTCTTCGCAAGCAGCCGCAACATACCGGAAGCCATGTTGATGGCACGCAGCACGTTATGCCAGTTGCCAACGACCATGGCAATTGCTAAGATCAGTCAGCCCTGCCTGCCTCTGACCGGGAGCCGGGAGCCGGGAGCCGGCCTTCCTCACCTTCCGTTCCGTCCGAAAGAGTCGCGAGCTTGTGCTCCAAGGCCTCCATCTGGCCTGCAACGGCAGCGCTGAGGTCGCGAAGCTCCTTCAGGTGCTCCAGCTCAGCCTTCTTCTCGGCAATACGCGCAACCAGCATGGGCGACGGACCCGCTGAAGCGTTCTGAGACCCCGCCCCGGGGAGCCGAGTCGAGAGGGATCGTGCCGGGTAGGACATTCCTGCCTCGAAGAAATATCTAGGTTTGTTCGGTTTGCGTTATCGAAGGGCTCCTTTGTGTGCAGGACCTCAGTTGAGAATGTTGGGGATCGTGGCAGGGGGTGGTGGCGGCTGGGAGCGATGCACAAGTCAGAGGAAACCGTCAAAAGACTTGATGAACGTGCACATGCAAAGAATGTGGTAGGCAGTGGGGATTGGCCCGTCCGGATGCCCCCCAGCAACCCCCCTTTCCCTGTAATGCGTGTCAACACTAGTCCCGAATAGGCCGAGTGTAAATAAATGCCACTTCGGTAAATTTTCTCCCTCGTCACTGTCCCAGCCACCTTTGTGTCGTGTCGTGCTTCGCTTCGCTCACCTTCCCATTCCTCAGTTTAGGTCCCATCGCCGCCTCACCTCGTCTTCCTCCTCCAGAATGCACCATGGCCCGACTAAACGAACCTCCCGTATCTGCAGATAGCATCGACACCTGTATGTTTTCTTGATCGCTATCGGTGCACCTTACCGGCTAACTCTTGCTGCTGAAGTGCGTAGGAAGCTGCTGCGACAAAATCGAGATCTTGCCAAGGCCAACGCCATCCATCTAGCCCGCATCAAAAACCTCGAAGCCGACTATTCTCGATGCTTGTCAGATAATATTGAACTCAACGGTCGCATCATTGGGCTAGAAAAGGAGCTCGAGAACAGCAATGCCCGGAGAATAGCAGATCATGCCCTGGACATCAGATCTAGGCTCGAAACGCAGCTGATGGATTGCATGTCCCTTATTGCAAGCCTCGGCCAGGAGCCTCCCACAAAACGACACGCGAGCCCCCGAGGACGGAGGATCTCGAGGGCCAGTCTGTCGCATCGCAGCCCGCCTCAAAGACGCCCGCCAAGGGAGCCAACCAAGGACACCGAGGCCCGAGCGCTGCAAGAGGGCCGTCTACCACCCATCGCAGAAAACAAGTCATACCCCAGAGCAACCCTTGAGTAGGTCCCACAGCCCTTCATCGTCGGCTCAGTGCTAACAGCTTCCAGCCGCGAGCAGATCCTCGCCCTGTGCTCGGAGGCCGCAGACATCACGGATACCGCCGACACCACCGACTCCCCAGAACTTGGGCCACCGCCGTTGTCGCGGTTCGTCGACACGGATTCTGTCAACATCGGGTCTCCCCGCCAGTCCTTACAACCCGTAGAGCCAGAGACCGCACGTAGCTCGCCGATGTTGTCACCCTCGCCGGCGCCTGCACCGCAGCCGGCCCCCGCGCCCAAGACAGCGAATAAGCCCGAGAAGACTGTCACTGTCCGACCCGATCCCGCTCCCACTAGCGAAAAGGCCCACACCGAGGCCAGGCGCCCACCTGCCGAGGACTCCATCTTGCCCCTCGCGCTGCCACAGACCACCGCCAAGGTCGGCTCGAAGCGAAAGTACTGTCTGGGCGACGACACGAGCAGGACCGCCAAGCCGGTCGCCGAACTACCGAAACCAAAAGAGCCCGAAGGACGTCCCAACACCACACGCGAACAACCCAGCGGGCAGACCTTGAAGGAACTGGCCAACAGGCGACGTGAAGCCAGGGAGCGCATGTCGGCGCCGGTGAACCCGAGGAAGCCGCTGTCGGCCAAGAGCACAAACGACGACATGACGTCGCCCGTGAAGAGTGCCAGGTCCGAGGCAGACCATGGAAAGGCGCCTGAGAAGCCTAAGCCGCGGGCAGCAAGGGAGCGGGCGGCCCAGAAAATCAAAGAGGAGGCCGAGCCCGATTCGCCCGTCAAGGTGTCTGCTGCTTCACCACCGCCACCGACTCCCGTTGTCGAGGTTTTCCCAAGCACCGAGACTGTCCCCACGGAAGCCGCTTTGCTGTCTGCAGCATCGCCCGAACCCACGCCCAGGACGAGCCTGTCCAGTGTGCGGGACACGCCGCCGCCCACAGACATCTCCTCTCACGGCGAGACATCGCGGCCGAGCAGGAGGGCACGAGCTGCCGTCAGCTACGCAGAGCCTAATCTGCGGGACAAGATGCGGCGCCCCACGAAGGAGCTGTATGACGCCGTCACCGGCCAGACCAGGTACCTCCAGCGCAGCGGGAGCGCCAACGCGGACCAGCTCCTCGGCGAGGGGGTCCTCGCGGTCAAGCGCGAGTCCAGCGACGAGGGCGCCTGGAAGCAGATTTCGGCAGCCATGTCTCCCTTGCGGGATGCCGCGCAACGCGAAAAGAGCCCCAATAGCCCTGCCAACAAGGCAAAACCAGCGGAGCCGATGCTTACCGTGGTGAAGCCTCTGCGCAAGAAACGCTCCTCTTCGATGATGTCGGGATCCATCAGCGAGAGCGAAGGACAGAGACCGTTCCAGCAGCCCCCCAGCGGCGCTTCAGTCCCCAGCAAGATCATCAACAACCAGCCCAGCCCATCGCCCGAGCGGCAAGAGGATCCTTACGAATTCAGGACCTCGATCACAGCCAACGACAATTCGTGGGCCGAGTTCAAGGAGGAAGTCGCCCCGGCGCGTCAGTCCAAGTCCTCGCGACGCCTCTCGTCTGTCGTAAGAGAAGACTTCAGGGTAGACAGCGCGGACGGGGCTGAGCGAGCAAAACCCGGCGGGCCCAGAAAGAGAGCGTCGATGGTGCTGCCCAAGAGGAACCGCTCGGAAGCCGAAGGCCTCGAAGATAGTAGTTTTGAGAGCGTGGAGAGCGGGGACTTCCCGGACACGAGGTCGAAATCCTCGATGAGGAGACGAAGCATGATGTTGTAATGACCCCCCACCCCCCCACGACTGACTGATGAGCACTGGTGTTTCCGGAGTTGGATACGTTGGCCAATACCACCCCCGCATGTTTTGTTTCCGTGTCTGTCTGGCTTTCAGGATAGGTTTCGTTGGGATACCACAGAGAGGCGCGGCCGAGTATTGTGTGCATATAGGTGCGAGCATAGAGCCATGGGGAAACGGCCGAGTGAAACTTATATTATTATAATGATCATCATTGCCCTATGTCGTCCGGTCCCGAATCATGTCAACCAACCAGCTGGCAGTGGCTGGCATCTCCCGTTCCTTCTCCAAGCGTCCGCCTTTTCGAAGCACCTCGTTTGTCCGTAACTCACGGCGCAGCAGACGGCTCCACGGGCTTCGTGTATGTCACCTTTTCAACCGCCACGTTTTCGTTGCCCTTGTCGTCTTTCCGTAGTTGGTAAACGTATAGAGTGAGGGAGATGCCTTGTACCTGTAAAGAGTCAGCGAGCGGCCCCGGTCCCGAATGTCGCACGAGCCCCGCGGGGCAGTGGGCGCTATACGTACGTCCATCAGGCAAAAGCTCGGGACAGGCTCCTCGCCGTCCTTGCCCCAGCTCGCGGTAAAGGCGCCTGTTGCGCTACCGGGGTTGACGAAGAACTTGTCCATGTACTCAAAGGCGTCGAACTTGTGGGTGCCGCCCCAGCAGAGAACGTCGACATCGAGCTTGTTTGCCTCGGCGAGGAGCAGGTCGGGCTCGTTGGAGACGAGGGTGAAGCCCTCGAGGAAGCCGATGCGCAGGGAACCGTGGGTGACGACCTGGGTCAGGGGTAGGCTCGTGGCCTCGACGTCGAAGCGGCCCTTGACAATCTTGAGGTCGGGGGCGATGGTCCGGAGGTACTCGTATGTGTGCTTATCCGTCAGGTTGCCCAGGCAGAGGGTCTGGCCGATCTTTCCCGGGGCGAGGAGCTTCTTGAACTGTCGGGTGTTAGTGGAAGACGGGCAGGCGGGCGTGGGCGTGGGCGTGGGCGTGGGCGCACCTTGGGAGGTATATCGAGGGCGCGGTCTGGGATGTGCAGGTCGCCAATCACAAGTATCAAAAACGCCATGTTTGCGACGGCTGGGGGCGGTGCGTGCGATGCGGCTTTCGAGATCGTGATGGCGGCGCCGGGAGGTCGGGAGCTGCCTGGAGGGCTTGCGCGGCCGATTGGTAAGGTCCGCGAGCCCGGACGGGTCTGGCTGGGGCAGTTTCGAGGTCGCGCGATGAGCTGACTAGCCTGTGAGCGCGTTTGTCTTGTGTACGGGTGGATTTAGAATGGGACGGTCCTTAACCAGCGTCAATCGCTATCTGGGTAGGTAGCTTGGCTGAGCAGCTTGACGAGTGTAGTGCAACGGCCGAGTGGGGGGCGCTTCGGTGAGCTCATCAAGCCACAGCACGGGGCGGGATGTTCCATGATGGGTGTGGCTCAGCAGGTGTGCCTGCCTACCTAGGTAAGTACCTAGTATTAGTAGGTAAAGTGCCAGCGCCGATATCGTTCGGTGTCATCCCCCGAAACTCTCGTCACGTCCTCAGTCTTGGACAATACGGAGCTCTCCACTCTCGGAAGCCAAAAACACCAGTGAAAGACGACGGCCATCTCCTGGCCTGGACTCGAATGCCGACTGTTCTCCGCGTTAGTGTACCCCGAAGCAGCCGCCCCCTTTCCCAAGGACAACCAACGCCCATTATTGACCTGGAGGCGGGTAACGCAGCAGCTAAGGAGAAAAAAAGACACTTCCGTCCAAAAACCAAGCAGGGGTTACTCGATAGTATTTCATGTTCAATTTGCTTTCTTTTTATCTAATTGATCTGCACCGGACCCGTCAGAAGCAGCGCCTACTCCGATTTCCTGCTTCTTGAAAGTCGTTTCCGTTCTTCTCGTCCTGGAAACAAAGTCTCCCCAGCGGCGGGACTGATCCGAGCAAAGTCGTAAGCCGTAGCCCATCCAGCTCTTTGTTCCAGCCCAGCTACGTCCCGTCCGATAAAGACGATCGGCTTACCTCCCGAGGTGTGAATGACGCATAGGCGCACATGCACATTTCCCTAACGCGGCTCCAGCTCCCTCTCCGCACATTGGCGAAGCAGGGGACAATGCCCCTCCACAACCTGAGCAACCCCTCATCGGCTCGGGTATCGCTCATCTCGAGACACCTGCAACCCGCAACTACTACATCAACAGCCGTAAGTCCGCCTCTTGCCCGCAGTCTTGCACCACTCCAATTGATCCTCCAACCACTCACACACACGCCACGAACGAAACGCAGACACGACCCGTTTCCACCATGTCTTCCCAACCGCCTCACCCGACCCTCCTCATTCCGGGGCCCATTGAGTTCGATGATGCCGTGCTCCAGGCCATGAGCCACTACAGGTCTGCGACCCGCCGGCATTACCGCCCCCGCCTCTCGACGTCTTTGAAGCCGCCGTGCTGACCCGAAGTGAACGTCTGCAGTGAGAGCCACGTCGGCCCCGGTTTTGTGAACACATTCGGCGAGGCCCTGTCGATGCTGCGCCAGCTCTTCCAGACCAAGGACCCGCAGGCGCAACCGTTTGTCATCTCCGGCTCCGGCACCCTCGGCTGGGACCTGGTCGCCGCCAACCTCGTCGAGGCCGGCGAGGACGTCCTTGTCCTGGCCACCGGCTACTTTAGCAACGGCTTCAGCGACTGCTTCAAGACCTACGGCGGCAACGTCACCGAGCTGAGGGCCCCCGTCGGTGAGCGCCCCCAGCTCCCCGAGATCGAGAAGGCCCTGTCCGAAAAGAAGTACAAGGTCTTGACCGTCACCCACGTCGACACGTCGACCGCCGTCCTGAGCGAGCTCAAGGAGCTGACCGCCCTGGTCAAGCGGGTGTCCCCCGAGACCCTGGTCATCGTCGACGGCGTCTGCAGCGTCGGCGTCGAGGAGATCCAGTTTGACGAGTGGAAGCTCGACGGTGTCATCACGGCCAGCCAGAAGGCCATCGGCGTCCCCGCCGGCTTGTCGATTTCCATGTTCAGCGGCGCCGCCATGAAGTCGTTCGCCCAGCGCAAGACGCCCCGGCGTCTTACTTTGCATCCTTCAAGAACTGGACCCCTAGTGAGTGACGGCAGCACGTGCAGATGAAAGGAAGGCCGGCTGACGACGGCAGTCATGCAAAACTATGAGGCCAAGAAGCCCTCGTACTTCGCGACGCCTTCCCCCAGCTGATCCACGCCCTCCATACCGGCCTCACCCAGATCCTCGCTAAGCCCCTGTCGGAGCGGTTCGCCAAGCACAAGGAGGTCTCTGACAAGGTCAAGAAAGCCGTCGCGGACCTGGGCCTGAAGCAGGTCGCCACGAAGCCCGAGAACCAGGCCCACGGCATGACGGCCATCTACCTCCCCGAGAGCGTCAAGGCCGCCGAGCTTCTGCCCAGCCTGGCCAAAAAGGGAATCGTCTTCGCCGGCGGCATCCACAAGGAGATTGCGCCTAAATACATCCGTTTCGGACACATGGGCGTCAGTGTGGTTAGTTTTGCCCGTCGCGGTGTGGTGAGAGTGATTGCTAATTGCTAATTGGCGCAGACGGATCCCAACCGGAAGGACATTGACAACGCCATCAAGGCCCTCCAAGATAGTCTGTTTGAGGTTGGCTACCAGAAGGCGTAGAGAAGTGCACATGTTTCACAACGCCTACACCCGTATTAGATCTGGCGTCGTACATCGTAAAGAATATATATACAGTCAACTTGGAATCATCATCTTGACAGTATTCTGAGGAGCCAGGGGCGCAGCGCTTGAGGTGAATGAGCCGACTAGGTCATGCCGACCCAATGTTGATCAGCCGTGTTGTGTTGTATGGACATATAAATATAAACCTTTGCCGCCAAGGGACAAACTGATGGACCGCCCTGCAGAGGACACACGGTGTAAGTGCGGTGGTGGTTGCAACTGGTTCTCGGCGCAAGCCTAGGATCGCAGTGGTTGCGATTATCATCTCGAGGTTTAGACAGCCTTTGATGCCGCGGGGGCAATCCGGACTGGAATGTGTTTCTCGGGCCATGAACGTCTCGTTTTCCGAAGCGCGACTGTGCGTGCTGTGCTGTAATGTGTACCTATTGCCGCAAAGGTTGGGGGGGGGTGAAAGACTGGGCGGTATAGTATGTACTGGTACCTCTGCTTCTGGGGTTTTCCAGCAGCTGGGCGAAGCAAAAATGGCGATGCCGTGGGTCGTCGCCGTGGTTTCGTCGGCGCTTCTCCCGGACGGAGGGGAAGGGGGGTGACAGCCAGTTTACTCCGTATTGTGGTGTGGTATTCGTAGCTTCGTGTTGTTGCCGCGGGAATGATTCGTTCGGGCAGGGTTCAGCGCGCCAGGTGAGCCCAGGTGGAAAAGAGGGGTGCAGTGCAGGCACGCGGTAGGCATAGGCAGCGGAAAGAAAGTCTTCAACCCAGCAGCCTGACGAGGTATCCTAGCGGTGGTGCGTCTGGCGGGCCCAAGCTTCTACACACGTAGGTAGGTAGGTAGGTACACACAGAGAGTCGGTAAAGAGACCCTCTGGGAGGGGAGGTATAGATACCACGACGACACCTGTGGCTGGTGGAGTTTAGCGGGCGGCTGACAAAATTGGTTGTCCCCCGCCATCTCGCTCTGCTCTTTTTGGCACAACCAACCTACCTACTACCTATCCTCGCCTTCACGCCAGGCAGACTTTCCTCACCTCCCGCTCCTCTTGATATTTCCTGCTTCTCTCTTCCAATCGCGAAAGAAGAAGAAGGAATCAAAAACTTCTTTTGCGACCAAACACACGAACCCGACCTCTCCAAATTGCTGCATCCAGCCGTAGCGCCCGCATCCCCCTCCCGCCGCCGCCGCGCCTTTCGTTCCCCCCTCCTCACCTGGGGACGAGTGCCGCGACTAGATTTCCCCCTCATCCCGTTGCCGCCTCTCTTGCGATCGAGATCGACTGTCTTCCACAACCCCGCCCTGCCCTACCTCAACACCCGCGATGGCTATCACGATCCCTGAGCTGGACGAGATCGTCCGCTCTTTTTACGAGGGCCGCGGAGAACAGGTGCGCCGCATTTTTTTTCCAGCCTTGGACATCTGATATTTCCGGCCGAGACTGACCGATGACTTTGGAATACAGCAAAAGCAAGCGCAAGCTACACTCAACCAGGTACGCAGCCACCAGCCCCGACCGTGACATATGGTCCCTAACACAGACCCTTTGCAGTTCAAGGAAGACCAAGACTCGTGGCTCCTCGTCGATAAGATTCTCGCCGAAGCGACCTACCCCCAAACAAAGTGTACGTTGGGCGCAAAGAGCACGCGGGGATGTAACGACAGCTGACCGGTTACAGTCTTGGGGCTGCAGGTGCTTGACAATGTGATCATGACGAGATGGAAGGTCCTCCCGAGAGACCAGTGTCAAGGTTTGCCCATCGACTCGCTATCCCGCGTCCGTACGCCCAACTGACCGCCCCAGGTATCCGCAACTTTGTCGTGCAATTCATCATCCAGTGCTCCAGCTCCGAAGAGGCGATGAAGGAGCAGAAGACGCTGCTCAACAAGCTCAACCTCGTCCTCATCTCGATCCTGAAGCAGGAATGGCCGCACAACTGGCCCACCTTCATCAACGAGATCATCACGTCGTGCCACTCCAGCCTGTCCATCTGCGAGAACAACATGGTCATCCTGCGCCTGCTGTCCGAGGAGGTCTTTGACTACTCGGCCGAGCAGATGACGTCCACCAAGACCCGCAACCTGAAGACGACCATGTGCGCCGAGTTCTCCCAGATCTTCACCCTCTGCCAGGAGGTCCTGAACACGGCCGACCAGCCGAGCCTCGTCAAGGCCACACTCGAGACATTACTGCGCTTCTGCAACTGGATCCCCCTCGGATACATCTTTGAGACGCCCCTCATCGACACCCTGCGCACGCGCTTCTTGCCCGTCCCTGAATTCCGCAACGTCGCCCTGCAGTGCCTGACCGAGATTGGCGGCCTCCAGACCGGCGGGCCCGGACAACCCAATTCCTACGACGAGCAGCTGGTCAAGATGTTCACCGAGGTCCTGACCACCATCGCCACCATCATCCCCATCAGCCTCGACCTCAAGTCGACATATCCCAACAGCAACTCCAGGGACCAGGAGTTCATCCAGAACCTGGCCCTGTTCCTGTGCAACTTCTTCGGCATGCACCTGAACGTGAGTCCGCCAGCGGCCTCCTTCGTCAGCCGGCCATGCTAACCCCGTCGCAGCTCATCGAGAACCTGCCCAACAGGGACTTCCTCACCCACGGCCACTACTACCTGATCCGCATATCCCAGATCGACGACCGTGAGATCTTCAAAATCACCCTCGACTACTGGCTGAAGCTTGTTAATGAGCTCTACGACGAGATGCAGCAGCTCCCCATGACCGAGCTCAACCCCTGATGGGCATGGCCGGCGGCATGTCCGGGGCCGGTGCCCCCAACCCGACGCTGCTCAACAACTACCCGCTGCGCAAGCACAAGTACAACGAGGTCCTGTCGAACCTCCGCACGGTCATGATCGAGAAGATGGTCCGTCCCGAAGAGGTCCTCATCGTCGAGAACGACGAGGGCGAGATCGTGCGCGAGTTCGTCAAGGAGAGCGACACCGTGCAGCTCTACAAGACCATCAGAGAGTGCCTGGTGTACCTGACGCACCTGGACGTTGTCGACACCGAGAACATCATGACGGAGAAGCTCGCCCGCCAGGTCGACGGCTCGGAATGGTCTTGGCATAACTGCAACGTGCTCTGCTGGGCCATCGGCTCCATCTCCCTGGCCATGAACGAGGAGACCGAGAAGAGGTTCCTCGTCACTGTCATCAAGGACCTTCTGGGCCTCACCGAGATGAAGCGCGGCAAAGACAACAAGGCCGTCGTTGCCAGTAACATTATGTATATTGTCGGGCAGTACCCCGGTTCCTCAAGGCCCACTGGAAGTTCCTCAAGACCGTCGTCAACAAGCTCTTTGAGTTCATGCACGAGTCCCACGAGGGTAGGCCGCGCCCCTCCCCACCGCGCGTCAGACGTAGAGACAAGACTAACCCCGCCGCAGGTGTCCAGGACATGGCTTGCGATACCTTCATCAAGATTGCGAGACAGTGCCGCCGCCACTTTGTCGCCCTGCAGCCCAGCGAGCAGGAGCCCTTTATCGAGGAGATTGTGCGCAACATGCACAAGATCACCTGCGACCTGTCGCCCCAGCAGGTCCACACCTTTTACGAGGCCTGCGGTTACATGGTGGCCGCCCAGGGCAACAAGCACCAGCAGGAGCGGCTCTTGAGCGATCTGATGGCCATTCCCAACGCGGCGTGGGACGAGATCATCAAGCAGGCCCGGGTCAACCCCATCATCCTCCAGGATGCCGAGACGATCAAGGTCATTGGCAACATCATGAAGACCAACGTCTCGGCCTGCTCGTCCATCGGGCCCTACTTCTACCCCAGATCGGCCGCATCTTCCTCGACATGCTGCAGATGTACCGCGCCACCAGCGAGCTAATCTCAGAGGCCGTCCAGAAGCAAGGTGCGTTACACACGTGTGAATGTGCGGGCGCAAACTGACACGTCGCAGGCGAGATTGCCACCAAGATGCCCCACGTCCGCGGGCTGCGCACCATCAAGAAGGAGATCCTCAAGCTCGTCGAGACGTACGTCGAGAAGGCCGAGGACCTGCAATCTGTGCGCCAGCAGATGGTGCCCCCCTGCTGGAGTCGATCCTCATCGACTACAACCGCAACGTGCCCGGTGCCCGCGACGCCGAGGTCCTCAAGGCCATGTCGGCCATCATCACCAAGCTCTCAACCCTGATGGAGGACCAGGTCCCGAACATCATGGAGAACGTCTTCGAGTGCACCCTGGACATGATCAACAAGGACTTCTCCGAGTTCCCCGAGCACCGCGTCGAGTTCTTCAACCTCCTGCGCTCCATCAACCTCCACTGCTTCCCTGGTACGTCTATCGCCCCGCCCCCTCCACATGTGCACCTAGAGAGCCGAAAAGCTGACTGTGACCAGCGCTGTTGAAACTGGACAACCGCCAGTTCAAGTTCGTCATCGACTCGTGCTCCTGGGCGTTCAAGCACGACAACCGCGACGTCGAGGCTGCGGGACTGAACATGTGCCTGGAGCTGATCAACAACATCGCCGAGAAGACGGACGTCCAGACGGCCAACGCCTTCTTCCAGCAATTCTTCATCACCATCCTGCAGGACGTCTTCTTCGTGCTCACCGACAATGACCACAAGGCGGGCTTCAAGACGCAGTCAATGGTCCTCATGAGGATGTTTTACTTTGTCGAACCCGCCGACGGCAGCGCGGCCAAGATCCAGGGCCCCATCTACAGCCCCGACCAGGCCGCCGCCGGCACCTCGAACAAGGAGTTCCTCGCCAACTTTGTGGCCAACCTGCTCCGCGGGGCCTTCCCCAACCTGCAGCCGTGAGTGTTTTTTTCTTCTTCTTATTCTTTTCCAGTCTCAACGTCGCGCGGCATGCACTAACAGTCACCAGTGCTCAAATACAGGCCTTCGTCGAGGGCCTGTTCACGCTCAATACCCAGTACGACAAGTTCCGCCTCAACCTGCGCGACTTCCTCATCTCCCTGAAGGAGTTCGCCGGCGACAACGCGGAGCTGTTCCAGGTCGAAAAGGAGCAGCAGGAGCGAGACGCCAAGGCGGCCGACCTCGAGCGCCGCGGCAAGGTCGGCGGTCTGTTGAAGCCGTCCGAGCTGGAGGACGACGAGTTGTGACTTGCTCAAGAGTTGCGAACCGAGTACGCCCCGCTCAGGGACCTCGAGAACGCAGGCACTGCGGCACGAGACTCTGGGGGGCAGCAAACCGAATTCGATGAGTGGGAGCTCTACGGGCTCTGACCAGAAGCCATGCGTCACGGACTAGAGCACGACTCGCCAATCCCTGGCTCTGCGGCCCACGTCCACCCGCTCATTCTGTAGTGATACCATGGATAGATGACATGACGATTGCAGGATATCCTTTCGCCGCCGTCAGGCTCCCTCCCCCCCACCCACCCGGCGTTGACACGGGCGGGGCCGTTTTTTTATATTTCCTTTCACTTATCTGGCAACGGAAAATGGCGGGGAGGGTTGACCCGGTGCCCTTTCGAGAGCGCTGGATGTGGCGAGCAGAAGCATCGACAACGGAGGACTACATGAAAATAAAAGCTATGCAGCGACGGCCATATCCAAGGTAGGGGTAGATAGCTTTCTATGTAGGCCAATCAAGCAGATAGATTGCAGCCGTTCTCATCCGCAGTGACCTCATTGAACCAATGATGCGTAGGTACTTGGCAAGCCGGGCCGTCCATCCTACCTAGTTACTCTCATAATCCACTCATCACCTCTCGAGTTCCTGTGGAACTGGTTCCAGCAGAGCTTTGACTGCGCCAAGGCCCTTCTCGGTACCAAAAGAGCCGCTACAAACCCTCTCCAATCTGCTTACGGCTGTAATCACAACGAGGAGCAGCTCGACGAGGCAAACTAGGTACGAGGCTCGAGGTCGCACGGGTATAATGAGTACACTTGTAAAACACAGCAAAGTACCATGGTAGTTTCACAACGTAGTTTTAGATGAATATCTAGACCAAGGTCTAGATGAAAGATGAAAGTTTGGAAGGCCTGGATGAGCCTGGATGAAAATCTAGATGAAGGTCTAGATGAAGGTCTAGACAAAGGGCAGGAAACTTCGCAGCCAACGCTGCGCCAGGTCGGTTGCTTCAGCTTGTTGTTCGGACTCCACATACCAGGCTTGGGCAGCTGGGTCGATAGAGACTAAGTGTCCGAGGAGTTGTCGGCGTTGAATGGTCTGTAGTTGACTTGTGTTGTTGTAGTCCTTGATGTGTTGTAGGCTAGCGTCTACGAGTACAGCGTGTGTGCTGACTGATATGTCTGCGGGCTCAAAAAGGAGATACGCTGTAGCGAGTGTGTTTAATGGAGTAGTAGATCGGGATGACTGCTGAAGATTTAGGTGGTATGGTGACTTGTTTATGAGCTGTGACTCTGGCTTGGTAGCGTGTATCGTTGCGCCATGCTGCCATAGGAATCTTGACGTTTCATGGGTTGATGAAACAGCGAATCTTTGACTCATGGCGCAGAACAATAGGATCCGCAGTCTAGATGAAGTCGGTCGGTATCAAAAATCAAGTTGAGTATTATGTGAGCCACAACCTTTGCGTCGGAGGCAAGGTGCCCCGAAGTACGTAGCCCCCCCCCCCCCCCCCCCCCCTTTTTTTTTTAATATTTTTTAGAAGAACCTATAAGGTCAGGAATAGACCAGATCTGCTGGGAAGGAAGATGTTTTGCTGTTAAAAATGAAGATAGAGTACATACAAACGCCTAAACAGCCAGGATGAAATTATCCCGCGGTCTTCACCAGCTGGGAGACCCTGGTGACCCAGGAGAAGAAGCCCCAAATATCAAGCTCGCGAAACAGGCCGCAAAGTTGGAATGAACAGATGCTCTCCCATTCTCATTAACTAGAAAAGTTGATCACTCTTTAACTTCCGTCCGTTGTGGTAATTCATTCCTCTTTTCAAAAAAAAAACCCCTTGTTATATCGAGTCACCGTCTAAAATCACATCCTGAATTTTCTGGAGTCATCCGGGGCCATTGATGGTTCCGCTTAACCCACCTGATATACGACTACCACGAGATAACCTGCTGAGCCGCGTGGTGATGATGGATGGCTCTGTTGACCTACAAATGTTAGGAAGCTTTGCCGTAACGCTGAACAACGAAGGTGTGACGGACGTATTAGTGACAATGTGGATTTCCATCAAGCAGAATATTTTTGTCCTCGTCTAGATTTTCGTCTAGATCTTCGTCTAAATTTTCGTCTAGATCTTCGTCTAGATTTTGGTATAGCTTTTCGTAATATATATGTATATATTCGCCCAGAGTTTCGTCCAGATTGAGGCAGGCCCGACAGTGCCAACAGTTACGTAAGCCACAGCGAAATACATAAACACCATACACACAACCAATCACAATACACGATTCGCACATTCCATCTGCAATCTTTTTTTCCCTTGCCTCATCAATCCACGATGGCCCGCATCAGCCTCCGTCACGGTCTCGACCGAGACGTCTACCAGATTGTGAAAAAACTGGAAGACGAGAGGGACGTGGAATGGGCTGCCAAAAAGGACAGGGGTGATGGAAAGAAAAAAAAAACCAAGCTGACGGTGGCGGCCATCTACGAAGCCATTAAAAAGTCGAATTCAAGCCTCAGCCGGCAGAAGAGACGCCCGCTCGAAGACGCAATCGAGCGCGTGCTGGAATTCCGTAAGGAGGAAGAGGGCGAGTCCGAGGATAGCGACGATCTCTTGGAGCAGGCCGAAATGGCGAACAAGGTGAGCCCTCACCGCCCAACTCACCCGTCATATCTCTCACTCATCCCTCTGCAGGAGCAAGACCGCTTTCTGCTCAACCGGCAAATGACGAAGCACTGGAACGTCACGCCCGCGGTACCGACGGCCCAGGGGTCCGAGGGCAAGAGCACCAAAAAGCGCCGCATCTCGCCGGAGCCCGAGGCCACCAATGGTGCCGGCCACGTCAGCGACGGCTCCGCCATCGCCTCAAGGTCCAAGTCCAAGCACGGCGACGCCGCGGAGGCCCATATGGTCGCCACTAAGAAACCGGTCAAGCCAAGCAAGTACGGCCCGGAGCAGATCCCACCCGGCTCAGTTATCCTCGCCGGGGTACGCGGCACCATCGATGAGCTGCATCGCTACGTCTTCGCGCGGACGCGGAAGCCTGAGGACTTTGTCTGCTACGGCGAGCAGCCCGTGGGCATCCTGATATCAGGACCCCCAGGTACCGGCAAGCAGGCGCTTGTGCGAATGCTGTCCTGGGTATCGAGGACGCCCGTCATTTCCATCGGGCGGTACCTTGCCGAGACACGGTCACCCGAGAAGGTCAGCAAGATATTCACCGACGTGCTGGATGAGGCGAAGAAGGTCGCGCCATGCGTGATTCTCTTTGACCACCTCGATGAGTATATGACCAAGTCGGGCAACAGCCATAGCGAGTTCGACCACGAGGTCATCTCGCAGCTGAAGCTCGGGCTCCACCGTCTGCGGGAGTGGGAACGGGAGGGCTCGCGCCTGATGATTGTGGGCACGACGAGCAAGCTCGAGCTGATCGACCCGAGGCTGCGACGGCCCGACTTCTTCGCGCAGACCATCACCGTCAAGGTGCCCAACATGGACGCCCGCGAGGAGATCTTCAAGCTCCTGACGCGGAACCTCGACATCCCACCCGAGGTCGACTTCAAGACCCTGGCGGTGCGCACGCACGGCTTCGTCGGCGACGACATCCGCGCCGTCATCCAGGTCGCCACCCGCAAGGCCAGCGACCGCTTCATGGACGTCGAGCAGGTGCGCGCGCGCAACACCACCCTCCCGGAACAGATGGAGACCTCCGACGCCCTCTGGGATCGCGACGTCAAGGATGCCAGCGTATGGTACGATTTCATCGAGCACCCGGCCTACACGGGGCCCACCCGCGTCCTCGTCAGCCAGCAGGACTTTGTCGACGCCATCGCCGAGCACACGCCCTACATGCGCCGTGAGGGCTTCAGCTCGATCCCCAGTACGACGTGGTCCGAGGTCGGCGCGCTGCACTCGGTCCGCCAGGCGTTCCAGATCTCCATCGTGCGGCGCATCAAGGAGCCGCTGCTGTTCCAGAAGTTTGGCAAGCAGCGCCCGGCTGGCGTGCTTCTGTTCGGCCCGCCCGGCTGCGGAAAGACGCTCGTCGCGAAGGCCGTTGCCAACGACGCGCAGGCCAGCTTCATCCTCATCAAGGGCCCCGAGCTGCTCAACAAGTACGTGGGCGAGTCGGAGCGCGCCATCCGCGAGCTCTTCACCAGGGCCAAGTCGTGCGCGCCTTGCATCCTCTTCTTTGACGAGATGGACTCGCTGGTGCCCAAGCGGGAGAACACCACGACCGAGGCGGGCGCCCGCGTAGTGAACGCACTGCTTGCCGAGCTCGACGGCGCCGGCGACAGGGGCGAGGTGTACGTCATCGGGACCAGCAACAGGCCCGACATGATCGACCCGGCCATCCTGCGTCCCGGCCGGCTGGACAAGCTGCTCTTCGTCGACCTCCCCACGGAGGACGAGCGCGTCGATATCCTGCGCACCATCGTGCGCAACGGCATCGGCGGCGTTGAGGGCGACGGGGCCGTCGACATCGAGGCCATCGCCAGAGACGAGCGGTGCGCCGGGTTCAGCGGTGCGGATCTCTACGGGCTGTACAAGAATGCGATGGACGAGTGCGTGCTGCGCTACGAAGGGGGCGAGCCGGCCTTGACGCGGGAGGACTGGGAGGCCGCCATTAGCAAGACGAAGCCCAGTGTGCCGAACCCGGAGACGTATAGACGGCTGGCGGCCAAGCTGCACCACCAAACATGATTTAGACTAATACACGTGGTCCCTTCTGTTGCTGCGCTACGAGGGTGGCGAGCCGGTCTTGACGAGGGAGGACTGGGGCTCCACCACCAAACATGATTTAGACGATAGGCTGGTAGAAAAAAGTACACTTGTTCTGTTCCTTTGCTACGTTTCTTCTCCACGAGGCTCCATTTGCGTGGCACGTCCAGTGCTCCCAGCCAGGCCGTGAGTTGGCAGATGCGCTGCGTGAGGCGCACCATGGAATAACAGCCGGCAACGGTCCTTCAAGCAGGCCGCAGGAGGGCATCAGACAGGCATGTCGGTATTCCGTCAATTTCCAGCACCAGCCTCCCATATCAATTGGCTGGGCGAGGATCCGAGGTCAACTTTGAAAAGCAACACGCATCACGGCTCCAACCAAGACTGGCTTGATGCCCGGGAGATCCCCTAAGCCTTACATGACTGTGAGGGATTTGTGGGCACTATTGCGCTCTCGCCCGTCGTCTTGTCGCGCAACTATACACCGGTCCGCCGCCGCCCTCACTCGTTCACTCGTGACGACGGAAAGCAGAGAGAGAGAGAGAGTTGGAGAAATTGCGCAGCGCAGCGACCGACACCTCGGTGATTGGGTCGAGAGTCATTGACCATTGAGAGTGGAGAAGTGACAGTCATGGGCGCGAGTCGGGGCATGCCGCAAAAGCATACTTTCGAGACTTTGCCGGCGTCAACTCGAGCCGCAGCTTGCCGCGCACTCATGACCCGACATTCTATTAGCCCAGGTCTCGTTCTGTAACCAGCGACATGTCGCTTGGCAGGATGAGCGATGACGGTGTTCCACCCACCCCCGCCAGGGTATCGACGTTGGACGAGTCATCTGACAGGCTACGACGGGGGGGGGCACACAGAGGCTAGCCACCTGAGTAAATAAGCGAACATTGGTCTTCCGGCCACAGGAGCGCCTGATTGACATCATTGACACGATGGAGCGATCCAATTCAAGGCAGCGGATTTTTGTTCGTGAAAGAAGACAAAATCTGTTGTATTACAACATCTGAAAGGGGAGAATTTTCAAGAGGCACAAGGGCATTATTAAGCCCGCAGCACACTGTTCTAAAGTGGTCTATTGGTACAATTCGTCGCAAATCGCCAGTCCGTCTAATGCAATCCTATCGTTACACGTCAATCCGTCTATTTGGTGGCATCCTTGAGGTAGCTGAGGCACAGTTAGCGAGCAGGTCCAGACAGAGCGGCGAGGCGTCGGGTCAACATACGCAATGAGGTCGTTGCGGTCCTTCTCCTTCTTGAGACCACCGAAAGCCATCTTGGTGCCGGGGATGTACTTCTTGGGGTTCTCGAGGTACTCGAAAAGGGTCTGGTCGTTCCACTCGATGCCCTTCTTCTTGTTGGCGTCGGTGTAGGAGTAGCCGTCAACGGAGCCGGTCTTGCGGCCCCAGAGGCCGTGCAGGGCAGGGCCGATCTTGTTGCCGCCGTCCTTCTCGACGGTGTGGCATTGGGCACAACGGGTCTTGAAGAGGTTGGCACCCTTCTTGGCGTCACCTGAATCTCAAAGTCAGTCGATGGTCCGAGGGAGCTGTTGGTCACCGCGGTTGGGATCCCGGTATGCCGGTTGCTTGTTGGGTCGCCCTCTCGTGCGGTCCTTGTGCAATTGCTCTCTCCGTCGGTGTCTCTCTTTCTCATATGCTCCTGGTTTTACCCGGGTGGCGGCCACCTAGGAAAATGGCGCACCATGTTTGGAGATGCGTAGAAGGACAGGACGTTGACGGCGAGAGCATCGCACGCAGACCTGCCGAAGCAAGCGCGGACCGGGAAGGGTTCAGAAGGAACTGTGTCACGGCTCAATGGCTCGCAGCCGGCTCAAACACCCCGTGACGAGGCTTCTCGGGATCCGCCAACCACGATAGAGAGGACAGGAGATGCGCGCGCGAGGGCAACTTACCACCAGCCATCTTGACGGATTATATGAGTATTATAAAGAGTTGAAAAGGGATATCGGTTGAAGGTTGCAAAAGAGAAGTGTCTTTTGCAGGTCGTCGTCAAAGTTGGTCGTTGAGGTTGTAGATGAGTGAGAGTTGGAACGGAGAGGAAGGAAAGGGAAAAAAAAAACTTTTAGGAACGGATCGGGCCAGGTTGGAAAAAAAGACGAGACGACATGGACTGTACCTTAAGCACCATCCAATTTTGGATATGACAACACCCGACGGAAAGGTACTAAGAACCGCGAAAAGCCTGGAATGAGCTCACTGGCCTGGGTCCCGCGGCGCACAAGCCACACGGTGTGGCGACGGTGCTGCCAATCAGATGTGCAGCAATGGTCAGACGGCTATGCGCCTGGGGTCTTTGGCCCGGGCAAAACCGGATACTAGCCCGGAACAACGCTTTCTCCGCTCTGCCTCGGTGTTTTCTTCTTTCTTTCTTTTTTTTTTTTGTTGCCGATCAACGCCTCAACAAGCGGCGGGCCAGCGGGCCAGCAGTGTTCAACCCCCCTCTCGTCCTTCCGACAGGTTCGCCAGATCTATTAGGAGATCTGCCATCCGTTTTGCCCGAGCCTCGGCCTCTATTGCAGAGCCCGAACGAGACAGGCCAATCTGAAGATTCAATTGTGGAGGCGCCTCTAATGAGCAAGGGGGGGGGGGGGCTCAAGGTACGTACTTTGTATCTGAGTACCCGGATGCGCGACGGGGGCGACGTCCTAGTTGACAACCTACCATCCATCGCTGCTCCACTACGGATACAGCGTTGAGAAATTGGGATGGAGCTTCGATTTTTCCAGCCCCGACCGATTCTGCCAACTGCGTGATCCTGTCGATCCAAGCTAAAACCTCAATGACGCCGTGAAACATAAGCCTGACCCAAAAGCCTAAACTCTTGCCGTCCTGGTGACCAGCTCTGATTTCATTTTAAGCTTCGTCCATCGGCAAACACCGGAAGATTTAGACCCAGCACTCGCCGCCTCGCTCGCAGTGGCGACACGGCATCAATGGCGACCTCGGCCACCACCATCCTCCCCAGGTTCCTCCTTCCGGCCCTGAGCCCCATGTGGCGAGCAGCAGCGACCTCGCCCGGCCGCCCGGCTGCCGCGACCCTCCGCCGGAACGCCGCGTGGACGATTCGGTACGCCTCGTCCAAGCCGACCGGCGCCGGCCAGAGGGGACCCCTCATCCTCGAAAAGCCAGCCAGGTTCAACCCGCCCTCCCACGGCACCCGGCTGCCCAAGAAGAACGGCCCGAAGCACTACGGCGGTCCCCTCAGCGCGCAGGAGGTGCAGGCGCAACGGACGCGCGAATACCCCGGCATGATGGCCCCCGAGGGCACATGGGCACACTGGTTCCTCAACAACCGCAAAATCCACCTCTTCATCTCCTTGGTACGACCCCTCACATCTTGCTGGTTAGGCGTGTTGGGCCTCCCCTACTCACTGACGGACACCACAGGGAACTCTCACGACGCTGGCCATCACGACGCTGGTCCTCAACTTCACGCAAACGTCGCCCTTCAAGCACCTCCTGCCTCCCGCGTCCGAGTTCTGGAGCAGCCCGATCGAGTTTGTCCGCACGTGGGTCCACGTCCTGCAGCTGCACGAACGCGACCGCAACGCAAAGGCCATCGCTATGCACTCGCGCCACACCGACGACGTCGCCAAGCGCCAGTACTATCGCAAGGTCCACGGGCTCGACAAGGAGAACCCCATTGCCAACTTCCTTGGCATGAAGGAGGAGTCGGAGGGGAGAAGGCGCCGGCCGTTGCTGCCGTCGAGGCGTCGCCCGTGGCTGGGGACGCCGCCGCGGTCGCGTCCGTGGAGGGCGGGGAGGAGAAGGGCAGCAGCAAGAAGTGGTTCGGCCTCTTTTGAACATTGGCCCGCGCGATGTGCGCTGCCAACCATTCATTGTGCGATACGTCTGGCTCAGGCCTTGTCCTGCAATATACCCTCCCAAAAAACCATGTACAACATGAATCTCAACCCAGAGGGGCGCCAATTGGTATCACGACTTTTTTTTCCCCTCTTGTATTTTCTTTCCCCTTGCCATCTTGACGTGCCGAAAAGCGTGACCCGTATCCAGCCGCACCTAAGCCAAGTCTACCGCGGCAATCCCCTCGAGCACCTCGTCCGCAATGCCTCCCTTCTCTAGTACCTTGGAAATCATCCCCTCGAGCACGTGCAGCTTGGTGCCTCCTATGGGCGGCCTCCACACGCCCTCCGCCGCCTTGTCCTCGCCGGCCGGGGGAGCAGGCGGCGCCTTTGACGGCGTGCCGGCGAGGCCCGTGGCGGGGTTCGCCGAGTTGGGCACGCCAGGCGCCGTCAGTCGCGAGGGCGGGTCGACCGTCCGCACGGCGAGCAGCTTCAGCTGGCGTCCGTCCACGTCCATGCCGCCAACCGACGTCGCCGTCTTCTCCTCCGCCACCGAAACCGCAAGCGCCGACTCGGCCACGGCGAGCTCCTCGCGCGCCGGGTCGAAGATGATGTTGCCGCCGACGGCGATGACGAGCAGCGTGATGGGCGGCCGCGAGCCCGTCACGGGGACGCTGCCGTCGCGCGGGTAGAGGAACGTCGAGGCCTCCCAGTCGTCGTCGAACATGGGGTCCTCGTCGCCCTCGGACTTGAGGCGCGGCAGTCGGGTCGCCAGGAGCGCGAGGTGCGTCGTGAGAGAGAGGAGCGGGAGGGGGTACGACAGCGGCGGGGAGATGAGGAGGATCTGCGACGAGTTAGCGGTGCCTCCTGCAGCAGGGGAAGGCGCGGAAAACGTGCGTCTAGGTAGAGCTTCCAGTGGAACCGATTGTTAATCCGCAGCTTCTTGGTGAACTCCCCGTCGGCGAGCAGCGCCTCGCTCAGCATGTTGGACAGGAACACGGTCGCCGCGTCGTCGTCTCTGGAGCCGGGTATCTCGACCGTCATCTCGAGCCAGTCGTTGCTACCCCTGGTCTCGCCATCGCCGCCGCCTTCTGTCCTCTTCTCCGTCGCCTCTCCGCCCGCCTCGGCGCCGGGCGGGACACGGGTCTTTTCAATCTCTGCCTTGACGCCGACGATGGCCTCGGTGCCGTCGGAGAAGCACACGCGCGCGCTGCCGTTGGTGCCCGGGAGGATGCCCGTCTCGGCAGTGAGGGGGCGGAACTGATTCGCCTTGCGGCCATCTGGGCGGATGGGCGGCGTGAGAGAGAGCGAGGAGTGGAGGTAGGCGAGCTCTGCCGGGGAGAGCAGAACTTGTTGTGCCGACGCCATGGTGTGGGTTCGCTCCTCTTGTGATTTCTCTTTGAAATTTTCTCCCCCCTTTGCGTATGCTCGGCTATGATCTGCGGCAACTCGGTGGTTCGTTCGTCAATCGGCCGTGGTTCGTGGAGCTCGAATTTTCGGGCGGGAAGTCGTCGTCCCAAAAAGTTGCCTCGATTGAATTTCGCCCGAGCCAAAAGGTCTAGCATGCAGGGGTTTTTTGATGTGGGGTCCGCGGGGTGTGGGGCCGACCGGCGCGAGCTGTCCGGATCGGTGCTGTGGCGGCGGTGGATGTGGCTTGGACGACAGCATTACGAACACGACTGCTATCTCGGTTGTTCCAAACAACTACATCAAGAACGAGAACCCGGACTTGGAGATTGAAACCCATCGGCGAACATTCGACACTGGAAAACTGTCTGGCGGTATATCTTGACACTAGGGATGAATCGAGGCAAATTGGCTGCGCGAGGCGTTAATCCTTGTATAAGTCGATTTGGTGTTTATACTTCAGGACAACCGCACTCCCGCTGCATGGCTCCGGACCACTGGCGATTGCTCTGGAATACCTTATGGCCTTGGGCGAGGGGATCAACTCGTCTTGTGGCGGCTTACTGGGAACAGCATGAGGGGCGTGGAGTTCACTGTCCGATAATGAACACTTTCAAGCCATCGCTGAGCAACTGATCCGAGGACAGTCATTTATTTTAGCTGTGACAGAGAGAAAGAACCCTTGTACTATTCGAGGCCCGCATTGCAGTGTGCGTGGCTGCCGTCCTCATTGCTGTTGTACACTTCAGACATTTACTTGGGTTAGCCCCGGACCAAAAACATCTAGGCTGGCAACTTACAAGCTTCCTTGACGATCTTGGGGGTCTTCTTGGAAATCGTAATTCTTGTCCAAGTGCACGTTCAACAGTGTATGGCGTGGTTGCAGACGAGTCTTTGTCGTCACTCGGAGAACATATCAACTTACTGGAGAACCTGCATGCTAGCTGGCGATGGTCAAGGAACCTTCTGTGTTTCGCTTCGCTATTAATCCTCCGGTCTGTGTAGTCTTGTACGGCGTGGTAGTCCAGACAGGTTAGGGCTGAGAGAGAGATAGAGAGATATCATCAAGCCCAGGAACACCATCAAATGGTATATACAGGAATGGTGCTGCGGGTTTCTCGCTCCAAACTGCCAAAAATCTCGAGACAGCTAGCTCACTTGCTGAAACCACCACTTTCCCTCTCGTTCTCAGCTTGCCATGTAGGCATTGACCTCGAAGAGATACTTTCATCGGCATGTCCATTTTTCATTCTTATAGGAGAGGCTGTCTCGTTTCGTTGCTTGCTTGTGGAATCGCGGTCTCGTCTTTGACTACTCTACATTGGAGAATACCAAATGAAGCAAGAGGCCATGATGCGCTCAACGGATGGTGGAAACTTTACAGTCTGACAGGTCCCGAAGAGACTGCGGTGTGTGTCAAGATCCCTCAAGCCACTCAAGGCTTTCCCTTGGCAGATAATACAAGTAAACCTCCGCCTCCTCATTACGCCTGGCCATGAACCAAGATAAGACGCCTACCGAGTAGTTACGCCTCCCCTTTCCCGACCCCGCCACGCAGTCCACAAAGCCCCTCCGAATTCTACCACTACAAGTGTCAGTAAAGCAGATCCCCGAGTAGTCGGTGCTGAGGACTGATAGTTTGGGCGGCCGCAGTTACCGCCATTGATGCCGGCTCCTGCACAAGCTCATCGCAGTCCGGACCAGATAGACACACATGTTGCCACCGAGAAGCAAATCAGGTAGACGCGCAGGGAGCCCGCGCCCCAGTCTGCCTCACACCCTCAAGCGATATACAAGGGCGCGAAACCGCCTCGTGGTGTCCTGCGGGCGTATGAAAGACTTCGGTAGATACAGCCAGTGTAGGTACAGTGACCCTACCGTCGTTCTTCAAGTCCATCGGAAGGGCACCTCTTGCGCTGAGATCGATTCCAAGACCAGGGCACATCCCAGCCAGTCACTAGCAGGGTTCATCTTTAGACCACTTCCAAGTTGGGGCCAAGCCCGAGCCCGAATCGCCGTCAACATACATACCGCAGCCCACCGTTTCTCATAGAGATGAGATGCGGGCATCTCGAGGTCCAAGCACCACACATTGTGACGGCTGGGGGGCACCGACGGTCGAGGATGGCATGTTCGCGGCGCGCTAGGCGGCCGGTGACAGCGCAGCCAGGGGTCAATCGCACTTGGTGGGTGCAATTCGGTGAGCATGTGGTGCGACGTGCCAAACGACGTTTCCGTCATCCAGCGTCGTCCACTCATCTCGCCCATGCGATGGGACGCTTCGCATGAAGCCTCCCCATGGGGCTTTCCTGATATGGCCTCATGAATCATGGGCAGACAGCCGGCCAGTCCGGGAACCAGCCAGGCCCGAACCGGTTGTCGAATCGGGCCAAGTAATCCGCAGCGGCTCGTTTCTTTTTGTTTCGTCACCGTGATGCTTCGACGACGTCTGCAATCCTCACAGGCTGACAGGGGCGAGCCGCCCCGGCTAAGCTGGGGAGACGTATGATGCCAAATGACTGCGGCACGACTGTCTGCAACAAGCAGGCTTGAATCTATGACACCCTTTACGATCGCGGGCCCCATGATCATCCAGATCGTGCATCGCGGCCTCTTATCAACGGCGAGGCCAATGGAGACGCTTCCATGGCCGAAAAGAGCTCCCCGGCGAGCTAACCGATCTGTCTGTAACCGAGATGCCTAACTGCCCGCCGCGACGCATGCTCCGTCCCATTGCGATCAGACCTGCATGAAGAGACGATCCGGCCGATTGCTGGGCCTGACCCCTTTTCGGATGCGCTAGACGCGCCAGAGACGCACTTACATCCATCCATTCACCTCTGATCTGGACGACCTGTGCAACGCCGCGCCCACATGGCTCATGGCGAGGGCTCGGCCATGATGCTAGAATAGCTGTCGGGGGCCGGGTGCCCGCATACTCTGCGCAAGAGAACCACCGCAGAACGAAAGGCAAGGGAGCTGCCGCCTCCCGTTGTCCATCGTCCCCAACGCCCACCGGTGTGGGTCACCATCCCCCCCCCCCCCCCCCCCCCCCCCCCCCCCCCCCCCCCCCCCGGGAGGTCGCCTTGTCGGCAAGCGGCGACAGACAGGAAAAAGAAAGCCCGGCCCCCCACCGGTGAAGATCCGAGTCTGTGCCCCCATCTCACCGGGTGTCTCCATCACAGCCCGCTTTCTTTTTCGCACCGCTCGAGTGCCGACTTCAACCCTGTCGGAGGTTTCTTTGGAGTTGAAGGCTCCGAGACCCTCATCCCCGATGCTGGTTGCATTCGGGTCTCTGATGCTAGATTTGTTTTGCTGTTGTACCAGGGCGTACTTGTGCGACCTCCCAAGGGAACACCACACCATGGACGGCTCAGCATCTCCGTTATCATCCAGGTCCCCTAAGCCGCGTCTACCCACTCGGACAAGATCAGCGACCGAAGTTCTCGGCGATGGAGAGGAGCAAGGGGCTTTTCTGACTGGTCGGCGCAAAGATTACACTTCCAACAACGGCGAAGAAAACCAGGACAGGGCATTGGGCTGGAAAAAGCAATGTGTTCTAGACCCCAATGGCTCGCGGAATGAGCTAGTCGTCGATTGGACCTCAAACTCCGCCGTTCCTCCCGGCCTGAGCAGGAAAACATGTGCGAACCGGACAAATTTGCCGACGTCCCAATCAGTGCTCGCTGGCAGAACGGTTCCCGTGGCAGATATTACCAACTTGAACAAGAATGAGTGTTCGTGACCCGACAAGCCATTCAACCCTTGCATCGTGTCCCCCTCCCCATACCTTCCCAGCTGGAGGGAATCATCGCCGACCCCTGGCGTTCGGCAGAGAACGAATGGACGAAAAAGAAATGTCGAAAGGGGCATTACCACCCAGGACGAGGTAACCATCCCCCATTGGCCCACTGGCCGGTAATGGCTGACTTGCCCCCCCCCCCCTCGCCAGGGCTGGACCGGCTCGACTGGCTTTATGCCTTTTCCAATGGGCCACGGGCGAGATGCACCGTGAGGCTGGTTCGCAGGTAGGCCGAGGACCGGCTATGCCTTATCAGGGGGATCGGCTTGGTGGGTGGACCTGGGTCCAGAAGACACCCTCATGACCGCTTTGGGAAGAGACGGGGTGGGCGGATAGGCAACAAGAGGGGTTTTGAGGGAAGGCCCTCGGCGAGGCGCCCAACTCCCGCAGACTATGCGGCGAGGATGGAACTACCCAGACTGGAAGGCAGACTGAGGGGATTGGTGTCGAGTGAGTGGCCGACGATGGCCGCGCAGTCGGACGGAGGGAGTGGCCGCAACCACCACACTGGCCAGCGTGAGGGTGTCTGTAAAGGAGGCCGTTCCTACTCGGGCAATGTGGAACGATGCTGGTGGTGGTGTCCTGGAACCTGCACACTCGTGCATCCCGTCACAGACGCGTCCCTCTCCTTTGGGAACAGGACGCAGGCGGACGGCCACTGGCGAATAGACGTCCCATGGCGCCGCGCAAGACTGATGGCGAACACAGGCTACAGCTGAGGCTTCGAGGAGGTTTGCTGGTGGCGCTGCTGAGTCGGCCACCCGTCCGAACACGCGCATTCCCGGCGTTTCGGCGTGGGGGGTCAGTAACAGTATGAGACCTGGGGAGGGGCGGCGCGCACCAAAACTTCTCCGTGAGGATGCTCGAGCTTGCCACACATGCAGCATGAGAGACAGGAGGAAACACGCCCGCAGAGAAGAAAGCTGAGACTTACGAGACCAACGGCTACGAGACGAAAAGGGCTGCCTGCGCGTGAGTGCATGCGGGCGCCCTGCATGCCAATCCACCCAACGGCCTTTGGCGATGGAGTGTCGCCGACTGAGGTGAGGGTCTCTCAGAATCTTGCTGAGCGACAAAAAAAAAAAAAGTCTAGGTAGTTGATGACGGAGGCGAGCTTCTCCCACACCTTGGGCTTAGCCGCACACCAGTGGCCGTTGGGGGGGGGGGGGGGGGGTTGTTTGCTAGTTTACACCCAGAGATCCAACATGACCGGGGGCTAGATCTCTCGGCGCAGCTGATGATTCGGAACGGGTTGGGACGGCCAAAAGGCATCCTCTTGTCGCCCTGGGTCGCACACCAGCCTCACACCATCTCGTCAGCATGGCCAGGCATGCGCAAACTCCATTGTCGATGATGGTGGTGAACAGAGGACTGCACAGCTTACCAGAGTCTTGATTGGTCTTCTCCCCGAGCTGCGTAGGCCCAGGGATGATGGTGGGACGGGGGCTGCCTTTCTACCCACCCCGGAAACCGTCAGGACTGCGAATGTTCGTGGAGGGTGTGCCTCGCCATTCCAATCCCAAAGCCTGGCGTGCCTGGCCTACCAGAGGGAGGGGCGCTGTTCGTGCCATGCAGTCTTCACTCCCGCCGGACGATGTCGCCTTGGGCAAGCTCTTCGTTCCGGGCAATGCAGACATGACGGCCCGCATGACAAAAGCCCAAGGTCATCTATCTGATAATCGTCGCAATCCGAGACAACTCTTCTACTGCCCTCAGTCACGTACGCACGGCAGCCCGCAAACTTTGGTCACATATCATGATGTGGCTGTTATGTCGAGCCAAACAAATCCTTCGTTTCTCGAGCGGAGTAAGCGCTGCCCGCCAGGTAAGAAACGTCGCAGGCCCCTAGACACTGATAGTGTCGGATACAATAGCGTCCGGTTGCTGGCCGGGGTTGCTAAGCCACAAACCGAGGATAACAGCGTGCGTCTTCGAAATACGTACTCGCTTGCGGTAGGCACCCAGAATCGTTGATGAGACCTGAAGGACACACCCCATCCAGGATGCTGCTAGCTGAGTAGTGTGCGTGATCGTCGTCTAGGGATTCCCGTCGCTCTGCTCGCGGGCTGGCAGAAGGCGAAGGGCCAATCGACCGCCGACTAGGAACCGTAAGCTTATGGTTCCAACGGCCCTGGCATATTAGGACATGCATGCCACTCGATTCGCCAGAGCTACTGCTGCTACTGCTTACATCCCCTGCTTCGTTTCTTTCGGCGAGCATTGTGCAACGAACTATGCGACCTCCCCCTGAATGAACGAGGATTAGAAAATGGGCCGTAGAAACGGTTCAACTTCATGGCCGCCGAGCCCAAATAGTTGGCCGGGTTCCCTATAGCGTGGCGTTACGCCCCAAAGTTGACACTATTCAAGGACAGGACCCAGTTGTCTCTCTTACCGGATGTGTTGTTTTGGTATCAAACCCTTGGTTCATCGGACGAGGGCAAATATATCAGAGCACCCAGTGAGTGACCCAAGGCGCCCCGGAGCAGACAATGGTAGACAAAGAAGCCAAGAGTCCAGACCTTGCAAGTCGTCTACCCACGACCCGAGAACCAAGTGAGCACCAGCGCAGCAATCTTGGCCTACCTACGGATACTTTGAGCGCCTCTCAAGCCAGGTCTCACATGGAGGAAAGACATGGAGGAAAGCGACCAAGGCGGCGGCTTGGCTCGACGAGGCCCCCACTATCATTTCGCTAGGAATGCGGGGGAGGAAATAACGAGACAGCATATGCCGCCGTCCAAGCATCAAGACGAGCAATCCATGCCAGCGTCAATGCTATTGGGCGTCAGCCGCGCGTGAGAGCCGTGACGCGTGACGAGCGACCCGTTTGCCCGTCTTTCCCTGCCTTGCACCACGCCGTTGCGTTGCCTCTCGCCGGTTTGGAACAAAAGAGAGCAACCGAGAATGCAGAGAATATAGGACAGTCGTTTGGATGCAATACCGTCACTTCCTTTTTTCTTTGACACGAATAGTGGATCCCTCGCCAGACCCTCCAGGGAGCTCGAGGCCGAATAAGGCTTAGCAGCACTCGAACCGAGCCGGTTTCTCACGACCTGGGCCGTGCCAGAGATAGACGAGCACTTGGAAAAGGAACAATGTAAGACGGAGGGGCGGGGCTCGGCTTCACTGCATACTAGGATCGTCGGAGGCAGGCCCAGGCCGCCTGGGTCATCTGCAGCACTGGATTGTGCTCATCCACCATCTTTCGTATCCCCAGGAAATGCGACAATGGGCCGTCACCTGGTCGCACCCTGATTCACATCGATGGGCAGGGGCGGGAGGCGCTAGTGGAACAGCATCGGCACCTCGAGTATGGGAGAAATAGAGGGAGAGACGCTGATGTGAGGGCGGCCGATGCAGACGCCGAGCAAATACGGGCAAACACTGGCTTCACACGGCGCCAACATGCGTGCCCCTCTCCAGTGTTTGCCCGGGGGCCCTTTGCATTTCCGCAGTCGAATCCAACACTGTGGTTCAGGCAACGGGATCAAAAAGCGGCTCTTTGACTGAGGGGCTCTCCCGTTCGGGTTCCTCGCTGCTGGTAATCCAACCATGGGCGGGTTTGTCTTGGACCACCCGCTTTGCTGCATTTGGCCCCAACCTCACCGTTCGTGGCGGATGCTCACCTCAGCACAATGCTCACCTCGTTTCCAGAACCGGACACCAGAAACCGATAATGGCAGCCCCTCGGACTCAGCCCTGTTGAGATGCCACCATTTATCCAAAGAGGCTCCGACTCCGATGCAGCCCGCTGCCCAAACAAGACACGGAGTCGCAATGTCGTCACCACCAGGTCGGTCCCCTATGTGCCTCCCTCCTGCGAGGAGCCTGCGAAACGCCCGAGCCGCCGCAAATGCTTCGCTCACGGCTGTGCGGGGTCGACGTGGCTGCCCCCCTGATGTTCTCTACCTCCAGTCGGCTATTTTCTTTCGCACAAACTGCTGACAGCAATGTTACATTGCAGCTTTAGGGTGCCATGAGGACAAGGGCTCAGGTTAGGCAGCTCGCTCGCCGAGGGCTGAGGAAATTTAAGAGTGAGCTATGCGAGCGTGGGGGACGGCGGCGAGGGCGACGGCGAGGGCGACAGAGAGGGGGTGCAGTAAGCACGCCGACATGGGGAGTGAAGGCCTGCGGGCAACGATCGCACCCTACAAGGGGGCCGAGATCGAATCAAGGCCAGGAGAACGTCTGTGTGCAAATGACATGCTCTGTGCTTCCCGGAGACGACTGCTGTTTTGGTCGAGGATGGATGCGTTCTGACGCGTCGAATCTCTGCAGATTATAGAAAAAAATTTCTTCACTCTATGAGTAGATTGACTCAGGCCTACAACGATGGGTTTCCGCGTCCAAGATCCTAGCTGTTTTCCCACGCTGCTGCTGTCCTGGCTCCTGAGCCCAGTGGGTCGGGGCTTGATTCTCCCCGGCCTGTCAAGCCAGTGCCGTGCTTCGGTGATATCGGACGAGAGGTGTAGCTGTCGCCTGGAGGCCCTGCTGCAAGGTACTGGTCGAAGCAGCTGCGGCCGCAGATGCACACACGCAAACATGCAGCCGGACCTAGCAATCCAAAGAACGTCTCTGCGGGTTGCTATTGCTGGCAGCACACATCGCGATGGTCAGGGGTTTTTGGGATGACTTGCCGCCGATGCATCGCACAATCCTCAGCCGACGCCGTGATGGCTTCGGAACGCGCCCGCACTGGCCAGCCAGGCAAACGCTCTGGTTCTCTATCTCAGCCCTTAGCCCGTGCGCTGGGGCGGCGCGTGTTGGTAGCTGTGCGGCCAAACGATGCTAGTCGTGGCATCCGTCGGGCTGTTGTGAGAAGCGTCTACCTAGTAGGACGCGGTCGGAGGGTGTCTTGGGTGAGCGGTGTCATGTGTTTTGTTGTAAGACACCGCGGTGTTGTGATTTCCTTCCAGCAGCCAGTAACGTGTCGAGATCGTCTTCACGTCTTGCCGTGGTTCACATTGAGTCCCCAGCTCGGTTCGAAGTTTTTCGTCGTCGGATGCGGCGAATGTCGATCAGCCTCCCCCCCCCCTCAATCCAGCCGTCCTACGCAGGTCTGACGAGGTTCGACAAGTCTCGAGACGCTTGACCTGAACACCCTCATGTACAATACGAAGAATACCTAGTACAGGTATATGACCTCCACCCGCCCCCAGCACCCTTTGCGGGCGGAGCAGGGCTAGCCCCTGTCCTCCCGCATGGCCCGTGCCAAGAACGCGGTAGAGTGTGTATTCACTCACTACTGGGGCTAGGGTGCGGCATCTGGTATCAAGAATGGTCACTGTCAGGGGATGAGACCGATGCTGCTCAGAGATGCCAGTCGCGGGTATGGTGAACGCCGCGAGTCCCGGTTGGGATGCATGTCTGCGGCCGCCGCCAGGCTGCCGGGGGGGGGTATAGTGAGATAAGGACCAGCACGGGATATTGCGGGATCATCGGCGTGCGTTGGAATAAATGGCGACCCCCAATGCTGCCCTCCCTTTCCCCATCCAGCCCCGATCCGACCGAGATAGCGCTCGGAGCGTGAACTCAATGGGGGTCGTTGTCCTGCGATGGGCACGGCATATCCTGGAAGTATGCTTTCGGAACCATGGCCGCCTGTGTTTTGGGTCCTGACCAGCCGCCTGCCGGTTTGATTGAGGGTGTCTGTTATTTGCCTACGACCTGAAATCTTGTTCGTTGGACGGGCACGTTGAGCGCGCTGCCAAGCGCGGGAGGCCCTGAAATGTCCAGTCATCGGATTGAGGCCAGGTTCCGCTTTTTATCTCTGGCACCAGTCGCCATGGGGATAGTGTTGGTGCAACAAGTTCTTTGTCCTTTGGCTCTGTCACGGTCGCAATCATTCTCGGTTGAACTTTGAAATGTTCTCATATCAGCCAGGTCCGAGCCTCCCGCCGTCAAGCATTAGAGTTGGTAATGGCTAGCCCCACCGTCTGGGCTCTCTCTGCACGAAGCGGACGCCGAGCGACCCCAACCCTTCGACTTTGCCCGTACGGGGTCAAACGGACGCACTTGCCGCTGCCATCAAAGTGCCCCCGTCTTGACTTGGTAGTCCGTCTCTTTGGGGCATCCCGCTCGAGGCAGCACTATCTCGTGCGGGCGCAGAGCACGCGTATCGCGAGCTCGCCGTGGGATCCATCATCCCACGCCAGATCTGTGGACCTTCGGGATGCAGACTCGGTTGCGTCAAACCCCACAACTCCCGTTGCGGGTTGGAGATACGGGAATCGAAGTCAAGTTGCCATCCTGCCAATGTCGTTGCGCAGCGTGCCAGGTCCTGGCAAGACGTTTCGGGGGGGGGACGGTTGTTGTGGGCCGTCTGGTTGGGGCGGGCGCATAAAGAGACGGCTTATCTAGAGGGTGCAGCTAGGTTGAAACCAAGCTAACAGGAGTCATGGGGTTCTTGTCTCTCTGCTATCGCTAGAGACAAGAAGACCCGGCGCGGCTGCTAAATGGTGTGCGTGCTTTTACCAGATACCCGCGGCAGCCTTGTCGAAAGGGCGACAGGCATTGGCGAGGCGATCACGGCGATTATCGCGACATTGACGGCATGGATCGTCTCGCCGAGCGGGCCGGCTTTGAAGCTCAAGACTCGCCCATCACATCAGGACCGCCTCGCTCGTGCCAGTGACATGCGGCCAGGTGACCAATCACCACGGTCGCGAAGCACGCTCAAAGGGGCGACAGCAGCCGCGAAGGACCGGCCGGACAAGACGTCAGATCCCCTCGAGGTGACGACGGCGACGAGCTCCTGGCAGCCAGTCCTGTCCAGGGTTGGCTCCTGCAACAATCCGCGATGCAGCAGATGCATGAAGGGCCGCGGGACGCAGGTCTGAGTGCGAAAGGCATCGGCCGCGGACGGTGGTCAGGTGGGCTGTCCATCTGTCGACTCGTGGTGTGGGGAGGGCTGTCGTGATGCTGATTTGTCCGACGTCCTACACTTGTTTCCCTCCCCCGCCTCGCAGCAGGATGCGGGCGGACGCTAAACCGGTTTAGCCGCTCTTGGCTCGCAGCAGTTTCCAACTGCATGGATGGCAGACGGAGGAAGAAGGTGCAGCAGAGTTGCAGAATGGCAAACAGACGACGACCTGTGGCGTTGGTCCTCTTCCCTAGGGTGCGTAGTTTTCGTGTAGCCGTCGGTGCCAGGTAGAGGAAAGACGTGATTTTCTTGGCCTTGCTGGACAGCGTCCGTCACTGCCGCCGGCCGGGGAGTGGAGCGCCGTGTTACGTGAAGCACGAGATCTCCGGCATCCCTGGCGGACTGGCACCATAATCTTGTAGCTCGGCGAGGATAGCTTGCTGTATCGTACACTGTACAATCGTGGGGGACCGCCTTGAATACGTACCTCCGTCGAGTTAGCCTCTGGCCCGTATCAGGTTTCGCAGTGCCTGTAACAGAGAGACAAATGGCCGGCAAAAAAAAATACCCCCGAGACGACAATGACGGCCCGCATAGAGAGGCGATCGTGGGTGGCGTGGCTCCGCGGTGTTGCGATGCCACGGCCCATGGTAACGAGGCGCCATGGACGGACTTGGAGTTGTCTGGAGCGAAATAACGTTTGGCTGTCATGCCAGGCACACCCGGGTTCAGGTGGTCATGAGGATGGCGTCGAAACGCCCGACCGGGCACAGCCTGGGTTGCAAAATACAGTCGAGGAGCAGACGACAACCGAGTTCCGTGCCCCTCCTCGCAGGCCGCGATGCCGTTCGAGTGCGAGCTGGGATGGGCCGGTAAAAGAGACGGGAGGGTGATGGCGAACCCCAGATTCTACTCTGGCGCCACCCCACGGGATGGGTGTTGAAATGGGCGTGGGATCTGCACGGTTTAGGGCGTGGCCAATGATGGCAGCGACGGCCTTCACTTGGCCTCTCCCCCTACCCTCGCCGAACCGTCTGCAACGAGGCCGATCGTTGCGTGGTTGTGGACTGAGACGACGAAGCGGCTAGACGAAAGGAGGCCGCTGCAGAGGGGACGCGAAAACGTCGAGGTGCTTGGTTGGTTGCACCGGGCGTCCCTTCGCCCGTCTGTCTGCAGCCGAGAAGCGGCCCACCAGCGCCGTAGCATTCGATGGCCGTCTCTCCTCGTGCACATGGACTACCTAGTAGCAGGTGGGCGGGCAATGCACATAAAACTATTCGTAGGTAGTGCATATGGTGTGTTGCGGTTGCCGTTGGCCTCCGAGAGTGGAGCGTGGAGAAGGGGGGACGGCGGCAGTCGCTATTTTTGCGGACACCAGCCCCCCACGCGGGCTCCATGCCTCGAACCATTCGACAACAGGCATGCCGGCGAGGGCCGCGATGGTCGTGAGCAGTCGGAAGAGCGATAGGGGGTGGACACGGCAGATGTAGGGATGGAAGAATGTTGCGGGTTCGTCGAGGAGATGAGGTTGAAGAGTTTTCTTCACCTCTCTACGTGTGCTGTGCTCCTCACAGGTGCCTTGGGTAGTGTAGTCCATGGCAAGCGAGTTTCGCCCAAGCGAAAAGAGGAACAACCATCGTCGTCGAGACTGGTCCTGCAGTCTTCAAGTGCTCACGACGTGCAGCGCTGGATCTGACAACTGGTTTTTTTTTTTTGCCGGGGTCCGGGTTTGGTAGCATCTTTTCGGGGGGTGGGGTGGGCGTCGATCGTAGTTTGAATTGGCAGCAGGGGAAGAGAAGGAGAAGTGGATGGAAGAGGCGTGTGGTTCGAGGGAGGACGAGCTTGGACTACACACTGGTCTACTAGTCCAGAATGGATCTAGCGCAGCCAAAACAAGCTAGCTTCGTTGCGTGATGGATTTTCTCTCCACCGTGTCCACCACCATTGGCTCAGCGTCGCCAAATT